>VZDJ01004378.1:8112813-8189510 GCA_008694505.1 Cyanoderma ruficeps
TGTGAAGAGTAAACTCCTTTAGATGATGTAGACCTTCACCTTGGGTTCATGGTGGTAGGATTTCCCCTTTAAGAAAGGGCCGCAAAATATTCAAAATATACATGTTGCTATCATGATGTTATGTCCAAGGTGAGGGATACAGGAATGAACTTTCTGATTCATTGTGACAGGCTGGCAATTCATTTTCTACAGTGACATTTGCAAGAGCAAAACATTGGTAACATAACGTCAATAAAGACAGCTAGGAAAAAAATAAAATTAGACATGATCAGAAATATAACACGGGGCTCTATTTCAAATGTTTTTTGTTAGCTTTCTTGCTTAAGGTAGCAACAATTGTCAAAATAAATGGATTTAAACTGGATTTTTAAAAAATTTACAGTGGTCATTAATGAATTAATGACCTCCTTATTAGGTCTTTGAGGATGCTTTCAGAAACTGATTTCAGATAAAGAAGATAAAGTGAGTTGTATTTCAAGTCAAGGCAAGCTCTGGAGCTTTCACTGTTGCTGCTGACTTTTCAGTGTCACTGAGGAGCTGTCAACAGGTATGAAAAGGCACCAGCTGTTTAAATCATCCAGCAGTCATCAATCCTTTTTCAGTTGGCGACAGAGAAAATAGGAAATGAGGTGGATGGAAACCTGGTGTTCAAGAGGATGGAAAGAGCAATATACCATGGAAGATGGACCCACTTTCCTTTCTCTTCTTCCTGTCCTGTGGCATTGTAATTGTATTTTAACCAATATTGGCCAAATTCCATTTTCCTGTCTAGAAATATGAACGGTGTTTTTTTGGTTTTTTTCTGCTGGCAAAATAAAGTCCCTCCACAGTGGTTAGTTTCAGCTTACCTGAAATTAGAATTTAGTCTCATTAGTAACAGGAACAAACAAATGAATGACTTCTTTTTTACTATGTGGAAACTTATGCTCTGATTGATAGTTTTATCAAATGTTTGTGTAACATTTTCTGTTATGATACAAAGAATAAATCTGGATCAATAAAATTCGATACAATCAAAGAATTGTTTCTAAGTTAATATCCAGAAATGTGATGCAATTGATTGTTTTAAATCTTATATTTACTCTCACTTTTAAATTTCTTAAATCAGTTCTAATATCAATCAAAAAGATTAGATTAGGAAGACCTAATGAAATTAGATTAGCAACAGGACAAGTGAATAAACATGCCTCCAAAAAGCATAGACACCATAAGAGGATTGTTTCTTGAGGTATGTCTGACATTTAGTGAAAATTATTTTATCCTTTTAATTTAATAAATGACATAATGTTTTCTTTTTCTGCCTGGGTGCTAGAAATCTAAGAAATATCTGTGGAAGATGTATGTGTGAGCTCTGCTGCTTTGGGTCAGTCTCCATGTTTATCTCAGAGTATCTAATTAGTTGAAGCAGTCTCAAATGCTTTATGTCATGACATCACTAATGAAATCACCCCTGGAGGAAATATAAACTTGACTTCAGAGCTCAAATGCCTGACCTCATAGGGTTTTGACCATCAATATGATTCTAAGGCTTCCAGTGACAACAAATATAAGCATTAAAGGAGATAATTTTGTGAAAAAGACATTACAGGAAAATTAGCTTTCCTTTGTATCCTTTTTCAGTCTGAGGTTTTTACAGCACTCACCAAGGAATGGCAACCAGCTGAATGATCCTGTATCATTGCATTAAAATTCCAGACACCATGTCACTATCTATGAGTAGAGACTTTGCAAAGCCTCTCTCTCATCATCCAGATGTCCCTCAGTTGAAGAGTAGGGGTCAACTATTAATAGGTCAGTAAGGATTTTGGAGCATAGCATTTGGCAGCTAGCATGTGATTTCATAATTGGCCAGGCAATTAAAAAATTAGTAGCAGCCCAAGTTATATTGCAAGTATAATATTAAAAAATGACAGAAAATAAACAGATGATTCCTAGATTGTAACCCTGGGAGTTCAGGACTTCCCTCTCTTTGTCCAGTAGAATTACTGTGAGTTTTCCCAAACATCAGTTTTCTTTACTCCACATAGCACTTTCCCTCCACTTAAATGTTACAGGGTAACACAAACCTGTGTGTGAAGCGTGGGTCAATTTAGAAATGCAAGCTAGCGTGGTAACTGTTGACCTTCCTCTTTTGGTGTTACGTTTTTCAGAATAATGGTTTGAAAGATCACATGAACAGTTTAGGCTGCCATGGGTCAAATACTGCAAACATGTTGTCTTGGTTTAGAAAGACATGTATCTGCCAGGGAAACTGGGGTTCCCCTTAGAATAGAGGATGTAAACCCCTCACCCCCCGCCAAATTCTAATTTTGCAATTAACAGCTCTCAGGCAAAGATTTGGGAATAGGAATAACAGCTTTTTACTAAGAATATAAGAATACAAATGTGATAGAAAAAAAAAACAAAACCACCCCACCAACCCAGCAAACAAACAAACAACAATTTTGGAAAGCCCTGACAAGGTCAAAGCTACAACCTGATGCCCTGTTAGTCAGGGTGTCGGAAGCAGTCCAAAAGTGAGTCCTCCTGGAATGGCAGGTATGGCTCCGCTGAGGCAGAGATGATCCAGTAACAAAAAGAAAGGGTCCTGAGGTGGTGAGAAGGGTCCAGCCTTCCTCCGGTAATCGGATGAAGCAAGAAAAGGGACCTCCTGGTCCCGAGTTCCAGCTTTATCCAGGTAGGAATGGCTGGCTCCTCCCACTGGGTGGAGCAGCTCACAATAGGTATGATAGAATGTGGGTACGTGTTGGGAAGCTTGGGGAGTCATAATGGCCCATCATGGAGAAAGATAAGAACAATGCCCTACCTGATATTGACCGTTGGGCCATTATCAAAAGGCACCCGCCCCCAACTGTTTTTCAGATGAAATTGAATAGACTCTATAACCCAGGACACATGTATTGATGACATTCCTGTGGGTAGGACATTTCATTCTTCTCTCAACCAGCTACCATCTTTACTGCTGTTGAGCTTTATTACACAGATATAGTGACTGCATTTATGAGTGCAAAGCTGCAATATAATGTGGAATTCAGACCATTCAGCAACTGATATTATGCTTGCAAATAGATATGTCTAAAGAAATGTGGTGTAATGGTAATTTGCAGGAAAGTTAGTTGTTTATTCTTGTGGTAAAAAAATAAGGTACAGAAAATGTTTGGTTTTAGTAAGATGGGAAGCCCTAAAGTTTAATGAAAATACTTTATTTGTACTGTTTTAGGTAATGATGCATTCTGTGCGACTTCAGAAATTGCAAAATGTATTATGTGAGTGGCAGAATGTGAGAGGAAATTTCCACAATGCATGTAATCATATATTTCATACTATACTATCAATACAAAATAGAGAACGAATATTTGAAGAGCTAATTGTACAGAAACATATACTATGCTTGCCTATGTGATAGCTATAGGATGTCAGCAGTGCAGACATAATTTTAAGATAAAAAATCAGTATATTGTCATAAATTTTCAAAAAAAATTCAGATTTCTCTGAATCCATCCAGTGAATTTGCTTACTTTACAACATTTGTGTTACAGCTTTTTCTAGAGTAGTTATTATTTCATGTCAAGGAGCAATGGTGTGTGGTACCATTAGATGATTGTGGTAGTCCTGAGGTGTTACTGCCTTGTGACTCTGAATACTACTGCAGCTCCTGGCGACTTTCTTATCTGCTACCAGTCCACGCCAGGACTGAGAAGAGGGTTCAGTGTAGTTTCTACAGTGTACAGCAATACGGTGCCAGGCTGGGCCTTGTCTCTAAAGTTAGGGGTTTTTCTGTGTCCCTTTGGATGTGCAGTTCCCACTGGAGCTTTACCAAACTGAGAATTAGAGCAGCAGTGGATTTTTTTATCACATGTATGGACTTGGAGGAGTCCTCTCTTTACCGAGAACAGCAGCAACTCCCGTCAGGTAAGTCTTGTGCTACTTCCAAAGATACTTGACTCTCGGTGCTCTGGAGTGTGTATCAGCTGCCAGCTTTTTGTGTGTTTTGTTGAGGGAGAAGATAATTTCCACTTTTCTTGCTGTCCGGTAGAAAAGGATTCAGGATTCATTAGGTCAGAAAAGGAACATAAAATGGTGACTTATGACATTTGAAACTTTTATATTCCATGTTCTAAGGACTGGATGAAATGCCTAATGTTTGAAGATTAACACCTTAGTTTGTTTTCATGCCCTGTGAAACAATGTCAAGAGGTAGAACTGACAGCACTTTCCTATGCACTCGGATGCCTCTGTAAACAGGTGGGTAAGAGTTGTTCCTTGTAGATATGGATCTAAAAGCACTCAAGGGGAGAAAGAAACTGAAAATAAGATTTTCTGACAGAAGAACAACAAAGATGGCAACACGTGGTAGGAGGTTGCCTGTTCCCTGTGACATAATCTTGTATCTAACCATTTCTTATTTGCTGGTGGACTCTCAGAGGTTGTCTATGGAGGCTGAAGCTCATCTCTGGTAGTATCTGATGTCCAGTGGATTCAGCAACTGATCCCTTTGCAATGTCACCTGCAGGGTGCACGTGGAAAGTGCCCTATTCATCACTTTAGTGACAAGCAGTGTTTGAGCCCTTTGAGTAAGAACTCTAATGCCATGAAGTCTGGCTGTGTTTGGTCTCAAAACATTGCTTCTGTAGTGATGAACATCTGGTTTGGAAAGTGAATCATTGTGCTATGTTAACCGTAGCCAGCTGCCAGACATCCACACTCTCTCCTCCTCAGTAAGATGGGGGAGAAAATGAGACCAAAAAAATAGCTCATGGGTCAGAGACAGGGAGATCACTCGCCAATTGCCATCATGAGCAAAAAAAAAAAAATCTCAACTTGAGGAATATTAATTTAGTATATTGCCACTTAATAATAGACTAAGATATTGAAAAGAATTCCCCCTTACTGCCTTATTCCCAGGCTCAACTTCATTTCCAGTTCTTCTGCTTTCTTCTCTCTGAGTGGCTCAGGAATGAGCATTGTAGTCAGTTCATAATGCTTCATCTCTGCTGCTTCTTACTCTTCACATTGTTCTCCTGCTTCAGTGTGAGGTCTCACCCATGAGATAAAGTCTTTGACAAACTTCTCCAGTAGATCCTTCCCAAAGGCTGCTCTTCTTCAATAACGTCTCCAACACAGATCCTCTGTCCTCTCCCTGCTACACAAACTTTGCCATGCCCACTCGAAACATTGGCCCAAATGCACTGCAATTGCATAACTGGGTCCTTGCTTAGGAACAGCAAAAGGTCGGACTTGGTCTCACAACATGTCACTCTTGTCTGAACCCTCTCCAGACAGCTGTCCCTTTCACAAAAGCCCAGCATCTTCTTCATGTATCTATACAGTCTCTCTCCATTTCTTTTTCCCGTTCCTGTCCTAAAACTGTTCCATCAGTTTGCTTATTTCTTCAGAAAGTCCCCAAGCCAAAGTTTGTTCAATCCAAGAAAATATTCTAGGAAAGCATCACTATGGCTGCCATCTTCCAGTGCTTCCCCTAAGCAACACCTCCAGCTGGTGTAGGGGATTTTGGAATAGACATACTTTGAAAACACCCAGCTTTCTATCATTGCTCAGTTAGAAAGGGCCTTTTCCTACAAAAATCTGTAGGCTTCTTTTATCTGATCTATTTTTCCCAGTATGACTTCAGCTCACAGAAATACACATGATGTAATTTTGGGCTAGCTAGCTTGGATGCCACTAGTCATCCAATAATACTAATAATAGCAGCATATCTCAGCAAACTCTGTAAAGTTGTGAGCAGCTGAGCCAGGGTGAGCTGTGCTTCTACTCATCACTCTTGTTATCTGCTTGCACAAGTCTGTGTGAACTGCTGTCTGGTTAAAGTTAATCAAATCTACTTTGTTTTTCAGATCCTGCATTTTTCTAAAGCACCTGTTCTCCTCTTCCATCTTTATTTTCTTGAAGGGTGAAAATAGGTTGTATTTTGAAGGTAAGATGCACACTCTACAGTCAGATCTTTTCAGTTCTTAATTGGTTTCGATATCAGCCTGTGATAATCTTGCCTTCTTAATGCAAGATAAACAAGGTAGAAAACAGGAAAAGAGTTGTATGACTTAAGGGAACAACACTAGAGCTCAAATTGGCAGTCACAAGCCACAGTGACAGATTCTGAATTATCATAACATCTATTTAAGGTGGATTAATTTAATCCAATTTCTGTCTTATGGGAAGATACATATTCAGGAATAGTATTTGAAGGTAATAACTGAAATTGTTCCCACTTTATACTGAAGAAGCTATCCTAGCAGAATTTGTTGGAAAAATATGGTGTGATAAAGACTAAATTTCCTTAATATCCTATGCAAAATTTATAAGAAAATACGCGTTTTAATGCCACATTTTTTTTCTTTTTCTCCATCCATGTGTACATAATGAAAAACTGAAAGAACTTAAGTCAAAATATGCATTAATTGAAAGCGGATTACTTACAAGTCTAAGTGATGCAGGTCCCTCAAAATAAAAGGTTCTATATAAGATTTTGGGAAGTGAATTTTTGTTTCTTTGACACAATCAGTGTTAAAAAATAGAGGCAAAAGTCAGTTCTCGATATTTTTTTTTAGTGAATAAAAAGTGTAATAGGTACCATAGAAACCTTTAAAATACTTCCTACTCTTCCTTTATGTCATTGAAAATTTGCCAGCCTGAAAAAGAAAGCTGAGATGATATCAAAAACAAAACACACCCCTACTGTGTATTAAAGAAAGCAAATTATTGATATAAAATTGACAAAGGATATATTAGCTTTTGGTTTTTGATCCTATTCATATCTATGTACCAATGAATTCCCTTTCCAAAGATTTAAATTCAGTGATGAATTTTCTTGCAGTGGGTATGGAATAAGTATAACCCTACATGAAAGATTTTTAGGAAAATTAACTTTTGGTTAACAGGGCAAAGTTGGCTTAGTTCTGAGATGGTGTAATTTATAAAATTGCATGGTTGAGTGTGAGAGTGATGGAATACAAA
Organism: Cyanoderma ruficeps; assembly: GCA_008694505.1. Lineage (NCBI taxonomy): Eukaryota > Metazoa > Chordata > Aves > Passeriformes > Timaliidae > Cyanoderma > Cyanoderma ruficeps. The sequence goes on from VZDJ01004378.1 coordinate 8,119,786, forward strand.
AGACTACCTTCTCTTTTTTCTTCACTCCCTTTCATTATGCACCACTTTTTGTTGAAGATGCTTTCTCCTTTCTCTGAGAGAATATCTGGGTTCCCTGGCAGGCAGTGACTGCCTCAGGTCACTCCCAAACGTGCTTACAAGGAATCTGTGGGAGGCAGTACCCCCTTCAATCAGGAAAAGCCAAAAACCTAAACACTTTGGATGGAAGCAGCTCTCCTCATGGTGAAGTAGCACAAAGCTGGCCAGGTCACTTGATGAACCAATTATTCTTCCTGGCCTACTTCAGAATATGATGAAACCAGTAAATTTTAGGGGATCAGATCCATTACCTGGGCCCTGGGATACAGAGTTCACAAGCTGTATGCAAAATAAGGAGAAATCTTGCCAGCTGTGATCTTTTCAACACACCCTCCTCCTGTTCCTTGACCCCTGCATATTTTGCCTTTGAGTAAACAGGGTTTGAACACAGGATGAGAAAAAATGTGTACTAGCCCAGTAGGAATATTAACAAGTCAAAATTTAGGGGCAAGTGGTAGGTTTCAACCTGGAAAAAAGTAGGGTAATTGGACAGTGGAGGCATTCAGTTCTCTGTGTTGCCAGGGCTAGGTTGGTGCAGCACAGCTGTATAGCTTTGACTTGGTTTCACTGAGAAAGTTGATTTGAATGTGTGTGCTAAAACTGCAAAATAAGAAAACAAACACATAGAAGTTAAATTTTTGCAACCACAGTGGTTAGCAGGAGGGGATTAAATGAGGAAAACACTTTCTTGAAGTATTTAAAATTCCAGGAACAGAGGATAAAATTAGTTGAAAACTCAGCAACTCTGATGATCAGCCCATTTGAAGGAGCAGTGGAGACCAATCCTCTCTGACATGACTGATGACTGCCAGGCCAGGGAAGATGCACTGAATGTCTCATTAAGGTTGTGAGAATATTAACACCTACTTCTGTAACTCACTAATCCTAGATATATCATTTGTATCAGCCAATAAGTGACTGCACTGCACTCTCAAATTGGCTCTATTCTGCTTGAAAAGTCTCCTGGAAAGTAAAAGGTGGGTGAAGCACCCAGGGCCATTTTGCCTTGGGTGTTGCCCCCACAGCTGAAGCCCATCCCTCCTCTCAGCATCCCCAGCTGCAGCCCACTGCTGTCTCCACAGCAAACACCCACACACCATGGCCATGCAGAAGGAGATGGTGGAGACAACAGTGCTATCATACTGAGCTGTGTCTGTCCTCTCCTGTCAATACCTGCAGAGTTTTTCCTTCACCTAGTATTTCTCCAAAGATTTTCTCCATTAAAATCTTACGGGTCTGTAAATAAAAGATTTTTAAACTGTCTGAAAAATCAAAACTGGTACAAAAAGAGCTGAATTTCAAAGGAAGTAACGTGATGAGGGTTTTTACCTCTAAAAAAATTGTTTTATTTTTAAATATGTTTATGGGGTGCAGCTAGGGGTAAAGAGTAACGAATAGTCGTAGAGTAAACCACCTGTGGCCAACTAATTGTTCTTCAGCAATAACTCTCAGTAGTACTTATTTTAAAATAGAAATTATTTTTGTAAATGTATATATTATAGCTGTGCTCTAAGTTGCACTAGTTTCTATTAATTAAATGTAGCATTGTATAAATTAGTGTCTGTATTTCCTGAATAAGACAAATGAACTATTTGGCACCTATTTGATATAAAGGCGTCCATGTCATTTTTTTGCAGATAGTTATTCTTCAGGGAATAATCCATAATATGAAGAAAATCAAACCCAAGAGAAAAAAATAATTAAATGGGCAAAGGTATAACAGTCAATTTGTCACATTTCAGTTCACTGCAGAGAACTGATGTCACTTCTTCTGCAGATACTTCAGGTAAAAAAGTGGAGCTTTCTCAGATGTGATGATCCAAGTTTTGCTCTTAACTACACCATGGTTAAACTTCAACTTCAGTACCTCAATCAGTTTTAATTACATGATGCCTACTCTAGGCCCGTGGAACAAAAAGAGCAATTTATCACAATTCATGTTTCCTCAAACTTCTTGCTTGGCCTCCACGACTCTGAAAGAAACACAGATAATTTTTTTTTTTTATATGAGAAGGGTAAACATTTTTAAAAATAGAAAACCATTCAGATTTTTTGAGAGAGTACTAATGAGTTTCATAGAGACCAAAGGCTTTTTCCTTCAAGTGAGGACAAGTGGCAAGACAAGTGAGGGAACCATGTTCCTCATGGATGGAATGATGCTGACCATAGAGCCTGTTCCAGTAGCAGATTGGGAGTGCCAGGTAAAGGAATTAAGTACCTAATAAAATCCTTGAAGGAAAGTAAAACCTCATAATCTCTGTTGGTAGTCAGCTGAACTACAATAAAATTATTTTGAGGAGAACGGTTGGATTTGGAGCAATATTTTGAGTGTATGTGTCTGTCTTGGTTTAGAAAGACATGTATCTGCCAGGGAAACTGGGGTTCCCCTTAGAATAGAGAATGTAAACCCCTCATCCCCCGCCAAATTCTAATTTTGCAATTAAGGGCTCTCAGGCAAAGATTTGGGAATAGGAATAACAGCTCTTTACTAGGAATATCAAGAATACAAATGTGGTAGAAAAAAAAAACAAAACCACCCCACCAAACCAGCAAACAAACAAACAACAATTTTGGAAAGCCCTGACAAGGTCAAAGCTACAACCTGATGCCCTGTTAGTCAGGGTGTCGGAAGTAGTCCAAAAGTGAGTCCTCCTGGAGTGGCAGATGCTGCTCTGCTGAGGTAGAAATGATCCAGTAGCAAAAAGGGTCCAGAGGTGGTGAGAAGGGTCCAGCCTTCCTCCAGTAATCGGGTGAAGCAAGAAGACGTCCTGGTCCCGAGTTCCAGCTTTATCCAGGTAGGAATGGCTGGCTCCTCCCACTGGGTGGAGCATTGCACAATAGGATGATGGAATGTGGGTATGTGTTGGGAAGGGGAAACAGCTTGTGGAGAAGAACAGCTTGGGGAGTCATAATGGCCCATCATGGAGACAGATAAGAACAATGCCCTATCTGGTATTAACCGTTGGGCCATTATCAAAAGGCACCCGCCCCCTCCCTCAGCAGATGAAAAATGGAATATACTCTATAACCCAGGACAGTGTCCTATAAGTTTCTTATTACAGGAATATTCATAATAGCTGGGCAGGAGATCCTAGGCCTTGTTCTTCCACTTTGAATTCTTGGAAAATAACCCATGTAGTGAGCCATGTGGGTGGGAAATAGCTTGTCTGTGAATGCCACCACGGAGTATGCGTGGGTTGGAACACTGAACTCAACAGCATCAGGATTTGTTGCATTCTTGACAGAAAATATTTATATCTGCAGCCATTTACAAGTTGAAGAGTCCATTTCCCCAAGTCTTCTATTACATCCAACTCAAATTAAGTTGTTGTTCTGTAGGAAGAAACACTCAAAACCATTTTTGTCTCAAAAGCAAAATTAGGTTGGAGAGTAAACATCATAATTTTACTTGGAAATAAATTGCATGGATTTATTACCTTAATTACTGCTATCATTATTTCCAAAATTAGGAGCCAAATAAAATGTTTTCTTTGCAATAGAATTAAAATTTCCTTGAGGATTAATCTTTTCCACTTTCAAAGAAAATACTCTTGATAGAAGTACTTTATATAAAGTGGAGTATGTAAATGTTTCTCTTGTTGACATTTTTTTGCCCTCCAAAATACCTGACAGAACGATTGTCAATCTTTGAGCACAGCAGAATCCTCCTGTATTTTCTCAGATAGAAAATTATTTCTAGTAATTTGTTTTACGTCCATATTTCCAGAGTATTTCTGGACCACGTACATTGAGAATAATGCTCATGAATTAGTTTTGCTTGTTATGATTACTTGATCAGATCTTAGCTCTATTGGTACCAAAATATTAGAAAAATCTCACTAGTCAACAGAAAAGAAACAAATATCTACTCCTACAGAAGAGCTTCCTTGGGAAATATGTGATGAGCTCTCAGACATGAGCTCACTAGAACCAGGAATAATAAGGCTATTGGAAAAAAAATTCTTTATTCAAAAGAGAAACTGCTGAAGTTACTAAATTATTGCTAATGTAGGAGATGACTGCAGCTCAGCTGTAGAAACCCATGTTCCATCACATACACAAATAAAGCACCTAGTGAAGGCAGTGCAGGGAAGTTGCTGTACTGTCAGTCTGAAGAGCTGTGAAGACAGGCGCAGACAGACCAGAGAGATGTTGAGGAGAAGCCTCCTCGAGAGAGGTGTGTCCTGGAGCATGCGAGTCTCTGGCTGAGCTACATATTCTTACAGCTAAAGAAAGATCTGTATCTTGTGTACACAGGTCAGACTCCAAATCACTTAGTAAACACTGTGTATTTCAAGAATTGCCTCAGCATAGCACATCTTACTTTTTGTTTGAAAGTGATAACAGTGGAAGGATTTGATTTCTCTTCTAGAGGCCACTAACAAACAGGTCAGTAATTTTCTACAATGAATGGAGAGACACATTTTTACACATTTACCATGCACAGAAATAAATTGTTCTTACCACAAAAATATGAGTAGGCTCCTGAAATGTTACATGGAACTGCAAAAAAGAATATTATATTTAAAGAAATCATTAATTCAAATCTGGGAAAGAGAACTATGTATTTATATTGGTTATTAGATATAGAAATTCTTAACAGTCATATACCAGCTTTGCCACTGTAGTTTCAGGGCAAACAAAAATGGATTGCTATAATAGAATAAATCTCTGAGTCTTGATGAAGACTTCATAACCTTCTCTATCATAAAATTAATGAATGCTCTTTACAACTATAACACAATATGCAAATCACGTGCCACATAGTATGCAAATTACGCAGTGCGTATCATGCAAACTACGCGCTGCGTAGTATAATACGCAAATTACACAATGCGTGGTATGCAAGTTATGCACCGCATAGTATGCAAATTACGCAGTCCGTATCATGCAAACTACACACCGCATAGTATAATATGCAAATTACACAATGCGTGGTATGCAAATTATGCACCACATAGTATAATGCGCAAATTACGCAATGCATATTATGCAAATAATGCGAGGCGTAGTATAATAGGCAAATTACACTGCGCACAGCATAATATGAAAATTACACAACGCGTATTTTGCAAATTACACGCCATGTATTATGCAAATGAGACGCCACATGGTATAATACTCCGGTCCGGACTCCGGGAAAAATCCGGCCCGGGTTTTCGCTCCAACCGACTCCGGTCCGGACTCCGGGAAAAATCCGGTCCGGGTTTTCGCTCCAACCGACTCCGGGACGGATTCTGGGAAAAGTCCGGTCCGGGTTTTCGCTCCAACCGACTCCGGTCCGGACTCCGGGAAAAATCCGGTCCGGGTTTTCACTCCAGCCGACTCTGGTCCGGGTTCCGGGCAAAATCCGGTCCGAGTTTTTGCTCCAACTGACTCCGGTTCGGACTCTGGGAAAAGTCCAGTCCGGGTTTTCCCTCCAACCGACTCCGGCCCGGGTTCCGGGAAAAATTACCAATGCGCATTATGCAAATTATGCAATGCGCATTATGCAAATTACACAATGCGCATTATGCAAATTACGCGCTGCGGAGTATAATATGCAAATTACGCAGCGCGCATTATGCAAATTACGCGCCGCTGAATATAATATGCAAATTACATCGTGCGTGTTATGCAAATTACGCGCCGTGGAGTATAATATGGAAATTAAACAATGCGCATTTTGTAAATTACGCGCTGCGGAGCATATTATGCAAATTACTCAGTGCGTGTTATGCAAATTACCAGCCACGAAGTATAATATGCAAATTACGCAATGCGCATTATATAACTTACGCGCCGCGGAGCATAATATGCAAATTACGCAGTGCATATTATGCAAATTACGCGCTGCGGTGTATATTATGCAAATTACGTGCCGCGAAGTATGATATGCAAATTGCGCGATGCATAGTATGCAATCTACGTGCCGCGGAGTATAATATGCAAATTACGCCCCGCGGAGTATAATATGGAAATTACGCCCCACATCGTAAAATATGCAAATTACGCGCTGCGTAGTATAATATGCAAACTGCTCTATGCGTAGTATGCAAATTACGCGTCGCGCAGCATAATATGCAAATTACGCATTGCATAGTATGCAAATTACACGCCGCGCAGTATAATATGCAAATTACACAATGTGTAGTATGCAAATTATGCAATTCATAGTATAATATGCAAATAATGAGCCGCATGGTATGCAAATTATGTGCTGCGTAGTATAATGTGCAAATTTTGCAATGCATAGTATGCAAATTATGCGCCGCGTAGTATAATATGCGAATTACACAATGCGTAGTATGCGAGTTACATGCCGCGTAGTATGCAAATGTGGCAATGCGTAGTATTCAAGTTACTAGTATTCAAGTTGCCGCCTAGTATAACATGCAAATTTCGCGTCACGTAGTATGCAAATTACACACCGCGTAGTATAATATGTTTCGTCCCCTATTCTCAGGTTCTCTTGTCATTTCTCTGCCGCAGCAAGTGAAAGGGGTTTGTAATTGTTCATATTTTGGAAAGATGAGAGGAAATGAGTCCTGCAGCTGAACTTCTACCTATGCAGACCTGACTGTGGGAGCTGACACCTGATCCCTGCTCTGTCGCCTTCTCAGTGAAAAAGTGTTTGAGTTTGTGCCTACTGCTTCTGGTCCTATCACTTCATAATATACCAAACTTTTAGTTAAAACAAAGTTCTGTCCAAAAAACTGTTTTAAGGAACAATTTTAGTGAAGCACTCAGGATTTCCCTGTGCGAGATGGGTTGGGTTAGAAAGAGCAGTCAGCTCCTTTCATTCTTGGAGGTTTTGATTTTAGTTTCAACTGGACCTTTCTCATTTGCAGTTGTGTTCAGATAAGAGATGCCGTTTTTATTCCCTCATCAGTGATTACAGCACCAGTGTGCCTTGAATACCTTTCCAGGTGTGGTGTTAGAGGGCTGGGGCAGGAAGGAGGCATCCTGTGATAAAAGGGGGGGAATGCAGCACAAAATGGACCATTTCAGGTAATTATTTGGTCTTAAGGAAGCTCTTTGACTGTTAAAGGGACTAGGAAACAAATGAATTGTCATACTGTGAGCAGTGGCAGAGCTTAAGGCTGATTTTCAGGAGTACCTAGACTTTGCTCCTTGTTTGATACCTGGGGACTCTCCAAGTTGTTTCTTCCTACATCAATTGGCATCATTTCCTAAAAGGGGAGTTAGCCCTCAGTGTCATAAAGAGTTTATATTCCTGCCTTTAAAATAACAATTAAAAAACCTGCTACATCAGCAAAGCCTATGTGCCTATGGCTTGGGCTCCTCCCACAATAAAATCCTAATCAGCCTTGAGTGTGTTTCTATGCAACCTTTTTTGTTCGGATGACAAATGTGCTTTTGAAACCAGTCTTCCACTTGTCTCCATTTTCGGGGAGACATCACAGACTAGTCTGGGCACACGGGGACTGAATTCCTTCTGTTTCAAACTGACCCAGAAGGCAGTTTTCAGATGTGCACTTAGTAATCTGCTAAAAAATGAACTTTTTGATATCTACTCAAGTAGTCTTTCTAGTTCAGAGGTAAATCTGTGATTAGCATGGATTCTGATTCCATCTAATTAAATGTAAAATATTTTAAAAATTTCTTAGTTAAATTTGAGGCTTATTTCAATTGTTATTAAGATGTCCCTGTATCTTTTAGCCTAGTTTCCTTTGATTTTTGCTTCTCAGTTATAATTTTGAATTGGTTAAAATAAATGCAGGTCAGAAGTTTGCTAAGCTGTTATATTGCAGCATTGATTGCTAGTGATAATCTCAGTGGTTTTTCAGTGACTTCTAATTTATGTGGTATCTAAGTCTATTTTAATTAGATGCTTGGGGACAATACAGGATAAAGGGGAAAACTAAATGACAGTTTAAAAAAATACAGTCCTGTTAAATGCGGGTCCCCCAAAATGAGCATCACTTCTTCATATTCTTTTCTGTGCGTTGGAGTCTCCGTTCAGTAAACCCTTGTTGAAGAATTGTGAAAGGTTTGACAGATGAATTGCTGAGGTAATTACTTAGTTCCTTTTCATCTCACTAGCTCTTTGTCTGATAAATGAAGGCTTAAATTCTGGTTTCAACAATTCTAATCTCAGTAGCACAGTCAATTACAATAAAATGCCTATATATTTTTTCCAGAGTCTGGCCAATTTAAGATTCCTTCCTTCCAGTTGTTTATTGCTTAGGTCAAGAAATAGCACATATATGATAAATTTATCCAGTCACAAATAAAAAGAAAATGAAACTTTCAGTGACAGGTGAATTTTTAGCTGATGCTGTTACCATCTACCAAATAATACCTCAATTCTTGTTTTTAAGCAACAAGTAAGTATAAAATGAAACCTAAGAGAGAAAACTACTGCTTTGTATAAATATCTCACAAATAAAAATAAGGAGAGAGAAGAGCCTCTTCCAGTAGAAAAAGCTAACAGACAGTGTTGTCACAAGAACACGTTTTTAGAAATTTAAGAAAAAAAATAGTATACTTGCCAATGTAAGTTTTCTGAGTATATTATAACATTTCTTTTGCCAGTGTAGCTTTCATAATTGCAATAGTTACAGTGTTTTAAGTTCCTAACATCACTGTTTTTGACGGTATTCTGTTATGATTTTCTTTTCCTAGCTATTACAGTGTAGTCAGTATTCATTCTGTACGAACTAAGGCTACATTAAAATCTCATATAGTATGAATTTTACTGTCAGATACTGATGAATGCTGATTGTCAAACATTTCATTAAATTCAATGCATATCTCATGTAGCTTGAATATAAATGCCATGTCTAAGTCTAAACTTTTCAGAAGTGTTTCATAACTCTCAGTAATGCCCTTAATATCAAATATCAGAATTCCTGATATATAAAGAAATTAACAAATACATTATTTCCTGCACATGTTATTTCAGTGAAAGGTTTTCCTTTCTCCATTTATTTACTTTGGAAATTAAAGCTCCATGAAAGCCCAGTTTAGCACATTAGCTGGTTTCCTGAAGTTCAATTATGAATTACTTTCTATCTTTGCAGGAAAGACATTCTTTATGTTAGGCAAAGCGCACATTTCACTGTCAAGCTTGACATTCTTCTTTTAGCCCTTTGACATGTGAAATAAAATAGAACCCAGACTGCAGTGAGTAAGGTGCTTTTTTAAATTCCCATAAACAGAACTGGCTTATGTCTTACAGTCAAAGCGATCCTGTCAAATCCATATGTCTTTCTAAAGCTCAGATGTGATTGTTTCAAACAAAAATTTAATACTGATACAGAATCGTAAGGTGATACTTGGTGAGATCACTGTCAATGTTCACCTTTAATTACATTTGTAACCTTAAATGTGAAACAAAAAGTCAGTACCCATGTGTTGCGGTGCATGTTTCAGGTTTTTCTAATGTTCTGTATTTTTGTAGTGGTTTGTCCCTGTTTCCCCCCTCCCCTCCTCTCTCCTAAACCCCCTAATGGTATAGCCTTGACCCTGGTGTCAATCACCCTGCTAAAGGTAAAAGATTCTGGGGATGAAACCCCTGATTTGCCCAGATAATTAGATGCCACCTACATCGTCTTTCTAATACACCTTTCTAACAATTGGTCCCTGGGCCTTTCCTGTCTGGAGACCTGCCCCTAGGTACTTAACCTGGGGGCAGAGGAATTTTCGCTCTCTTGCTTCTGGGCTCTGGGACCCTCTCTGCCTTCCACCTGCCCTTGAGAGGTTTCCTGGAGAAATAAACCATCCGAACCCAGTGAGAGCCGCTCTCTTTTCTCACAAGCTGCAACCACACTTCAGCTGAGATCCAGAACCTCCAAACCTCTGACCTATAGATTTCCCGGGGCCAGCTAGCCGGTAACAGCAGCCCCCGATAAGGGAATCTCTATACCCATGTATCCAACAAGAAATATCACATAATCGGTTAGAAAATAGGTAATTCTGGAGAGATACACTGTTTGATTCACCATATTTATTAAAAGGAAGATTTCTGTCCCAATATAACTAAAAAAATGGGCATACCATGTAATTTGTAATCATACATGGAGTAGTCTGTGTTAAGATTTGAGAGCAGAGAAAATAAAGAAAAAAGTGAGAGTTCTCACATTCTCTTACAGCTTTAATGTAAGCTAAGTATTAAAAATTTTAGACATTAATTTATTGCTCCTTTCCTAAGGGCTTTTATGCCCTTTCTGTTACCTAATTGTCTCTGTCTAATTTATTTGAGGCTAACACACTTACATAGGGAAAAAATAACTCTTCCAAATTCCTCTAGCTTCTCAAAATGGTGATTTTGAACAATATTGCTGATCATTATTTGTATCCTTCTGCAGGTAGATGTTGTCTAGAAGAAACGTTTTTGAACTCTTGTAGAAACTGCGTAGAAAAAGAATGAAAATTTTAAAAAAGTCACAATGTCCCAGTGTTACAAATGCAAATGAGGGAAACCCACAGTGTAATTGCTGTCATTACACTGAAGATTTTGTGTAGTTAGGGCAACCATGTTCTCTGTTATTTCTTTAAGAAGGTGGTTATTTTTCACTATTTAGCATTTTATTTCTTCACTTTCAAAGCTGCCACTGTGTCACATAAGAAATTTCATTTCTCATTACAATTTCAGCATTAGTACACATTATGTGTCAACATACACAGTTAAATTAATGTCATGGTTTTTCAGCTGGATGTGAGGGGTCTTCATTCATATAAAGCACTATGTTAGACCAGGCTGTTGTACAACACATGTTTTCTCACACCTGAAAGTTCTTTACAGTGAAATCTGCTGCTGTTAGTGGAAAAGAACTACATTGTCATGATGTTCACCTGAAAAAAATGTACCCCAACATTATCACACATCCAACAACATTTCCATCCTTTCCATATGCTTAGATAAATAGTATGTTGAGTTGGAAGTGAGGTGAGGCCTTGTACCTGAAACTGCAAAGCATTTCACTTTTCAGTGAGTGAAACTTTGTAAATGTGGGAAGCCTCAAGATTACTCACTGTAGTGGTTTGAAAACAAACCAAGTGAGAGGCTCCAAGTCAGAAAATATAATTTAATAAGAAGAAAGAAAAAAAAAGTAGAATAAAAATAAATCAAATAATACAAAAGACCACTGACAGAGTCAGAATACAACCTGATCCAGGTGATGGGAACAGTCCAGATGAGGTGGTCTTCCTGAAGCAGTGATCCTGTAGAAAGGTCTGGTAGCTCCAGTCCTCTGGGAAATCCAGTAGCCAAGAGCTGCTTAAATCCCAGATTATATCCAGGTTAGAATGCCTGGCTCCTCCCCCCTGGGCGGAGCATCTCACAATGGGATGATGAGTCATACAGAAGAGTCTTGATGGCCCATTAGCCAGAGATTGCTCCCGGAGGCAGTTATCTATGAGTCATACAGCAAGGATCTGGTGGGCCATTAACAGAAGATAGTCCAGGGGGAGGGGTCTGGGAAACACTGCTCCAACAGTTGGATTCAACAGTTCATGAAGGTGGTGATAGAATACTTTTGCATATTCTATACTACAACCCAGGGCACTCACAAACCTCAATACATTCATGTAAAAAATGCATTGACATCAGCGTATGAAAGATACCCTTTGTTCTCTCTACCTCTGTCCTAACTTTTGAATTCTCAAAATAGATTTATCTAATGATTTTTTAAGATGTGTATTTGATCTTATAAAATAATATAAAATGATTCTTACAAAATAATTTGAAGTCAGTAGCATCAATATTGCAGGTGAGTTTATGGAAATACACATGAAGCAGCAGTGACAGGAAAAGAGGAATTAAAGAAGATAACCATGTTGATGTTTACTCAGAATAACAATATTTGTGGGTTTGCTAATGCTTCTTTAATTAGAAGTTTAGGATGTATGATAAAAAATTACAAACATATATGTGCATATACATGCACACAGAAACTCATTCTGAAAAATGTCTACTGTTTTGGGTCCAGGTTCTCCTTTGTGTTTAATTCTGTTTTCATGTTTCAGTTTTTTGAAAGGTTTAGCTTTTATTTTAAGCGGAATATTCACTTTGTTATCTGATTGTTAGTGATGTGGCTACTTTTTAATAATACATATTTACATGAAATATGTGGAAAGAATTTGACAGCAAAAAATTCCATTAATATCTCTATTATACAAATTATAAAAGTATCAGAACTTTGTACTTTATACAAATTATAAAAGTATCAGAACTTTGTACTTGTTATATTTTATGTCCAGAAGAGAAAATAGAAAATTTTGAAACATAGAATTTTTGAGCTCCTTTAATGCAGTGGAGGTAGCCATGAAAGGCCTAAATGAATTTAAATATGGGAGCACTTCAATTTTCAATTGCACCTGTAGAACTTGCCAATTCCTTGCTGTCATTTTGCATTGACACGTGGACAGTGTCAAGGTTCTCCCAAGGGTTTCTCCTAAAATGGAACAAGTGAAAATGCCAACCCTAACTTTTCTTATTGTCTGTATAAGCAGAAAGTTGCCTTCCTTTTATTGCTACTTGCATTCGAGATCAGGACCAAATACCAGAACAGAGAGAGAACTGAGAGCAGGGAAAGAACTCTTAAAGATCTGAAATAATTCTGGAAAGTGTTCCAAGTATTGCATTTCAGGTTTTTAGGTTTGAAATCATTACACATGCATGTAACTACCTCATACTTTGTTTCACAGGCTGTTTCACAGCCAGGTCTCACAGGAGTGTTTTTTTACCTCTTGCTAGTGCCATAGCATCCGTTTACAAGATTCTCACAGTTGCAAACTTGACTGTTGTGTAACTGTTTTGGTGAAAAACATTAAGCCTACTCAGAGGGTTTTTCAGTCTATAAGACTTAATGACAGATTTCCAGTTCTTGACTATGTTTGACATTTTGTCTCCGAACAAATTTTAGACTAAGACCTATATTTTCAGTGTTCAGAACTCTTTTTACTTGGTGGAACCTGATTTTGAAAGTTATAAGAAAAAATACTGTTAGTCCATTTTAGTCTCATAAAAAGTTACAGTTTGGGTTCTGAAAATTATTTCAGTGTTTATAAAATTGGTGGCAGAGAGAGGGAAGAAGAAAAATAATCATTCTAAAACCCCTATAAGAATTCTATGGATTTATGAGTGAAAAAAAAAATTATGATCTTGAGTTTCAAGGTAATCAGACCAAAAAAAAGGACAGTTTCTGTCTTCATATAAATATCTTCAGTGATCACTTAAGCTGAAAGTCCTCCCTCTAGATTATTTCTCTATGAGTCACATGTAAATTCTTGGTCAGACTGTACTGAGTTTTCCTGGTCTTTTGCAGTAGATCATCTTGGCATACTCCTGGGCTCAATATCTACAAACAGTTTACTAAAGAGGGGAGTGAGATACTCCAAAAGTTTGACATGGATACATTTCTGGAGCTAGAGAGGAGCAGTATCTCTGCTCTGTGACACAGCCCTGCAATTCTGCCCCCTCTGTGCTGTGCGTATTCCTGTTCAAACAGCACCTGCACAGACATCTGTCCAAAAGCACTGAGGAACTTTGTACTGTGTGAAAATATGGCAACTTACCTTTTCAAGAGATGTTTGATCCAGCCTGAAACATTACCTCATAAACTGTACATTTTAAATAGAGCACCAAAAATAATACAGGGGAAAATCAACGTTTTGTTTCTTCTGATGCAGTTGAAAACAACTGTACGATTTTACCAGCATGAAACTTACTAAAGTTTAGAAGAAATTGAGAAGCAATTAGTTTAGTTAAAGAACCATAAAAATGTGCTGATACTAAATGTGAAGTGTTTAAATGAATGAATAGCAACACCTTTGCCACTTGAAGTCAGTATTTCACTACTCCCCAAAATTTTATTTTTGGGTCACAGATGGCAATGTTGTCAATTTTACGATTTTCATGAATTTCTAGTTTTTGAAGGTGAGATGTGGAAATCCACTCAAGCCTACAAAGAAATTGTCTAAAAAGATATTCAGAAAAATTGTGAACCAAAAAGGCCAGATATAACTGGTTGGCTTTTCTGTATATTTATCTTTGAGAATCACTTTAACTGCTAAAGAACCGAAATGCTGATTAAGTAAGAGATTTCAGAAAATTACTGAAAGTCTCTAAAATGTGATTGCCCTACAGTGCCCATGCCCATTTCCAGGATAATAAATTGTTAAACACAGTGAAAGTGATGCATTAGAGAGTGTCAAAATTATCATTTGTTCCAGACAAGCTGGTAGTGAGTATGCATATGTTATTAGTATGTGGTCTGGTATAATCTGTGAAAATGACTTTGTGAGCACAGTCACAAAGGAGTCCATCCAGTAAAAAATCTAAGGGTGCTTTTTTTCTCTCTTCTGTGGATGACAAGGGCAAGTTCAGAATCATTTTAAAAAAATCCAAGAAAGAAAAGTCTTTTCATATTAGAAATAGTCCTAAGAGAAGATTCTCTTTTATTCTTAAGCAAGTTTTGCTATGCCCAAGAGCATTGTATGAAAATATTGAGCATGTAGCCAAATTAACCCCAAATTTAATGTTATTCATAATAACAAATAATATAACAATATAACAATTACAATATCCGGTGCTAGATCAGAAAGCACAGACTTGTTTAATAGTGGATTCAATATCTTGGAGATTTAATAAATTTACAGAAATATAAATATTATTACAACCCTTCTGTTATATTTCCACCACTTTATTATAGAGAAAGACATTGTTAATGCAAACTTAAAGCAATGGCTCAGTTTAGTAGGGCATTCAGTTGGAAAAAACCAAGGTTTCTTTTGCAACACCTTCTATTTAACTGAGGGAAAAAGGAGGAGGTAGAATGGTGAATGACAGATTTGGGCAAAACTGTTATTGTGAATGATTTCTGTGCTTTAAAGAGTACCAAAACTATTAGAAAATTAGAAACTTGATAGGTCCAAAAGAGAAAGACCAAAAATTGTTGAAAATATAAAAATAGAACCATTTAAATACGGTTTGTTTTGAATTTAGCCAAATACATTTAAAAAGACTATACAGGCAAAAAAAAGTCAAAACTTTGCCTTGGACTGAATTAAGCACTTAATTGAAACTTTTTTTTACTTCCTGCCAGTGAGATAAAATACATTTTCTGTTTCAGATTGACCAGAAATTCACTTTCTCATATTATTTTTTTTAATTTTAAATGCATATATTTAAATATACTTTTCTCCCCCATTCTTTTTACAAGGCAAATCACTTTGCCTGAGCTGATGACACTGAACTCTTTAGGTCTGCTGTGTCCACTCTTGCAGCAGCACATTTAGGGCTGTTGACCTATGAGGAGGGGTTACATCAGAGATAAGCAAAAAACTGGATTGACCCCACTTTTAAGTTCTGCTGGGCTTGTCGTCACAGTTCTCTATGTTAACATCATTTAAATATCAGAGGGAAAAAAAGAGGGAAGAAGAACCATTTTGATGGAGACCAAAGCAGCAGCACACATCTGCAGCAAGCAAGGAGGCCACAGGGATGAGGGGAGCAGCATCCAGTGCCAGTGAAATCTGCTAAGGGAGCAGTGCTGGGCCAGAGGTGCAACACAAGGCAGACAGCAGAGAGACTGGCTCCAAAAGGCTTGGGAGATGCTGATCTGCAAGAAGCAGCTGGAGGTGAGATAACAGCTGCTCCGTGGCAGAGGGCAGATATCCATCAAAACTAACAAGTTACAGAACTAATTAAATTCCCAGTTGCTTTTAGGCAAATGAGTAACACCATTAATTAAGATGGCCCTTTTCCCATCTCCGCTGGTCAGAGGGCACTAGCTTTTTGTTTTGCATTCAGACTGCACTGTTAGAAACTATCTCCACTATCTCAGGAGGAAAATAAATGGTTTCAGAAAAGGAGTCTATGTCTGATGTGATAAACCATTATTTATATTTGGAGTGTTCAGAACTTCCTATGTACAAAGGATTCTGGTCTCAGCAATTCCACATAAACCTTAGCATTGTTATTTTAAAAAACAACCAACCAAACCACCCCCCTCTGCCCCACAAACCACAGCTGAAAAATAAAGGCAAACAGAAGAAATTAGGAGGGTTGCTTTCTGTTTAATTTTAAGTTACTGTTTTCCACATGGGCAAACAATGACAGCAACAAGGTCACAACCTCACAGAGCAAAACGTAATAACTCTTGGCTTATGGAGTTCTACTGCTATTTGGTTGCTTGAATTTGGCTCAAGGATAGTTGCATTTTTAGCTGCATAGTAGCACAATTTCAAGAGCGCTCACTGTGGGTGTTAGCCAGCAGCCTAGTTGTTCAAGCAGTAATCTGTGAACAGATTTTGAAGTTATTTCCTTCCAACTTCAGCTACAGGCTAACATGGAAACAAAACCCAGCTCTTCAGCTGATAGCTCTGGCAAGATCTATCAAAAGTAGAGCCCAGACCATTATTCTCAGGTTTTTCCCTACTGTGCATTTTGCTGTTACATTGTTCCTAGTCTGAGTTAGCCATGGATATGCCTGGAAAAGGGGTTCCTGGGGAAGCAGGCATCAGCAGTGGCTGGTGCCTAATCCAGAGCAGGCAGCTTGTACACTGGTTCCTAGCAGAAACTTTCGCATTGTGCATGAGAGGAGGTACCCAACGAGTTTCAACAGGTACTTTAGCAGCTGGACAGTGCTAGAAAAGAAAAAGCTTTTTTGACTGCTTTGACTGCTCCCATGGATGTAGAAACTTAAATTCTTCCCAGTTTTGGTTGGGTTTACACAATTTATGTCTTCATCTGAGTCCTTACTCTAAATAAAGCAATGAGGTGGGTTTTGATGAAGTTTTTTAAACACTTGTAGAACTTGTACTAAAATACTACGGTATTTTGGTTTTGTTCCTTTTTGAGCTGAGGCCTCTCGAGAATTAATTTCCAAACCTTTTTATTAATTTTCTAATGTATTTTGTTTTGGACTAAGCTAGGAACTTGCCTAGGAACTACTCAGGGGATACACTCTGTATCCATGTAGAACAAACTGCATTTAAATATTTAATGCTGTACAATAGCATAAATGTGATAATGTCTTTCCCTCAGAGGTTTATTCCATAAAAATTAACAAATAAAACTAATCTATGCAGGATACTTTATTTTCTTATGCCAGAAATGTCAAAAATTGTTTTAACGATGAAATTTTACATTTCAGTCTAGCAGCCTATAGCTGGTTTCTGTTCAATATTTACAGTACGTGACAACACATGATTTATTTTTTCATAGATAATACTAATAGTACATCCATTAGGTTTATACAGAATTTAAGTATCTATAATGGGCATAAGCCCTACTGAAATTTATCTGATATTCTCTTTGGAGCAGATTACCCATGAATTTAGTCAGTTTCTTAATTTATCTTAATTTCTTGAGCTCCATCATGTCTTCACTTTACAAGTCACATATAGACTGTCAGCCCTTAAAAAGTTCTTTTGTTCATGATCAGTCGCAACAGGGTGATATAGCAGAATCAGAGGTTTAGAATAGAGGCAGCACACTTCAGGGACTTCCTGACTCCTGAAATTAATTTATTTTTTTCCCCTGAATATTAAACAGTTTGAATTTAGTGCATTATGGGCATGCCACAAATCTCATCTTTTGTGGTGGGCTTGAAAGACAGGATTTTGTGAATTATGTAACATACTTTTATTTATTATTATCTTTCTTGCTTAGCTATTTTAAGATTATTTATTTATTTTTAAGAAGAGTTCAGAAATCTTTGTGTGTACTGCAATTTGAAAAGATGGCAGAGTATCTTAGGAGTACAACAGAAACTGCAGATATTAGAAGCTTGTAGAAACTAAGGATATGAAACCAATTCATCTTATAGCCACTTTAATTCTATGAAAATAAGCAGATGGATTCAGCTTAGGTGAAAGTGTAAGCCAAACTCAGTTTCTGTTGAAAACAAAATGCAATTTAATTACTTATTCTAGCTGATCTGCCAGTTTATCTTCATGATGCATAGACGTTGGAAATGCCAAGAAATTATATCATATCGATGTCAGTGTGAGGCTATTTACATCTACCTTGTGCTTTGGTTGCAGTGCAGGATACAAAAATATAGCATGCTCAAGGTTTGATGAGTAACACCTTTATTATGCCCATTGACTAGCACTAAATTAGAGCACAACACCCCTGGCAGGATACATGACAGCTGCATGAACATAAGATGAATTCCTTTCATCAGTATATTACAATTAATGGCATGTGAATTCATAAGGATCAACCACTTCTCATGCCCAAGATATTTATCAGCTATTTGGAGCGCAAAATGTACCAGCTCATCAAGGTACCCTTGGAATGAGTAGCAATTTTTAATAGGCTGGTAAGTGGCAGTTAGAAGAAGAGGTGACAAAGTCATTATCAAATATATGTTTGTCATCTTATTTGACACTTCCACAATGGCAAAGGTTTGACAAATACATTAAAATTGGTGTTTGAG
This sequence comes from Cyanoderma ruficeps, assembly GCA_008694505.1. NCBI lineage: Eukaryota > Metazoa > Chordata > Aves > Passeriformes > Timaliidae > Cyanoderma > Cyanoderma ruficeps. The sequence continues at coordinate 8,138,259 of VZDJ01004378.1, forward strand.
ATGTTTGGGGATCCTGGGAAACTCCAGTGTCTTTTGTTCACTGCTGACACTTGTCCCTCATGACCCATTCAGTCAGTCAGGCCAAAAGACCAAGCTCAGTCTTTTTCTAGGCTTTATAAATAGGGCTTGGAGGCCTGACTGTATTTTTTACTCATATTTCCATGCTTCAAAATGCATAAATCTAAGCATTTCTGCAACATCTGTTCTGATGGCAGCCAAGGATGTTAATAACAGATACCCAAAAGGCACCTCTTGGGAGATAAGAACTTTTTCCCTTTTAACTGAGGTAAGTTTTTTAGGTCTAGACTAATGAGGTGATGACCCACATTGCTAAGAACTTTAGAAGTGTCATGCTATCCTCGTCTGAAAGGCCCTACACGGCACACAGCATCTAGGATTAACCCTGAGGAGCTAAATCCAAGAATGTGCTCCATTTGCACTCACAAGCCAACAACCCCTGTCATCTTAGTTTAGGTGGAGAAAAAACCCCAGACGCATGTCCAAACAGGAGTGTTGCCTCAGTTTCTGCTTTTCTGTCTCTGTGCAGAACTTTCTCACGTAGCCTTCTTCTATAAACAAAGTTTATGCTTAGAATGTTTGCATTCTTCTCTGAGAGAAGAAATGATTGATGGTGATGTCCACCATCCAGGTTAAGAGGTGGCGACCTCTGTAGCCAATCTCTGGACCTCTGTACAAATGTATAAAGTAGTTAAGTTGTAAATAAAGTAGAAGAGTTTGTCCCCTCACTGCGATGCTTCTGGCCTGCTCTCTTTCTGTCCCTAAAGTGGGACACACCCAGCCTCGGCTAGCGACACAGGAGTCTAACACTAGCATGAATTGTGGCAATAACGGAAAAAGAAGATAACCCAGGTCTGGTAGCGCCTGCTGAGCCATTTTCACAACTGACTGTGTGCAATCTAGGAATAATTCTCCTCTCCCAGTGGTATTTTTGACACATATTTTCTGACAGCTCTGTTTTATCAATCAGAATTACAAAGTATTTACAAATGGGAGCATATACACTTTTGGAAACACAAACCTTGTTTCATCTGGGTTGAATTTTGGTTTATTAAGTTCTACTAATTGCATCATCCACATGTGCATTGACCAAGGCAAGACACCAGATTTTAATGTGTTTGGGATTAGACAAACACAGTAAGAAATAGATTTACTTCCAAATACTGTGAAGGCTAACTCTTTATTCATATTGAAAGTTTCTGTAATGTGCAGAAAACTTAAAGGCTTGGAATGAACCTTTCTACATCCTAGAGAGTGTGCTGAGAGCTCCTTCTGTAAGCAGAGCAGTCAAAGCCAGGAGACTGAAGAGATGTCTGAAAGACAGGTTAACTCCCATAGACCAAATTGTTCTTGCTCATTTTCCACTAAAGGAGTGATGTCAAATAGAGGATTTATCAAGAAAGATGGGGAAACTTAATCCAATCACAAAGCAATAATGGGTGAATATTGTTCTGCATTGCCTTTCCATTTATTAATGGCTGGTTCCAGCCTGATATCTAATAAAAAGTCTTCATTTCTACATTGAAAACTATATTTTAAATTATTTTAGTGCAATTAGTGTTTTCCAGTTTGTACTAAACTCTTTAATGCAGCAATAATAAGAAGAAAGAAAAATTTGTACCCCTACACAAATAAACTTTAAAAAAAACAAAGAATGATGAAAATTACAGATGTTTACTTACCTTGCATAGAATTGCTACTCCTGAATGATATGGAATGAATCCATTCTAATCAACTTAATCCTGTTTAAAACTTCAGCACCTATTTGTGTTTATATTTGATTAGCTGTGACTTGTCCAAGTGCTTTGACTTGCATCTAACTGGTTCAATTTCATCCTTTAATGGATTTGTGTATTGTGCTCATGTTATGTAAGATTTTGCCAGGCATTTGTTCATATTAAATACTCTGAATTCTCTTTTATGCACCCTCAGAGATATGATACTTTCAAAGACTCAAGGATGTATTCAGAGATCTGTTTCAAGAGCACCTTTTTCACAAATACACAAAGAATGAAATCTTAAAATGACTCCTCTAAAATCTTTCAGGCTGTCACTTAATATGCCCCTAGGGAGAATATCATGGCTCTAAAGACCATAAATAAACTTTTATTTCTTCTTCAGGAAAAATAATTGCCTTGTTTAGAATTGAACGAAGTGGCAGGAAATCAGCCAGTAATTTCTCACAAAGGAGCACTCACTTTAATGCAATCAGGCTTAGAAAACAAAGAGGTTGCTTTTGGTTGTGAAATATTCACACTTGTGGCAGCACTGCATGTGGCTGTACAAGCAATCCCATTTCAGGTATAAAAATGATAAAGTAAATCAAGCTTTAGGTCCCCTTAAAATATTGCTGTTGCAGTTTTCACTGCTTTGAAATAGAATAAAAATAGAATGACTTCTTTCTGAATCTTTGATCTTTGTCTCCCAATGAATGACACTGCCTACCAAGAACATCTCATTTATTGCTGTGTATGGCTGAAGTTCTTGGCAAGTTTGAGGTAAATAAAAGTAACGCCCCTGCATTCTATCATTACTGTTCTCTGGAGCTTATCCTCTAAACTTCCATGTGTGTAATATTCCTCAACCTTCCATATAATGCTGGGAACTACATAAGCCTGTGAAAGCTATTGAATGGAATTTCAATTAAGCAAGCAGGATCAGCAAATAGTAAACTGACATCTGGAAAGGCTGGAAAACAGACTGGACTGGAAGATGGCAGGTTCTTATTCTTCTGTCTTTGCTTAGCAGTGCATGATGGAGCACTTCACACTTTAAAAGCTGTTTCTCTGGCAACTGAAAACCATAGTAGGTGGCAGATGTTGGTTTACTTCTGGTTAAGAAGATCACTGTTACTGGTAGGGCTTCCTTCAAACATAAATGAGTAGTATTTCTATTTTTATAAAACTGCTAAGGGACAAATGAAAAAGAAATACCTAGAGCAGGTGGACATGGAGGGCTAATGATGATTTCAACATCCTTTTCATTTACAAATTTGAACTCAACATTCTTCAAAAGGGGCTGAGGAGATAAATCCATGTCACCAGACTCTATATTATATATATTATATTGCTTATTCTATTACATCACATATACTATAGGTTATCAGTTATATTAATAAATTAGTTAATAATATCTATAATTTTCTAGTGGTACATGGTACTAGATATAAATATATAATCTATTCTATATTACATCTCTATTTTATTATATTATAAAATAAGATATTTAATATATTATAAACTGCAGACTCTAACAGTAGGTGGGATCTGAAGAGATAATTAAGGACTAGCCTATAGGCATTTCACTGTATTCAAGCTGGATTTCTTTCACTCTGGTATTTCTGTAAGCTGCTGGTGTCAGGTCTCTCTGACCCGCAAGTGAAATTTTTTAACTTGATACTTTAAATATTAGTTTTCCAAACCTTCCCTACCAGGTGTAAGGATGCTAACCTCCAAACCTCTGTATGGGCTAAGAAATTTGTGACTAATTTGCTGCAAGTGTTCTTTCAGAAATTAATGCACTCTATCTTCTCTATTTTAGGTGCTCAGTACCATGCATCAAAAGGCTCTTTAGCATAAGTCTGTCTTGTCAGAATTTGTAACTCATGTTCCTTGGTCACTGCCAAAAAAAAAAAAAAATCCTCAGTGCTGCAGTACCAGTATTTGGAAGAATTTCCTGTCGATCTGTGCTTCCAGGACAGGTACAAAAATTAATACTACGAGAGAAAGAGAGGGCAGGAGCATGTGAAGACTATATCAGGAAAAATTTCACAGTGGGTGTTGTTGGATGATACACCTGTGTCAAAGGTGAAATAAAAGGTAGAAAACCAGAACGCAATATCTCTGTTTTCAAGTGGCATTAATATGCAAATATTAAATGTACTAATATAAATAAATTAGTAAAAATATATTAGTTATCACATAGTAAAAGAAGCCTTGTCAGTACATTAACCTTCTTGGTCAAGAGACTATGCACTAAATCCAGTAGAATACCTGTTTCTACATCACCTGGGCAAATGGGAGGCTAATTGGTCAAAACAGGGTAAAGATACAGTGGCATCCAGCTCCCAGGAGGTAACTTTTCCTTCCTGCCAGTAATTTTGCAGTATTGTGTAATTCTTTGCTGTACCTTCAGTCTCATCACTGCAATATTGTCACTTTACTCACATCTGGTAGTAGCTTTGGCTTCACGCACATGCAAAAAAAAAAAAAGTTTTTATATTTGTGGCTAAAAGAAGCATTTTCCCCCAAAAGAATCAGAAATCCACTTTACTGTGGAATACAAAAATAGATATCTACAACGCCTCTGCCACAAGAAAAGAAATGGTTTTGCAGATATACCTAAGCTGCTGCTTCATCTGCTTGGGTCTTCAAATTAGGTCAATTTTCATATTTATTGAGATCAGTAATATTGATACAAAATACTTTATTGCTTGATATACATACACAATTCACAGGAAATAGACTAGAAAATGAAATAATCAAACTCTAATGTTGGGAAATTCTCCTTTTCTTTTATGAGTCAACTCTGGAAGGTTCAGCTGAAAAACAATTCTCTTTTTATTTTATTTCTAATTTTAAATTTCTAACCTGTTCTTATTCAAATTCTAAAAAATAGGCATATGGAAATTTCCAGGTGAAATAATCTTAACATCAAAAGATTTTTTTTTTCTAATGAAAATCTCTGTTTCTTTAATTTTTACTGTCTAAATGAAATATTAGTCCTATACAGTGGCTAATATTGAAGTTTGTATTTTTTTATACAGTGAGAAATGACCTTTGGTAGTGTAGGCAGGAAACAGCAAACCCACCCACACATTCAGGCACACGGGCATTCACTCAGCTATAAAAACATAACCTAGCTTCACTTTGGTTCCAGCACCACGCCAGGGAACCCAGGTTTTCTTTTGGCAGGGGACAGATTCACTCTGTGTAAAGCCTCTCTAAAGGAATTATTTTTGCAGTATAGAATTTTTAAGGGTAATTCCAGAATGCAAGCATGCAACAGACTATGTAATAAAATACAAAAACAAGCAAAGAAAAAGAGTATCCAAGATGACAAAATGAAAAAATACAAATATTGAAATTTATTATCATTCTGAAGTCAACAGATTTATGGTTATTTGAATTACAAAAGTTTTGTAGTATTTTAAATGAACAACTATTGTAATTACTGATACAATTAGAAATTCAGGAAAACATTATTATTTTTACCTCAATTAATTGAAATGATAAATGGTGATGGGTTCAAAATTATCAATACAAGATAAATGTATTTTTAACGTGTACTATAAAACACAAACTTCATGTGTCAGTGATCCTTGTTTGATTAAACATTATTAATTATCACTTTGCTCATGCTTGATGTGAGTAAGAACTCCATGTATCAATCACACACAGATGTATTCAAAGGTGGTGCTACTCCAAATTGTTGTGCAGTCATTATACTATGGCCTCTCTTTCTGTGCTCTCTGTGATGAGAAATGGAGAAGCCATAAATAAGATCATCTCTCAGCAGCCCACATATTCTTCTTTTGGGAATATCTGAGCTATGCTAAGCTAAACTGGATTTCATTGGTGTGAAATATCACCTTTGGTTAGGTCTCTATAAACAATTATCAGCAAGCAGCACCTGCACAAGCTCTTTAGACTTGTGAGTTGTAAAAATACTTAGATTGGAAGGAATCTCTTTCAGACACCAAAATGGCTTGAAGGATGTAGCACTGAAATTATTCAGCCATTCTGTTTTGTTTTTTGTTTAATTCTTTCACTCTCCAAGCAGAGACAACAGAAATGCATACAGACTGTAAGGACAAGCTGACACCATCCCTTAAAACCACAAAAGTGCATTGAAGGCATGAATATAGAGGATACAAAAAGGGCTGAGTCCCGAAGGAAGTCTCAGGGAAGTTCTGGCTAGTTGAATGATGCAATCATTTTAATAATCACAAGTGTAAAGCCGTGTTAAAGTGTGTTGTTCATGACATGAAGGCAGACTAGTCTGGGGGGCTGCCTCTTCCCTTTGTTCATCTGTCTAAAACCAACTACAGAATGTCTTTGCTTTGATTCAAATCCATCTCTGAACTATGCCATACAATAAAAACATGACTGAAAAGCACATTCTGCTTTAGAGTTTGTGGTTGAGAAAAAAAATATATTCCCAATTTTATAACTTTTAATGAAAAAGGTTCCGTTTTGGAGGAGTTAAATGCTTACTCTCTTTGCTTGGCAGACAGCTCAGGTAAAACCTCCACTTTCCTGGCCACTAATGCTTCTCACAGAGAGTTCAGTGTCCAACCCAGCAGGCTAATCAAAGATGCTTTTTTTCAGCCAGCTCTGATAATGGAAGGGAATATATACTCATCATCAATCTTAGACTTACACATATGTTCATTCCAGAAGAGAGACAAGTAAAAAGTCAAATGATCTTATAGTCAGTGAAGGTTTCAATCATTGGAGCAAAAATAAAATACTATACAAAATTGTTTGAGGGCAGTTGTAACTTAAATCAGCTGTCTGATCCCTTGTGCTCTTGTGAAAATTTTCTTATCCATACTCTTTTCCTCTGACTGCTCTCTTTGTCAGCCTCAAGGATGGGGATATTGCAGGACAGGTTGCTTTGACCCTGTATAATTTGAGGATTCCTTTACATACCTACATTTACATATAGGTATAGATAGATACAGTGTCTTGTATTGTGATTTAAATGATTGTGTTCTTCAAGTGATTTAGGTTAAAAAAGGAGTGTCTTCACATGAGTTTTCACTTTGCTTAGAGCTTGCTTAAAAGCTGCTTAAGGATATTCTATGGGAGTTTAGCGAAAAAAAGTAAATTCTTATTTATAATTAAGAAGGACATTAGGTTACTCTCTGCAAGTCTACATTGATATTCAGTAATACAGATTACATTAGAATAAAAAGTATTGATTTGAGCATTGATTTTAATTTTTTTTCAATTTCCTATTGACTACTAACCACACTTCTGTTTTTCATTTTTATATTTGCTTAGGTCTGTATTTGCAGATGTTAAGACAGATGCTGTTGTCAAGGAATATGCAGCCACATACCTTGAGCTATATACTGTTAGTTTACTCTGTAAAGAGATTAAAGTGATATATTGGGTAGATATGGATTGTTTATAATAGCAATTTGATTGTGAAAAGTTGTTCACTGTTTTTAGCTCATTAATGTTAACTAGTGTCAATTAAATCTTAGAACTTCACAGAATATGTTCCTTTGGTTCTGGCAGTTATCATGCTTAAAATTTAATTAATATGACATGTATGGTGTGCTGTAAGGACTCAAGAGAAAGACTATAGAATATCCTCTATGCTGTGCTGTTGATTTAGGGAGATGTTCCACCTTGGGGACTCTGACGTCAGTGATTTTTAGGGGCCAAGGAGCCAAGATATGGCCAGCATCTTTTCTGGCTTTTGAATATTCAGCCTTTTCCTACTGTGGCTTTTTATATTTCTTGTTTTCTTTGTACAATCTCTTCCAGTCTGGACATTTAGACAACGTAGTGTTGCCATTAATGAGAAACAGTGCACAGAGGTCATGGGTTTAAGGGTTTTTAATTAACATTAAAAAAAAAAAAGTGGTTTGAGAAAGGCCTTCCATGTATTCAAGAGGAATAGAAAAACAAATTTCAGGGGCCTACATCTTCTCAGTGGCTTCCCAAGTGCTTCAAACCAGTTCTGAAACAAGGAGCTTATGACCCTTTTTTCTCCCACAGTATTGCCTTTTATAATGAGCAGTTTTAATGTCCATTCCTTCTTTGATTCCTTCTTTGATGATGTGGATTCTAATAATGTTTCCTCATACTGAAAGGTGATTCAGCTATTTCAGCATATTTTTTTATAAAATGTGTATCTTTCTGTATCCAGTGAAACAAAATTGAAAAAAAAAATTAGATATCAGTACTGGTTTATTACAAGCCTCTCAGGCTCGTAATTTGCTACTCTTAGCCAAAAAAANAAAAGATTCAGTACCTATCTGAGGCCATTATTTGCCCTTTTGCTCTCTTACGACTACAGCAATGTCCTGAGACTCCTGAGGGAGTAGGGCCATATAAGCATTGATCTTTCAAATGCCAGAACTGCCTACATCTTGCTTTGAATATCTAAGAACATCTCTGGCTAATTTTTCTTTTAGAAAAACAGAGAAGGAACTCAAACTTCCCTAGGTCCAACAACAAGTTTATGATAAATCATGGATATCACCCTCTCCAACAAAAGAGGCCTCCTGCTTAGACTTTTTAAAAGAATAATGCTATGAATAGGCTGTTAAAAAAATATATATATCTTTGTCTTCTAAATCTAAAATCTGGTTTCTTTCAGTATTTTTTTTTCTCCAGAGAATTTTGGCTCTAGAGAGAAATGTGTTTTCAAAGCACACTGCTACAAATACCGTGCAATGCTTTAGGGAATCCTTGCTTTTACATGCTTTTCTGAGGTGCCCGATTCCCATTTTGTAAATAAAGCCAAGTGCCTCAGAACACAAATGAGCACTTAGCTCTGAAGGGGAGGCATTTTGAGGAGTGGCTGAGGTCACTTGGTCTGTTCAGCCTGGAAAAGAGACAGAGGGGAGACCTCATTGCAGTTACAACCTCCTCATGAGGGGAAGAGGAGGGGCAGAAGAGATCAGGACACTGATCTCTTCTCTGTGGTGGCAGTGACAGGACCTGAGGAAATGACCTGAAGTTGTGTCATGGGAGGTTGAGGTTCAATATTAAAAAAAAAAAAATCTTCACCCAGAGGTGGTTGGGCACTGGGATGGGCTCCCCAGGGAAGTGGTCTCAGATAACACCAAGTCTGACAGAGTTCAGGGAGCTCTCAGGCACATGGTGTGACTTTCGAGGATGGTGCTCTGCAGGGCTGATAGTTGTACTCAATGATCCTTGTGTGTCCCTTCCAGCTCAGCTTATTCTGTGATTCTGTGGAAGTCTATCCATCTGCCAGACCAGAATTGCTCCAGTATTGCCCTTTATGCTGCCTGGATTGTCTAGCACTCATTTATTAAGTAAATATAATTAATATTCAATCAGTAGCTGGTAGATATTCAGCTGTGCCCTTTCTACATTCCTAGCAATTCAGCCTTTTCTGATGGAAGTGGTTGGAAACAGCCAGTGTCATGAGTATTTGGGGGCATCAGGTTGGCTGGCCACCATAATCTCACTATTTTCCAGATAATAAAAGAAAATTTATTTTTAAAAGAGTGCATTTTGGGTCAGTTGTCTGTATGACTTCATTGTGTGACAGTGGGTATTGAAGTGGTGCAAATATGACTGATGAGACACAGCATCCCAGACACAGTTTGCCATCTTTTCCCAATCGGGCTCTTTGTTTTCTTTTCTTTTATTTGAGCTGTAGAGTATTTAATTTTTAAGCATCCTCATTCAATATGTCCTGCCACAGGAACAGTTTAGCCTTCCAATGAGCAAGCCCCGTTGCTGCAGCAATGTAACCTACCTTTTAACTTCAATTCTCTATTCATATTCCTGATGGAGGAATTGCCACACATTTTTTTTTTTCTGTTTCTAAAGGATAGGGACAAATGATGTGACACAGCCACCTATAGAAATTAGCCTTCCCTAGAATGTTAGGCTGCAAAACGTGTAAAAAACAGAAGACTTCCCTCAAAAAGGTGTCTCGGTATTATTTTTTCACCTCTCACAGTTCCTGAAATACTGGGAAATAATTCCTGCAAGAAAGCAAGCAAACACAAACGGAAAACATCACACAGAAAGAAAAGGCAGCAATTATTTTATTATTTTTCCCTGTAGAGTTATCCACTTCTGAAATGGTTAAAAATTTACTGTCATGCAGAGGCAAGCATTTACCCTGGGAAAGTTACCCTGTTTGTTATTCCATCACAGTATCTAGAAGACAGCATTTAAAAACAAGGTGTTTGCGACTCATGCAGCCCAGAAAATTATTTCTGAAACTTCCATTCTCTAGAAAACACACAGAGAAATAGAGACAATTTTGCTACAGGTTTACATTTCCTGATTTAAACAATGTGGCATGAAACTTTACCAAAATCAAATATACTGAGACAAGTTGATGTACTGATCATGCTAATTTACAAATTTAAAATACAATGGGGAAAATTATGGTACAGGTTGAGAAGAATAGGAAGTCAATAAGAAGACAGCTCTTACCTAATACACACACTTTTTTTTTCTTGGCGTGGTTTTCTCGCTCTTTGAGATATGGACAAGGGTTTGACCCATTGTTTTTACCCTGACTTAGTTTTCTGAAAAGGACAAAAATACAGGAATATTCTGGTAACTTTAGCTGAATTGTCCTCTGTCTTCTGAGATAAAAGAGGAGACCACAGAATTCCATCAGGAGTGTTGTAAGTGTAAGAAATCTCTGAGTTGTATCCAACTGATCTGGCCATGTAAAGATAGCAGAAAACTTTAAAAATGTTTTTAAAGGATTGATTGCATAATTGGAGACATGTTCTTGCTCTCTAGTCTAACCATGCTGTGTATGGACAAACTTCAGATATTTTTATAGCAATTAAAATTAATTACACACATAAGAACGTGGAGTCAGAACAGCAACTAAAATATTAGTTTCCTCTTAAAAATGGGATGTGGTGTAAATCCAGAAATCAACACCTCCAGAACCCAGATAATTTTGTAGATATTGTTACTATTTTTAATATTTTAATTAAAGTTGAAATTCTGCATAGACTGAAAGAAGAGAAGCTGACCACAGAAACTGTGTAGCAAGACCAGGTTTATGCAATGGAGTGGTAAAAAGTAATTTAAAACAGGGAATAAACATTGATAAGATCCAGAAAACAGTGAAGGGAGTACACGGTAGAGGAAATACAAAAAGTGCAACAGAATTAAAATATTTTGCAGACATTGGGGAAAAACAGAATTTATATAATCTTGCATTTTATCAAAAAGGAGACATGAATACAAATACAAAACTCCACAGAGCAGAAGATAATTCCTAAGAGAAATATTTATGTGACATACTGAATGATGCTGACAACTTTATTTCTCAATATCTGTGCATATATAATATGTATTTCTTTGACCTACCTATAGTGTGAGACTGTGCCATAATGTACAGAATATCTATGCAAGTGGCAATGAAATATTCACTAAGGCAGTTGATACTTTTGAGATACAATCCAAGGTTAAGAAATGTGTAACCCTGAGGCTGACAAAAAAGCTAACGCAAAAAAGCATTTTTTGTCACCTGAAATAAATTTTAAGATCCATAAATCTGAGGTAATTTCTTGCAATTCTTAATGAATAAACTATTTTAGTATTCTGTTACTTTCAAATGCAAAAAGTATAACAGTAACCTTGTCTTCTACACTTTAAGTAGGGATAATTGGGAAAAAAAAATCATTTACATCCACTGCTGCCTTGTCAAATACATTACAAAACACCATACTAGCGTTTTGAAAATGATTGTAGAAGCTCTTGAGAAAAGAGATGGTTACAAAATGCAGCAGGCACATCTTCAATGATAACCCACTCCCATTATTGATCATAATACTTTCTTCTAGCAGTGTAAATAAAACCACATTTCTGCATTTCTTTATGCTCATTTGACCTCATTATTTAATACTAAAGCTTCATGGAGTTGAGATTCTTTTGCAGTCACTTAGACATCTAAGACTTAGGCATCCAGCTCAAAACAGATTATCACAGATTTATTTTATAATCAATGGAAACAGGTCTCTTTATCAGGCAATTCATCTTGCTGTCAGCAAAAATGAAGATTCAATTTCCCCAAAATAGTTATCTTGAGCTTCTTGAGATCCAAATACATGCATATACTTGTCAGATGGGATGCAATATAGGTGTGACACCCATTCCCATATGATATGCATCCTGGTAATCTGAAGTGCCACAAGTGACAGCAGACGCCTGGATTCTGACAAGGGAATCTTCCCCTGAGGCTCCAAGGTAGTGGTCACTCTGAAGGGCCCTAGCTGTAAAGGGAGCTTGGGATGATGACATAAATGAATGTTTATAGCTTTTAGATACTTAAATGGGGTCCCGCCTTTTATACTAACATTTTTCTCCTCTGAATAATGCAACTCACACAAAGAAATGGATCCTCTCTGCTTTATGTGGTTGGCTAGAAGATCATCTTTATCAAGAGAATCTATCAGAAAGAAAAAATCCTCAGGGGATGTGAGATTTACCACAGCAGAGATTGATTTGAAGGGGACAAGAGCTAAATATCTATCAACACTACATATTTTTAGATTTAAAAAAAATGTGAGAGAAAGAGACAATAGATGTTATGGGTGAAATTGCTCTCCAAAGTTGTCATGCTGCCCAATATTGCTCAGCTAAGGGCAGTATTATTTTATGTGCTTAACTTAGGTCTATATAGCAAGAGGAGAGAGTGTGGGTTAGATCAGGTGTCTTTGTAAAATGCTCTGAATTGCCATGTAGAACAGCCAAATCTTTGCTTTGACCCTAAACAGCCAGGAGGAACAAGTCTCCCTGCTAAGCCGCCACAGTCCCATTTCATGTCAAACACACAAATACAGACAGCTTTACCTGCTCCTTTCTTTTGCCTTTTTTGCCTGCTTCTCTGTATGTTTATGTAGGTGGAAGAAACATATGTTCACATCCTCATTTACCTGCTTTGGGGAACAGATTAGAATTTGCCACTTCAGACAATCTCTTGAACAGTGTAGTATATAGAAAGTAAACGTCTACTTGTTCTTCCCTATAGAAGGAGTTTCCTTTGTATAACTAATTATCCCTGGAATTATGACTCAGTTCTTAGATGCTTACATCTGACATGGGCATTCTGCTATGTAAAAGTTTGCTATTTGTTTTCTTGGTCCAATAACTGCTGTTTTGTTTGAGGTATACGTGGGAGAAAGGAAAAGACATGTTTCTCAGCCTCATTCCTTTGAAAGTACAAAATTGAAATTCAGGTGGATTGTCTTATATTGTAACTAGAGAATTAAAATTAACTGGCATTCCCATGGGCTGTTTTGCTTTATGCCTTATAAAACCACATTTTTTGTGGCTTGCTAGCAGGCAGCAGGCTGATACGATGATATTATTGGTGTATATGCAGATCCAGAGTCAGACATTTACTCATTAGAGAAGTTATCTGGTGGAAAATTGGGTGCTTTAGATAAGGTAGCAAATATTTAACAATACCCACAATGTGGGTCCAAGATGTGAAAGCCAATTTAATGGTTGGTAGACACCTGCACAACGCTACATGTCCAAAAATATGTGACAGTCTTTTGTGATGGATGGCAGATGGCTTTTTTGTTGTAAAGCATGCATGTGAGAGATGAGTACAAGTTACTTATTCATAAAGTCAGCAACGGATATATGTATTGGGTTTGTTATACGGTTTCATCATGTAGTTTGCATAAAATGATTTAGGATGATAACATTTCATTACAGGAATGGTTGTGCTAAGATGATTCTTTGGTAGAATTTGCATTATTTTAAGTGTCTGCATGATAACAGCAACAGTAATGAAAATAGTGGGATTTGGGTTTTTTTTTTTTGTACATAGGCTAGAACCAGCTGTCAGTTTTGGTAATATAGATGAACAGTCCTTTATAGAGCCAGGGGTAGATAATTTCTAGGCAGATTGTTTCTTAGTTATTCTTAGAAGAAGCATATGTGCTGCATATCAATGCCAGGAAATCACTTGCAGCAAGTGTGTTAGTAGCAAAAAATGCTGCTATTAATTGACACTTATAAATTTAAACTACTCATATATTTTAGCCAGTAATACTACAAACACAGAATAATTTAAATAAGGCTGGAAATCTAGTGCAAAAAAACCTTGTTTTAAGTGTTAAAACAGGATTTCTGAGAACTTTCTTTAACAGTAAATTTTGTGGCAATATGAAAATTATGCAAAGCTAGTTCTACTGAAAGAACTATTTTTATTCTTTTGGTGAGAATTTCAGTGAAGTCTTTCATAGAATGCTTTTGGGTACTTTGGAATTCGGATTAGACTAATTGCTTAAATTTCATTAAATGGTACAGTTTAACTGACCCAGCTCCGAATTTCCAAATTGGATAATTAGTTTTGTCATGGAGCCATAGGAAGTAGAAAGTTAGTCTTAGAATTAGTAAGGACTCGCAAGGTCGGTGTTGCAAGCGAGCCAGGAGAAAACATAACCATAAGATGGGTATGCTGAGAGTTTGTCATTTCCCACCATCTCGGTATTTCTACTCGGGAAGAAAGGCTGAGTGAACACGAAAGCTGCTTTCCTCAAACTGTGAATGATACACTACAATGATTATTGTCTCTAAAATGCAACCTGGCTTCTTCTTATATTCTTAGCAGTGGCAGTATTCATAAGGAGTATTTCCTTATTTTTCCCTAGGCACTTGGAGAATTTCTTTAGCAGAGCAAACAAAACAACCTTGCATGTTGCACACCAGATTGTTAAAATATGCTGAATCAAATAAAATAATTATTTCTTCTTAAATAACCACTACATGTTTCCATGTATGTATGCTAATAAAGGTAATTGGAATAGCGAGATATGTTCTTCTGTGAAAAATGTTCTTTGCTGCAATAAAAAAGCCTGAGGAAAACTAAATGTAATTTTTCAGTCTTTGGTAAACTCAGAGACTGTAGAGTGTTGAAGTATTTTAGTGTTTAATATATGGGAAGCCATGGTCCTGGATTTGTCCCATTGACCTTTACTAAATGTTAAAAAACAAAAAAAAAGAAAAGAAATCAACACAAGTTTTGTGAAGCTTATTTTTATAAAAGAGGTATTTTGATTTCTCCAGTAAAAAAAAAAAAAGAAAGAAAACCAAACCATAAGAATCTCTCCACAATTTGTTTTTAGCCAAAATTTATCTGTTTGAACAGTACAAAATCAATGGAGGAGAAGAAGATTGCACAGTATAATTGCACTTCTGATTTAAACCAAAGCTTTTTTGGATGGAAAGGTCTCCAACTTCTACAATGACATATGAAAGTCCTAGACTATTAGGTGGTTTTCTGTAGGTTGTGAAGATGGAGATGAAAAAGGGAAAGCTAATTTCAGCCTGGCTAGCACAACACAATATTACTCATTTGGCCTATAACTGAAACATTCTATATTCCCTGAAACATATGCAGCATCCTGCTGTGGAAATGGGTTTATTTGCTGCTGCTGCTTGTGGTTGATATCATTATGCTTTATTTTGCTAATCTTCAGAACAGCAGTTAACTGTATGTGGTGCACAGGTTTTTATGGATCATGTTCAGTACAGCTCAAGCTATTTGTTAGAACAGAAAGAAAAAACCCAATTTGGTTTACAAGACTTCAGTCTTGGAAATATGTTACATTTCAAGGATTTTTTAATAAATTCATATCTAATATACGTTGTGGTTTAGTCATCTTTGCTCTGCAGTTAGTTAGCTTTCAGGGTTACTGATTACAAATTTGGATAAAATGGATAATAGTTATCATGGTAAAAGAACAATAAGCCTTTTGTACAGTAGATATGTTTTACTTTCTTCTTTTTATTGTTTCAGTGGATATTTCTATATTTGTTCTGTCTTGGTCAGAATATCTGACAAATAATAATAATTTAAAAAAACAGTAGCTACAGTTCAGATTTTCAAAAACTAGCTAGCAGAAAATGCTTCCATCTGTTTGCAAAGAACTGGCTCAAAACTTTAGAAAAAAACCCCAAGCTCTCTTCACGTATGCAAGAAATACTGAAAGTAATAAACTATGAAGTAGCTATATTTTAAAACTAAATGGAGAGTCTAAAAACAGTGCAAGAATTCTTTTATTTTAAAGAAAATCCATTATCTCCCTGCCTGAGGTATCTCCATTTTTCTTTCAGATCAGTCACAGCAACTAGGGAAAGCACATTTGAAATCTTCAGCGACCTCATTTGGTGTTGTTTAATTTCTTCCACCATAATCATTTAATTAGTACTAAAATAGCTTCTGAATAGAAGTGTTTACATTAATTAAACACTGTAGGTTATTAAGGATGTGAAAAACCCCTTAAACACACACAAAAATGTTGGATATTAATTAAATAAAAGATCTTAGCCTAGTAACATCTGTTACCCATTATTTTCCCTGTTCTTCTTTCTGATTAATAAAACAATATTGTTACGTAAAGTATTTTTCCTTTTATGCACCTTAATTATTGTATTTCTTACATTTACATGTATAAAGAATATGAAAATATCATTTTTTATGTTATTCTTTCCCAAAACTACTGGAATTGGCTTATTTCCTATGTTATTACTGGGAGGTTCCTGAAGAGGCACAAAAGGACACTAAACACCCCATGCTTCAGTTTAAGCCCACAGTTTTTCCTGCTAGCCATAAACTTGCAAAGTTGGTTGTTTGTGTTCCCCTTGCAGCAGGCAGCACAATACAGGTGGCAGTGATGACACACATTCCCTCCACCTTCTCCAGACTAACCAACTGCACTCCTCTCTAACCCTTTCCTTGGAGAATATTTATTTGTTCTCTGAAAACTTTCATTCTTTTCCTCTAGGCTATGCAGCTGGCCCACATTTTTACTGATGATGGTATTCCACACTGAATATGATAGCTGTGATTTAGGAATGTTATCCCTCAGTACAGTATTTCCCCCTAAGAAAACCCAAAATACAAGATGCATCCCTGCCCCTTTATAGTGGGAGATACAAAAGGCAAAGATCACAGATTGAGAGAAGAGCACTTTACTGGAAACAGCAATGAGATAATAAAACAGGAACAGCAACAACACAATTAACAAAAATGTACAAAGAGAGAGTGATTTACATGCAAAAATGCTCATCAGTGAGAACCAATGGCAGACAGACTCTCCACCTTCCACACTTTGCCCACAACCCTAAGCCACTCCACTCCTTCCCAGAAGCAAGAGTCCCCGTGAGGATATAGGTGGTATTAGTTAACAACCTAGACATGCCCACAGAGCTCCAGGCTTCACTCCCTTACGGTGCTGTGAAGAAGTTAGCTCTGTCCTGGCCAAAACCAAGACAATACTTCAGTGAGGGATGTTTTCAATATTCAATGCACTGATAAGCAGTGAGATGATTA
Source organism: Cyanoderma ruficeps (assembly GCA_008694505.1). Lineage (NCBI taxonomy): Eukaryota > Metazoa > Chordata > Aves > Passeriformes > Timaliidae > Cyanoderma > Cyanoderma ruficeps. The sequence continues at coordinate 8,155,320 of VZDJ01004378.1, forward strand.
CATCTGCAGTTTACATCTAGGTCATAGTTCCTTTCTACATCTATTCATGTTGGTCACCATTTCACTGTAGCATGACATTGCAGCCTCGTGGTCCCCAGAAGTTTCTTTTCGAAATGTTATGTACGCATTTGAATATTCCTGCTCAACTGTAGTACTTCCTATGGGTCTGCTCAGAATTTAGTCTTTTTATCTATTCCTTTCCTCAAAGTTAACAGGACTATTTTGAATGTAGTTTAAATTCTCCAACATACTGGCTGTCCCTCCCAGTATGGTATCAGCAGCAAACTTAATGAGTAAACTCACTGCTCTATCATTCAATGATTTAATGAAAATATTTAATAGAAAGTATAGAATTGACTAATGAACAATTCTTTCTCATACATTCTTCCATCTTAACAGTGAACTATTGATAATTGCAGTCCTTGGGCGTTTTTATGTTCTATTATCAGTTAGACTGACATTACATTATTAGTTTATGAGAATTTCATGAGGCAGAATGTTTTTCTGTCCACATAACCTGCCATCCTGCTGTGGAAGGAAATTAGATTAGCTGAATGTGATTTGTTGTTGGCAAATCCACATTGGCTGATGTGGATTTCCTTATTGCTTTGTAGGTGCTAATGGTATGATGACCTGTCCAACTGTTTAGAAAGGACTGTACTTCACTCATCTTTTACATCACATAACTTGAACTGGCTCTCACTGAAGTGACTGTTGCTAAACACAGGTGCCATTTTGAGCCCTGTTTCAGTCCTTTAGCTAGGATCAATTTTTTTCTTATTCATAAACCAGAGAAAAGTGCTTAGGGGCTAGAGTAGTTGTTAGGGAACTGCTCTTGATAAGTGATATGAATATAGCTAGATAGGAGTTATCATATAAGTCCCAGTTTTTAATTTTTTTTAAAAAAAATTTGCTAACCAAAGAAACTCTGGGAGTCAATATGAATTTTAAAATGAAAGCCTCTGTTGTTAACAATGGATAAAATGTCTGCAGTACCCCCTTGTTGAAATTTAGGTCCACCTTAAGTTAGAGACACTTTTCTTTTTGAGTAGGTAGATTGAAACGTGGTCATGGAAAATCTGTAATCACCATGAATCCAGTTAGAGTTCATTATGATAGACCAATCATCAGAACAAAGCTTCAGTGAAAAACAGGTACGAACATTAACTGAAGCACTGATAAGCAGGAGGACATCAATGTCTCAAGCTTCTTATGGAAATACCTGCTCCATTAAGTTTATTGCTTTTTTTTTCAGGTCTGTTTTGGACAGATTCTGTAATTTGGTAAAGTATCAGAACCAGGTAAATGATGGCCTACAGCAGAGTTCTGTGCCCTCATGACCCAGGGTCTAGATAAGCAGCTTCTGTGCTAGACCATGAGTAGGGTCTCAAAAGGTGCCCTCCAACCTAAACAATTCTGTGAATCAAGAGCATGGTCTTGTTCATATTGGGGGAAAAGAAATTGTGATGCAGATATGACCAAATAATGACCAGATAATTACCAAATCAACCATTGAAATCACTGATTTCATTCTATGGCTTCTAAGTAGCCACTTATGTCTATTATTATGTAGCCTAAAATCATCATAAAAAATATGTCTCACATTTCTGTAGATTGAGTTATAAGTGGTGAAAGATAACATTATCTCTTCTTCTGTCCATTTTCCAAATTCTTTGTTTTGGCACCTTTTTTTTTTTATTTATTTTTAAGAAAAATAGTGATAATAGCCTGTGTGCTTGCAGCGGTTTCAAGATCTGCAGAGGTATGTGTTTCCGAGCTGCACAGACATTATGTGTGACTAAGAAGAGAGTGATGGCTTTAGACACACACCTCTTCAACCTGGCTTAGGAAGTCTTTGTGCTCAATCTCTTGACACATTTACGTCTCTCAGTAAATATCTGTAAGTTGTCTGTGAGTACAGCATATTTTCTGCTGGATGGCATGTCAAGTATGTGCATGTGTTTGGAAAGGTTGTATGGTTTTGTAGAGGATGCTCAAAAAAAAGAGATGTAACAGCACAGTTGGCATTTCTTTATTGTGAATTTAGGATGCTGAAGTAGTACAGTCCTTTCAGTGTGGTTGTGCTCTTATTTTCTATGCTGGATGAAGTTCTTGCTGCTGAAAGAATATAATTGTAAACAAACTCTCTACATCATTTTTCAAACTGAACAAGGATTTAGCGACTTCACCTGCTGTTGCCAGTAGTTGGGACAAAAGATACAGTAATTTGTTGACTTGCTGGACCACTTTAATGTAGTTCACAGGATCAGGAAAATATAAGTAGCTCTTCTATTCCATGTGTCTCAGATTCCAAGTGCAGTTTCAAATTCAGTTAAAAGAAAGCCTTCTGAAAGTAAAAGTAACAGTAAAGGTCTGAAGCATCATAGTTCTGTGTTTCTTACCTTACTCTGGAGCTTGGGCAATTGAAATAATTTTGAATTTTCTTCATCAGGGGAATATTGTGGCTGAGTAAATCTTCTCTAACTCAAGTGGAAGTGCTGAAAAGAAGGCCTTTATTTTTAAAGTTGCAGTAAGTAAATGCTTTAAAATTCAGACCACTTAAAAACAAACTACCAAATCTCCTGGACTCTCTTTCCTTCTTCTTCCTTTCACCTCTTTCTTATTCATCATTACTCCCAAACTAGATAAAAGTATAAATCCTCTGTTGAAATATTTCTGTCAATTTCTCTGCTAGAAATCTAAATCATGCAATTTTTCCTCAGAATGAGTCCTTTGATTCATGCCATCTGAACTTCAGAATATTTTGCCTCAATTAAAGCAAAAAATTTGCCAACATATTTTCAAAAGGTGGTCCTATTCCTCTGCTTTCAACCAGAGCTTTTACTCATGCCTGTGAAGTTAAAGCTAAATCATGGACTTTAAGAAATACACTTTTATGGGGCTTGTGCTGTGTTCAGTATTCGGGAATAAGGCATAACTGGAGTTACGCTGGAGAGAGACGCCTGATCTACAGCATTAATTACTTGAGGAATAAAAATAAAAGCAAATTCTGAGTGACATTGTATGATGCTTCAACAAAGAAAATGGGTTTTATTGAATGCAACCTACACTGACATCAACATCTGCTTTTGTGTCTAGAATTTTTAAACAGGACTCTCATGTATTCTGATATTTTTTTCCTAAGAAAAGCATTATGTAAATGTTTTGTATAAGCCTTTTCAGCCTGAATTTCTATTGTACAAGGAATGACTCACAAGTCTTCATTTCAAGGCCAATCCTACTTTTAAGTTTTGACTTTGGATAAAATCCAGCACAAGCAAGAAAGAAAGAACAACCATAACTCCTTGAGAATAAGTTACAAATAAATAATATTAGGAAACAGATGATGAAAAATTGGAACTTTTTATTTCTAGAGTTATTAATGGCTTGCAGTGCACAGATATCTCTGCCTAGTATCTTCTGTGTTGGCACTTTTGGTTCACACGTTGGTCTCTCAGGGTTACGGGGCAAAACACCTGTTGCCTTGAGCAATCTGGTCTGGTGGTAAGTGTCCCAGTCCATGGCAGGCTGGTTGGAACTGGTCATCTTTAAGGTCCCTTCCAACCCAAACCATTCTATGCTTCAATGAAACTTTGGGTCATGCCTTTGTAATAGCACCTGGGAGAGTTTTTTTATCCCTTACTATGAGCATTTTATCAAGTGGAGATATGTCATACAAGCTTTATGCTCACCAACTCCTTTCTAAGACAGATCCACCAGTTTGCATCCAAAGCACTAAAGTGTTCTCCTATTGAAAATCTTGAAAATCTTGTTTGTGATCAAATGCCTCAAAATTGCAGAGATCAGAGTAGGATATGTGATGTTGAGTACAATGACATTTGGCAGCATGTCTTATCAACTTTGTACGAAATTTTGTGTATGAATGCCTGCACTGAGATGCTGCCACTTCTTTCTTCTTTCTGTCTATTTGTGCTTTTTTAAGTAGGTGTTTTTTATTATTACCTTTTCTTTTCTGGCAGCTTTACTTTGCAACTAAAAACTTACAAGAGAGTAGGGTGAAGGAAGCTGGCTACTAGCTTGACATTTATGTATTTGGGTTCAGTTTGGTTGCTATCATTATGTGATTTTTGTACAGAGTCTAGCCACTTAGAAAAGTTCTTCTTCATAGTTTCATTTTTACATAATATACTAATCAGAAATTGTAGTACTTCTGTGATTCCACTTCTTCATTCCTCAAACCACCATATTAAAGTAAGTTTTATTCTACCTGTTCCTTTTTTTTCCCATAAGCACATCACAGTGTTGCAGTAAAATATTCCTAAGGACTGATTGGTGTTATTTCGGATAGACTTCTTATATATTGGATGCCACCATTTCAGCATCGTTTTCTTCCAATGTATCTTTTACATGATTTTAAAACCACATCATACTGCTTTTCACTTTTTTGAGAAGTTACTTGATATGTTTGAGTCTTAGATTTTTACATGGCTCGTATGAATGAGACAGTCTCATATCAGTGATAGTTATTCATTTTTGGTAGTATGATTCTGTTGGTTTTAATACTTAAAGCTAATTTTATTTTGGAATGTTATTTTTATAGAACTGCCACTTCTCCAGTTTAGAAGCATGAATATTTGCTAACAAATTCAAATATAAAGTTCATCCTATTCTAGAATAACCTCCATGAGAGGAATTATAAAGGCAATATCATGCTGTTTTATATTTCATCAGTTTTAAAAATAAACATGACCAATCGGAAGTTTACACTTAACAAAATACCATAGTTCTTCTATGCTCTATTGTATGGTACTTATTTCTTCTCATGTTTCTATCATACAGTTCTTTTTTCACCTACTTCTGGTGTCAATAATTTTAGCAAGAATGGCCAGCTCTCAGCTATGTAAGACTAGACCTGAGATGGAAGGTACAGGAACCCAGTGTCAACCACGCTGCACCATAATACTGCACTGACTGTAATATAAAATAAAATGGAAAAAGATTTCTACAAATATTTGTATTTATAGTATCAAGAACAACTTACAGTGAAGCTGTCAGTCATCACTGGATATTTTAGACAGACTGAGACCGTATTTCTCAATTTGCAAAGAAAAATGTGCTATATATTTTGGAATATGTGCTCAGCTTGCACATCTTTTTCCATGTAAATGATTTAACCTTTTAGCCATCTGGAATCTAGAAGTAGCAGTATTCAAATTTATATGTGTAAGTGAATTGCAGATGTAAATTTTGCAAAGTATTACCAAAAATGAAAGTCTCACTTTATTGAAAATTTACCTCTTCATTTGCACATGTTCCACTAGATAACAACATGAGTCAAACTTTGTGCTATTAGTGCTTGAGAATTTTCCACTGGCCACCAACTCATTAAAAACAGACAGTAACAAATAATCATCATGACCCTTAGTCAGAGGGACCTTTTTGTATAGAAAAATCTCTTTCTCTTCTATTTGGCTAAATCACTTTTGCATAGCTTCTAGCTCCTCAGGAGTCATTCACAAGTCCCATAGCCACTGTGAGAGCCCCATTAAATTTTGCCTGTGACCTTCTGTGTCTGAGAAAACTCTCTATGTGAAACAGTACTGGTGTCAGAAAAGCTTTTATCATATCCATGCAATGCCTGGTGATCCTCAGTGATCTTTCTCTGGACTATTATTTTTACTTTACCCGACTTTGCTGCTGCTCATATTCCCTTCCTGTTTATCCCATGAAAACTCCCAAACTGATGCCTTGTCCTGCCTGCATCTTGCTCTGAGGACTGAATTCTTGCCATGTGAGTGACGTGGTCATTCTACAGGATAAAAGGGAAGGAAGTATCATGTATCCTCTAGTGACAGGGTGACTATGGAAAAGGTTAAGTATACAGCAGTGTAAACAAGCCCTATTGTCTTTATCTCAATGTGGATGTGTGGGATTGTCATCACTGTGTGATAATTCTGGAATTTATTCCAATTGATTTTGTATAACCAGAATAATGTCTCATTATGTTGTCCAATACACCTCAAGAAAAATAACGTGAAGTAAAGTAGTGCCTTAGTCAGAGGTGTCCTATGTGATAAGGGTTCTCCTATGAAAGGTTTTTGTCCCATTGTTTTCTCCAGTGTCTGGCGCTTTTTTTCTTTTATTTATTACTATTTTGTAATGACAGTAACACAGATGTTGCTTTTCAAATTCATTATCGCTGTTGTTTCTCAACATTTCCCAAATGAAACCATGGTGAGACAGAGCACCATCCTTCCATTTCCTTGATAATCACTTTCTCCAAGGAAACTGATAGGTTTCAAATTTATGTTGATGATGAAGGTACTATTTGTATACAGCTAGACTGGTGAGTTGAGTTTTTCTCTCTCTCTTCCTTTCTTTTTCCCCTTTTATCTTTTTTTTTCTTCTTTTTTTTATTTTTCCCTTCTTTTTCCAGCACAACAGCCTTCAAGCTTTCCAGGTCACTGAAAATGGGACAGAATGCTCTGAGCTATGTGCCCTACTGAGTGGAACTGTTTTGTTCATATGCACTGATGCTGCCTTTGTAAAGAAATAAAAAAAGCAAGCAGGAAAATGCAGAAGTGAATGTTTTTGATTCTGCGCTCTAAGTTTAACAAAACAAACAGATTACAGACCTCCTTTGTATTTGAAATAATTCACATATTTAGTCAGGTACATTTTGCTATGGCATTTGACAATTTTTATTGCACTACAAGGTTAATGTTTATATGAAACTGTCCTATTTCTGCAATGACACTTTAAGGCAGTGGTATTTTTCAAAGAAAATATTTCTTTATAGGGTTTTTTTTCTGCATAAACAGTTTTTCCCCCTTGCATCATCCTTATAGCTAAAAATATTTTAAAAATATTTAATAAAAACATGTAACAGCATCGAAATAGTCAGAATAATTGCAAAATCTGTTTTATTTTAAAGGATCTGCTGGTGTGGACAGAAATATAATGAATGCTGGCTAGCCTGAGATGAAAGATAGAAGAAAAGTTGAGCTGAGGGAAATCTTTGCTACAAAGACATGTTTTCTATAAATATGAAAAAAGGAAGTATCTTGCTGCAAAAAGAATGGAGGTAGGGAGCTCACCCTTTCTTGGGTGTAACTTACTAGTTTTTCCTGTCTGCTATTTTTTAAGTATCCTAAGACTGATGGATTCTAGTACAGAAGACAGATGTAAAAGCAAAAATTCAAAATTTTCAGTACAGTGCAATTCTAGTAGTATTAGATGGGAAGAGATGGGAAGGGAACACACTTCGAAACTGTGGCTCTTTTTTCTCTTAATGTGATTATATTTTCGTAATTTCAGTAGAGGAATTGGTATTGAATATGCATTCAGAATCATCCACACAGAATCTGAAGAAAATTCTTTCACTAACATGAAACCAGCACATATAAATATATGTCTATATATTAATGTGCACACAGAGACAAAATTTGAGATTGTTCTATATCTAGGGCAGTTAAATTGTTCAAAGTTATTGTTGATTTTGAATGCCTTTATTTATCAGTATCAGTCTTGAAACATCTGATGGGGACAATCTTCATAAGGCAAATGTAGGTCATTTCCCTTAGATTTTAATTTTTAATCTGAGTACTCAAAAAATAAGCCACTGCATAAACTTGATTTTTGTGGTTTGTTGGGTTTTTTGATTTTCAAATATAGGTCAATGATTCATAACATCCTGGATGTGTTACTTGTTTTCTTTCCTTTTCTTTCCAGTATGCTGATGAAAAGAGATAAACTGATAAGCTGACTCCACTTCAGAAAAACTAATTTATACAGACCTTTTCTAGAATTAATGAAAACAACCCAAGTGTGTATCCTGTGACACAGAAGGAGGCATAAACCCAGGTTTACAGTGTACCAAAGCCTTTGACTCAATCCAGACAAGTTTGTTTTCATGGGTCCATTTTTAGGAAGGAACTGGTTGTATTTCACTCATTTTAAGTACTTTAGTGGAGCAGCTATTGAGTGTTTAGCCCTTTGCAATATTTAGATTTACGTACTGTACATCACCTCCCTGGTTCCCTCAACTTTGAAGCATGCTTTCTCTTACAACTCAGAGGCAGACTGCCACCTTCTGAAGCACTAACTACTAACTACTGCCCCTAGCATCTGGGGGAGCATTTTGTGAAGCTTTCATGGGTATATAAATCAGGCCCTGAGGTTCTTAAGTGTATGAAATAAGACCACAACTTGGGCTCAGGTAGTGTCTCTGGTAGAACTACAGATTCTCAAGTAAACATAAGCATGTGTGCAGAGTGTCAGCAGAACTTTGTCAAGTCAGAACACTGAAATGTAGCAAAGCACGTAAGTAATCAAATGTTGTTATTTATCCCAGACTATTTTTTTACAGAGCTATCCTTTATCATCTGCTGGGAATCTTTGCCATTTAATCTGAGATTTAGGACAAACTGCTGCAGGTTTTAATTCTAGGCACGCTTCAGTTTCCAAAGTTTTCCCCAGGCACAATCTCTTTGATTCACTGGAAAATGAAGTTTGACATATCTTATTATGAAGAAATACTTCATTTGAAAATGTACAGAGTAGCTCTAGGAAAACAACAGCAAACTGAGAAAACCTTGCCAAGGGTGCAGCCTTTCTGTAAATGCAAAAAAATACAAAACTAAAGTAATATTTCTCATTAACAATGAAGTTTTCAAATAGCTGTGAGTGGAATCTGTGAAGGTACCCTAGCTATAAAACTGCTAGCCAGAAAATGTTGAGAATTTATAAATTGCCTGTGCTGTCCTGAGAGCATTTACAGAGAATTCAGTGATCTGACGCATTCTTAGTAACCCTGTCACCTTCTTTGTTGCTGTGGGAGAAACAGAGGCGGAGTATTTATTCAGCAGGTCTTGTGGTACCAGCTCCTCTGAGTCAGTGCTGAAGACATTTCACAAGTGACTGCATCCCAGGTTGCACAAAACCAGTTTGTCAAAAGCTCATATCCATTTTGTCCTTCTTAGTAGAATGCTGGCATTTTTGTGAAATCAGTGTTTTAATGTCCACTGACAAAAGGCTTGCATTTAGTTCTGCAGCTTTCTCTTTCCACATTCTCTTCTGTTCATTCTTCTCCTCTTTCACTGACATCTGCAATGATATCTTACATCCAGATATGGCTCATATTGCACACGCTATAAATCAGATGTTGATTCATATTGTGAAGTGTTTCACATTTTCTGAGAATTCCTTGGGATGTTGTAGCCTTTTCCTCTCAAAGAAAACTCCCTGGTAGGCTCAATATGTTGATACTTTTTCATTGAATGTGCTGAGGGGGAAAATGAAAAGAAAGATACTTTCTATTGAGATATATGTATATATTGGTTAAAAATATCGAACAAAATGTCAACCCTTTTGAGTGGAAAGGTCATTAATGAAGAGTGCAAAAGAGCCTGGGATACTGGACTCCAGTTAAACCTTCATGGATTTCTCATCATCTCCAGTACCACTGTGAACTCCATGAAACTTACTCCTTTTTGGGAGACATCTCAGTAATAACTGGCTGGAAGGAAAGGGATTGGCAGCCTCATCACCTCGGTCTGCTGCTTCTGTGAAATCTCCATGAGTACTTAAGAGAGAAACGCATGGATCCTGTCACACCTAATGGGTCATTTCCATCTTCAGCTTTTCTCTATTAAAAAAAAGAATTTTCCTTTTTATTTTATGCCAAAAAAAGGCCTGTAGTTTGCAACTCTCACCACTTTGCTGTAGCCCATGACTGACACATTGAGATAAATGGCTTCAACGGCCAGACAAGAAGGACTTGGGAGCTGTATGAGCAGCCCATCTGACCAGTTGCTGTATTTCTGTGACAAAGGAGTAAAAGGTAGTCAGCACCAGAAATAGATACATTTTACAGAAACCTTTTCCCTTGTCATCCTTTTGTTTTCATTGGGAACACTTTTTGTTTTTCAAGTAAGAAAGATAATCCAATTATAAGAATAGTCCCAAATTTTCTCTTCCTCACACAAAAGATTCTTAAATTATTCTCAGTGCCATCCAAAATATTGTCCTATGGTAGGAGGGAGTTTTCTGCTCTTATGAATGAGCATTTTTTAAAATGCAAATTTTACTTCACTGAATGCTTAGGAAGGAGGCATTGCAATAGCTTCATTGCAATGTGCCTTTCACTGATTCATAAGGAAGGCGTTGAGATGCATTTCCCTGTGCGGGCCCAGGTGTCTCATTGCGTGGTTGGGGGGAGTGACTTCATCCAAGGGGGATGTCTCTTCATCAGAGATCAATTAATGCAAAACCAGAACAGGGGGAGTAGAAGGCAAGGAACCAGTGCTGCTCCTCTCAGTGTCTGTGCACAGCCAACAAACTGGATGACTGCACAATGTCACCAGCAGCCTGACCACAACCCACTGATCTGCCAATGCTCCGCTTGGATGGTAGTCCAGTAATCAACTTAACTGCTAATTGCAGAGAAACATGTTGCAGGTTCTTCCACTTCCAGCACAAACATCAAAAATTCAATATTATATTAATATCATTTAATATTATATGCAGCTGCCTTAATGGTCCATGGCAATAGAGCCTTTTTTTCTATTTTTCTCACTTTCATGCACGTAAATATGAAGGTTTGCAGATGCAGTTGCCTCATATTCTAACTTCTTGGCAATAATTCAGAAATACAGTTTCATGCAGGTAAAAAGATAAAAAAAGATTTTAAAAGCCTCTTTTACATCAAGGTATTTCCTTTCTTAGGCGGGCCGAAGCAGGAAACCTAATTGCTCTTCTGGGTCTATGCACACAGACAGAAAAAATGTGAAATGTTACATCCTAGCAAAAGTGATAGTAGAAGATAAAGAAATTGTGGCATTGTTATTACAAGGAACTCAGTTCAAATCTTTGGAGAAAGCTGCTGAATAACTGACCTTTAAATCACTGTAACTAGTACCTATACAGCCATCTTTTTAAAATGGATATTTACAACTAGGCATTTAGTTAATAGGATTTAATATAATAGGTTTTGCCACTTTCTCCATCTACAATTGTATTAAAAACAAAGTGCACAGAGGTGCTGTGACCTCTATCTGCAGCAGCAGCAGCACCTTTGAGAGCTCAGGAATTCTCTACTACTTCTAAATACTTTTGTTCTTTGGAGATGTGCACAGGTAAAAAATATCTGCAGGAACTGATAGAAGCAGTTCACCAAGATAAAGTGTTCTTACATTTCTGGCATGTCAAGAACATCTGCTTCCTTCTTACATAAACCACTGAATGAATATTCTCATATAGCATTACTGAAGCATGCAATACTGCTTCACTAAGAGCCTTCCACTGCCCTCCAGATACACTTAAGAAAATAACTCTAAATGGAAGGCTGATACACACAATAGCTAAAGGGAATGCAATCACATTCAGAGCAGATAAAGAAATCATAAACAGACACCTGCATTTCCGAAATTCCTTGGGCTCTCGCTATCGGCAATTCTAGCAAAACACTTCACAGCATAGACCTGAGTCTGGCCCCAGAGCTTTCAGGTTGAACCACAGGCTGTGGCTCACATCGCTATTGTCAGAATAAACTACCTCTATGAAAAGAAGTTACTTAGGCACAATAAAAATACTATTAGAAATAAGTATTGGCTAGGCAATTCTTCCTCAGGAACTGAAGGAAAACTTTTAAGCATTAAAAAAAAAAGAGGAGGAACTGCAGAACACCTAAGGGATGCATCCTCAGGACCGTCTTTGTGTGCATGTCAGAATACTCAGTCAGGCCAGCTCCATCTGCCTGCACAGCTAACTCAGGTTCAGCTATTTCTTATACCATGGGACAGAGGGAAAAATTCTCTCTGGAGACCACCATGTTAAAAATAAATCCAGGAAGATCTGGTTGTTTGATGCCGTTTTTCAGAAGAATATAGATAGCACTTTGGAAGCAGGAGCAATAGAACATGAATAGTCTTGTACCAGGTAATCAGTGGTAATATAAATAGGAATATAAAGTGACTTTGATCTAAATCTGTTCTGGTTCTGGAACTTCAGATTTCCTTCCTTCTTTGCAGTTCAAATAAAATTCATTTGCCTGCTATTTTGTATTCCTGTTGTGTTAGTTTCTGCCTTTGAGATAAACTTTTACACATTGTCCTTTTGTCTTTACTTTTCTCTAATTCCTACACTGGGCAAGTGGACTGTCCCCTAACTTGGCTGCAGCTGAGTACTGTCAGTATCCCAGGGAACTCTCTCCTAATCTTCCCAGCTGAAGTGCTACTGAGTACAACTCTACCAACTGTGTTTGCTCCATTAACAGCTTGACTACTTGACCTTTGAGCTCCACAACAAAGCCTGAACTGAAACATCAAACAACATATTCTTAAAACACCACCGTGTCATATTCTTCATAACGGACATATAGGTCAGTGCTAAATTTTTAAAAACCCTTTCCTTTTTCCATGAATAAGACTTGTATTTTTCAAGTGTGTAAAATTCTGGAGTAAAGGTCTTCCTACAGTCTTTGCCTCCTGTAGAGTTACTACCTCCTCAATAAGAAAAAAAGGTGCTCTTGTTTAAGGATATGGGGGGCATACTGAGCTTCCCATCCCCTCTCTTAAATGTTCTGCCTTTTTTTCCCTTAAAAATCCTGTTGAAAGGAGTATATTTCTTAGAGTGAAATTCAGAGAGAAAGACTAGAATAGCTTCCTGCAGGCAGTTGCCAGGTTGATATATCAAAGTGATATTGCTTTCTGAATTGAGTGGCACCAATCAGCAGGAACTGTCAGTCTGGGGATATAATAACTGTGGTGCCAGTCGTCAGGAATCTAAATGAAAGTTTCAGCTGTACTTGTATATTTAAAGTGCCTGTTGGCTCAGGGAGGGAAATAGGAAGGGGGAAGAGCTTTTCTGGCATTGTCAAGGAAAGGATGGCTGGCATATGAAGAAAAAATTGGTGGAGCACAGAGCACCTGGATTCTCCTCTGGGACTAGTATGAGAGTGAGATGACCGAAGGCATGAAATGGATCTCACATATGTAGTCCCCTTAATTACAAGCCCTGTTAACTATCTTTCTGAAGAGAAGGTGAAGATTTTTACAAGCCTGTCACATTTGTCATGCTGATATTCTACCAAACTCCCTCTCTGGACTGCAGTCCCAATATAGATCCCTGAAACCTCTGCTCAGCTGCTGTCTGACTCTGTCAATGCCTGAAATATGTAGACACCTGATTTTTAAATTAGGCTCCTGAATTCTTACCAAGATAGTGACACAAACACCCTCAGAGCTGACAGAGCTTGTGACCTTCCCTTCATTCTGCCCAGACATGGCTCCAAGCCCGTGGGGAAGCTGACAACACTTGGAGAGCCCATTCAGGTGGGGAGGGCAAAGCAATGGACACAGTCATTGCACTCATCCATCAGCCATGGGGATGAGGGAACCCATTTTTCCCACAAAACTTCTCTGTGTCCAGGCTGTCACTGTAGGCACAACAGTTTTGCCTTTCCTTTTGTAGCTGATTCCTTTACATTACATAGGTGTGACTGGTATAGAGTCAAGACTTACAGGCCATGTCAGAGAAAGATCAGGTTGTTTTCTGCTTCCAGGGCTCTCAGAATATTATCATATTAAGACTTCTCAACACAAAGAAATACTGTGAGAAACAGCAAACCCTTGATTACCCCATCCAGGAGTGCCCAGAGCACCACAGGGTGCATTTTGGAAATCCTGAGGTACTGCCACTCACAGTGCTATGACTGACATTGGAGGCCTTTTTCAGGTATAGGACTAAAATAACTGATGTAATCAGCTGCATCACCCTCCTCTGAGGGAAACACAAGTCTTGGGATCAGAGCTCTTTTAATCAAATTCTGTTATGTGAATCATATTTCAATTGGATTTTGGTTTAATAGTCTGCACTACAAACATGAGATAAATCATTATATCCATGCAGTATCTATGACTAGTGAGTAAGGTCACAGTGCTGATTCAGTTTTCTGCATATACAACCATGATTCACCAGGCACACGAAAACTCTCCAACCATAGCAATTCAGGTATCAAAAACAGGTGAAAGCTATCTTTTCTGAACCACACAAGTGAGTCTCCATCCCCCAAAACCTCAGGCTGATTTAAGAATTATTGTGAGGAATGTAGATTCTCAGCTTCATGTGCAGATCTGTGACACTCACCTAACTTGAAAAATTGTATGGAAAGCCATTCTCCTGCTGCATTAAGCAAAAATGTCACCATCTACTAAAAAGGGTGAAATGACATGATATGTGACTTATAAGAGTAAGACAAAACTCCCACAAAAAAACCCCCAGGAGATCAGAGGAGGGCCAGGCACCCAGCCAAAAGGATTCTTCCTTAAAGTTCATAAGCTGGAAGCATCTGTCATTCATCCATCCATCCATTTCAGTTATGAAATTAAATATTCTGCCTTTAAACATATTTGAGGTTTATCCTCTTGAATTATACAAAATTGAAACTAAGTTTTGTAATAAAGAAAACACCTTTTAAAATAAATTTAATTTAGAATAATTTTAAATATGTATTCTAAAAATTCCCATTTCTCATTTACATCTTCTGGTAATGAAAAAAGAAATCATGATGTCTCTGGAGTGGGACTAAATGGACATTTGAAATATATTCTTTTCCTGGGAAAGAATCGGATAAAGTTAGTACAGGTCTGATTTCTTAATTTTTCTGAACATGCTCTCAAAGATGATAAACACTGAAAAGGTGACAACCAGTTAAAAAGGATATGTAATACTGATTTTATAAATGGATTCAGGTTAACCAGATATGACTGCAGAATTTCCTACCATCTGTCCCTTTAGGGAATGCTCTGCAGTATTACTGAAGATACGTGGCAGATCTCATGCTTAGCCTCTCCAGGCTGTTTTGTACTCCCAGATGTTGTCAACTGCATTTGCATTTCTTTTTATTCTCAGATTTTTCATTCTGGTGTCCAGTGAGGAACAGATTCTTGTGTACACTTCCTGGAGCAGTGTTACAGGCGGATAGTTTCTATCCCAGTGCATCACTGGCTGTCTTAAAATCCTGGATTTCTTCCTTAAAGGATTTTGCCTAAGGTCTGCTGTGCCAGCAGTAGAATGATCTTTTTTATTATTCAGCTTTAGAGCAGCTGTCAGAATAAGAAAGAATTATAGAATGTATCCAAAACTGTTTTTCATTAAATAATCAAAAGAAAATTCACTTCCTCAAAATGTTTGTGAAATATTTAACCTGAAAAAAATGGCCAAACCAATATTGAATGGCTGGAAAATCAAACTAAAATTATTCAGAATGGAAATTATGTGCAAATATCTAATAGTGGAAGTAATTAACCTGATTATGGGGAGAGCATAATAACCTTTAGTCTCTAAATCAAACTCATATCTCTTCGTATTGACAATCCTACTCCAAAACAACTCCTTCATAGGGACTATTGGTTCAGATTATCTGATTTGCACCATGTAAAAGATTAGAACATGTGATAAGGAGCATTTCTAGCCTAACATTTTCACCATGATTTTACTTGGAAGCTATTTTCTTTGGCTTCATGGATGGAATGAACCACAAGAAGCTAACATAGCTTAACTGTCCAGTGAAAATCAAAAGCCAAGGATGAAAGGAGATAAGGAAAGGAAAATTTAAGCTCTTGATTCTTGCTTATTTTTAATGTATGTTATTTATGTTTCCACTAGTTTTCATTGTATCTGGGAATTTATCAAGATATTAAGAAAGCTAAGCAGTCACAGAAGGAGAACCTCTACAAATCATCTAATAACTGTGAGGAGATTTGGGGAAAAAAAGATCCCTGATGACTTTGCAATTGTTGCTTACAGTAATTTGAACACACTCTGCAGAATCACGCCTGGGCTGAGATGTGGATATGGCACAAAATGGATTAATGTCTTGATGCTCCAAAACTGTTATATTTTTATGATGCAGCCCTTGTACTTTAAATATTTTCAATCTTTTTAAATAGAGTAAGAATTGTGAATTAAACATTTCAAAACCATAACAGTTATTAGATTGTAAACTATTTTACCCAACTAGTTATTTTTCTTTATATTTTCACGCCCACAAATATTTTCTTTTTTTTATTATTTGGTTGGTTTTTGTTTGTTTGTTTGAACAGCAGAGACCATTCCTTAAAGATGTAAGGACAGATTCAAAGAATGTAATGTTTGCAGGCAAGCTCCACGTTTTCTGATGTATAAGTTAAGCTCCCATTTAGTGAATATTTGGAAGTGTCTTAGGTTACCTCAATAATTTCGTTTGCCAGTTTGGTCTGCCATTTGATTTATTTGTGAGAAAAGGAACAGTCCTCTTGTAGTGTGAATGCTCTGAATATTACAAATTTCATTAGGTTGTCATATAAATACACTGGCCTTTATTTAGAGAGGTCCAGGTAGGCAGCTGGCTCCTTGAATTTTGATATATATGTTTATTCACAGCCCTAATTTTATTAGCTGTGTTGGCAGAGGATTGTGAATTGCTTGGTGGGAACAAGGGTGTTTTTCAAGAGCTTGTCAATTGTTCCTGTCTTTCACAGAAAACTAGCTTTAGATGAGCTGGATGTTGGAGATATAGAAATAAATAGAAGGAACTGTGTAACTTAGCCTGCACGTTGATAGAAAAACAAAAATTTTTAGCAGATTATTTCATTATTTAAGAACAGGTAATGAAGTGACACGCATCAGCTGCCTTCTGCTCTCTGTTGACTGCTACAGGGAACACCACCATTGACAGAGTGAGTAGAGATGCTGAGTTACACTCGCCTGCTACTTTGCACTGCTCATGTAAGGAGAAGAAAATCAAGCAGAAAGATCAAGAAACCAGGCTGTGAGTGTGCAAGAGCAGTGCTGTGGGGTAGTACTTGGGAAGGAAGAAGAGACACTGAGTCCATAGGGGACAGCAGGTTTGGGCAGTGAGACGTCTGCTGAAAAATCTGTGGGAAGGGTCCAAGGCTTTAAGTATTATGAGGAACCCAGTGTTTGGAGGGAGTAAAGGCAAAAAAAAACCAGATTAAAAGTGTTGACTTAGTAGAAACTTGCATTATCTTTATTTTTAAGGAACACAAACTGACATGATCTAAAGAAGCTCTCTGCTTTGAGGTTAAAAGTTGCTAGGAGAAATATAACCCTTCAACCAGTTAAGGCCATAACAGTTTCCCATCTCCTTGTCTGGTGAAGGGCTAATGTGACAGCTGCCATGAGGCATCTACAGTTATGCTGAAAAATAACAAGAGGATGTAGGAATATGTAGGAGTATGAGTGAGTGACAATAACTTTTCATTGGTTTTCTTCCTGGTCATGCCAAGGCTTTATGCTGAACACCTGATGGCACCTGCTTCCCTCCAGCTGTTCCCAACAGGGAGGCTGGGGGGGGTCTGTTGCAGCCATGATCTCTGCATCACTTTGCTTATTACACTGCAGCCCACACCACTCTGTCTTCACTGAATGATGCTGAAAATCAGCTAGATTTAAGTTCAACTTCCAAAACTGTTCAAAGTTTGGACTTAATGCTGAGTTTTGTGCAATGTTCATATTTTACTTCTAGTATTGTCTGATCATGTGAAAGATGTCAACCTACCATCATCCTCCAGTTTCTCCATTAGCTCAAACAGTCAACTCAGACACTCAGAATAAAAGTTGCACAAGGTGGACCATGGCTGGGATGGCTGGGATGGCTCAAATTACTACTGTAAGGTTCCTCAATGCATCTGTAACAGGCTGAAAGGCTTGTGCTGAGGAAGACAGGATTTCTTTAAGAGAAAGAGTGGTCTCGTGATTAAGACAGTCTACCAATAATTCTGCACTAAATATTCTACAAAATATATGGTCATTGATGCCTCAAATTAGCTGCCCAGATGAAAGGCTAATTTCAAGCCTAATCTGTCTACCTTTCTTCAATACAAAAATTCAGCTAATATCACCCCTCCCCACAACATACTGCACAAATAAAATTTGCAATGAGTAACACCACAGAAAAATTCCCTGAGGACAGCTATAATTCTGTCACATGGAAAGGTTTGCGTAGCATAAAATAAATGTGTCCATGAGGCATGCGCTGAAATACGAGGGTAAAAAAAAAATTATTGAGGAGCCACTCAATCACTGAGTGCTGTTCAGCCAGGGCACTGAACGAGACAGTATTGCAGAAAAAACTGTGGATGATCCTCAGTCAAACTGCCAAAATTCATACACGACAGGGGACAGCCCAGGGCTGTACACATTGAAATGCAGAGACATACACAGAAAGCTTAATTCTGGCATTTTGTAACTTCACTGTTTGCTTTACAACCTTAATGTAACTTTATTTGGTATCTTTTTTAGAATATAAGGTTGACCAAAGGTGAAGGGAATCCTCATAGTTTTATGAAAGTTCTACTGTCACCTGTGTATTTTTTAATGTATTTCCGGAACAAGCCACTTTTATTTTAATGTGGTACAATTGTGCTGACCTCCTGTTGAAATAATCTCCTTATTCAGTTGTCTTACTGGATAGCCATGAAAGGAAACCTTTCATAGTCACTGTAGAGGAAACCTTTCATAGTCTGATGTTCACTGTGTCACCATCATTGCAATTTTTTCCATGGAACATATGTTCACTCACCTTGGATGCCACATAATTTTCACTGGAATTTGATTTCTTCTATTCTGGCTGGCACAGGTTTCAGAAATCATAGGAAGCAAGAAATTTTGAGCTCATTCACGTACATCTTGCATCTACAGTGAGGGAATTGACTGCAGCAGCCAACACCAATCTAGGCAGAGACATACACATCTTAGCCCTGTTACGAGTTGGTACCTGCAGCCACGCTTGCTCCATGATAGGTGCAAGGCAGGGCTGTTCCCTGGTTCTGGCCCCAGGAAATTCGCTTGCCACATACATAGACGGGAGCACATGTTATGCTCATGTAAGAGTGTCAGGAGCTGACACAGCAGCATGTGCTATCATTCAGGTGAAGGGAGGGTTCAGGCTAAGCAAACCAGAGCTTCTCATGGGAGCCCCATTTTTGGCTGTTCCTGCATGATCTGGAAATGAAGGGAAACAAAACAAAACAAAACAAAAACAACAAACCAACCAACCAAACAACCCCCCCAAATATAATCAGACCTACTACTTCTTAACACATTTGGTTTAGTCAAATATGACATCTTTTTCCTAAACATGTTTCATTTTTCTGTACTTTGTCAGTTGAAAGAAGGGAAAGTACATATTCTCAGTGAGTGTCAATGTGCCCTACCAGCTTGGTGCAATATTCAAAGGATGAGAACTGACAGTTCGTCCTCTTTTGCTCTAATATGCTGAATCCAAATGCCCTAAAGTGAAGAAAGGTAGAATTTCAATTCGAAATTCAACACCCACATCCCTAAATTCAAGAGCATTTTGGATTAGTTTTAATGTTCGTTCCTTACAGGGATAAAAACAATTTGGTCTGAAGCCAGAAAAATCTGGAGTCCTCTCTGCTGCTTCCTACTGTTGTCTGGCAAATCAATCTCATGCCTAATTGTAGACTGCACCTGCAGAATATTAAAGGTGGGGAGTGTGCAATGCATTTTGAGTGACACTCACCTTGGTCTGATGGATGCCTTCTGACAATGCAAACACAGTGAAAGGATAACATCTGTCCTCTCCCATCACAGGGCCCTGACAGCAGTCAGACAGGAGGCGTCCTGTGTCAGCCCTTTACTGGGTTGACTGACTGTCCCATTTTGCCCATGTGTTGCAGAAGGGGGCTGTTGAGCAAGCTCCTCTGAAGCTGGCCCTTCACTGCCCCTCAGTTTAACACTCTGCTGGAATGTGAGCTACAGCTCCCTGTCTGCTCAAGAAGCATTACATGGTGCTGAGATTCAGAGACTCTAAGCTAAAATACTAATTAAGCAGATGTTAATCATTGCCAGCCAGTATTCAAAGGAAGGCCTCTTAGAAAAGGAAATATTAAATACATATGGAAAATACTAGAAATAATATTAAATATTATCTGTAACACTTTGCAGAACTAAAAATAAGATGGTGTGAGCTACTAGAGATACTGTGGTTCTTCCTACACAGATATGGTTCTTTTCTTCTCCTACCTCTATTAATAGGATTGCAGCTGCAATATTCATTTACATAGCATTTATATTGCATTAAGACTAAAAAAATTTAGTGCCCATGCAAATTCAATCCTCCAGGAGTTTCTTTAAGAGGTGGTTTCTTGGTGTCTCCAGGGTACAGATGATAACCTATTGCCTGGGCTCCAGAGCTGAGAAAGAAAGGCAGCATCTCAGTCAGTCCTTTCAGTGTCCTCCTGACTCACATTATCAAACTTTTTTAATTCCCCACATTCTGACTGACATGTTAATCACTAATGACCCTGTACTTAGCAGTTAGCACGACTGATGTTGGATTCATCAATAAAAGACCTCTTCCTTCTCTCTATAGGATTTCACTTGAGAACCTGTATCACTTGCCTATGCATGAGTTAGTAGGGCTACAAAATATTTTCTTCTATCCAATAAACCCGGATTAAGTAAAATACTAATATCCACACAAGCATACAATCACCCCAGGTGCACCTACCTGCATTCTCATCTGGAGAGGCAGAATTCCAGCTTAAAAATGGTGAATAGTGAAATGCAGTCTGTAATCTACAGAGGTCACAACTCATTTATTCTGCACCCTGTCTGGTCCATAAAACAACATATGGTAGGTCAAAACTCACTTATGGCCAAGAAAGAAAGCCATTGTGTGTATTTGAAGTGGTGAATGTAGGGCCAGAAGATAGAATTTACAGCAAATTCATTTGGAATCTGCACTGCTCAAGTCTTTTTCTTGCAATCTTTTTTGCAGCACTTTGACTGGAAGCACTGCTGTAGGGTGAGCACATATGTCTTGAGGGAATAATCAGCCAGAATATTCCTCAGATAGTACCAGAAAAAGATACCAAGCATTCCTTAAGATGACCATCCTTCACTCCTGGTTTTCTGTCTCATAGTTGAATGCCCCACCCCTCTACATGTGAATAGGGATCCAGAATATTTCAATTAAGATCAGCCTTTCTTTTTAGCTGCTTTTTTTTCTGTCCTGTGGCACAAATTCAAGTGCTTGCAGTATCAAAGCATGTAAACTACATGATTAGATCTCTTCTTCCCCTCTTCTGCTCATCACCTCTGCTCTGACATCAAAAGAAATGCCTATTTTTGGAGCTGAGACATCTATTTGAATCTGAGCACTTCACACAGCAGTGTCATAGTAGCAGATACTCCCTGGGGACTCGTTAGGACTTCCAAAATTGTGTATAAATGCAGTATGGATGTATATATATGCTCCTGTAGCTTGGAAATCCCTGTTTAACTGTAATGTACATACACTGAAACCCAGAAAAGAAGTGGACATCTTTGCAATCACACCCAAAGCAGGAAGATCTGTTTCCATTCATTATATGATTTTTTTCAGCTGAAACAAGCTGAATCACAAAATTATGCTTTAACTACAGCTCATAACAAATCTTTCCTTCTCCATTCTTTGTCTACCAGGTGAAGCTTAGGATGGCTGAGTTGGACCTGAACACATCTGTCTTGAAGTGAAACAGATTCATTGGTGCTGGAGTAATTTAAAGACTTCTTCTAAGCTGTTACTAAAACTACTTGCCAGGATGACTCATACAGGGCAAGCTACAGAGTGAGAAAAATTAATTAAAAGGGGCATTTTATTTTAATTTTCGTTCATTTCCTTTTTCCCACACTGCTAAACAATAATGGAAAGCAAAACATCCTGCCCAATGTTACTTCAGCCTACCAGCAGTGCTGATGGGCTCAGCCTTGGCCAGCAGTGGATTCACAGGTCAGCTCATAACACAGTCTCTGCTGCCTTTTCCTCATTAGGTGGAGGATTCGTCATTCTGTTCCCCCCACTCTGGGGTGGTGAGGTGGGGTCCTCTCACAACAGACAGCCCTCCACAAAGTTCTCCAATAGGGGTCTTTCCCATGGGCTGTAGTCCAGCAGGCATCACAAGTCCTGCCTGCAAACTTGCTCCAGTGTGGACTCTTCCCTCTATAGGTGCTGCCAGGAGCCTCCAGCATGGGCTTCCCACAGGTTAACAGTCTCCTTCAGACATCCACCTGCACCGGTGTGGGGCCCTCCATGGCCTGCAGAGGGACTGCTTGACTCACCAGGGTCTGCGACAGGGGCTGAAGGGAAACTCCTCTCCCGCACATGGGGCACCTCTTCTCCTTCTTCACTGACCTGGGTGCCTGCACAGCTGTTCCCCTCACATATTCTCACTCCTCTCTCTGGCTGACACTGCTATTGTGCAGAAAAATTTTCCCCTTCTTAACTGTGTTATGCCAGAGGCACTGCCACAGCAAAGATGGGGTTGGCCTTGTCCAGTCTGTCCTGGAGCTGGCTGGCATTGACTCTGTGGACATGGTGGAAGCTTCTGGAAGCTTCTCAGAGAGCGACCCTTGTAGCCACCTACTGTCAAAACCGGGCCACACAAACACCCACCACAGACCTTTCTGTTGCTTCTGTGCTGTATTTTTTAGCCTCATATGGATGTCTCAGATACACAAATATAAGAAATTACACTTCAACTTTCATTCACTTAAACAGGAGTCTAAAAAACTAGTTCACATGAAGACAGTTAAAGTTCATAAGAAAGGATGGCAATGAGCTGGTTTACATTTAAACTGAACTAAAACCAGGGTTATATATTTTTTTCTTGGAGAAAAAAGGTGAGCTGTTGCAACAGGCCTTGAGGAGAAAAGAAGTTACAAGAAATGAAATAAAAAGTTCTTTTGACTTTTGATCTCTATGTAGATCTTTAGGGTTCAGAAGCATTTAAGGTTTTGCATGCTAGTTCTGTGGAAACCTAGAGTTAATGGAACACTTTAACATTTAACATTGTATTTGTTTATTTTAATATTTTTACCTAGGTCAGCCTCATTATGTCTCATTATTTTCATGTTTCAGCCCTAAACTATCAGCATGAGGACTAATCACAACGCTACATTTTTCTGTTTAAAAGGAAGTTCATGGATAAGTGATAGAGTGCTGAAACAGCAAAAATATTTTTTCCAAAAAAATAACTTTTTCTGCAGCAGTCTCGCTGATAACTTTGTTAAATTATGGAAGATCTCACAATACCCATAAACTTCCATATAGGTCTCTTGTGATTGTGCTGTCCTGGAATATTTGCACTTACCAGAACCAAGCTATGAAAAAAATGGCTCTTTCTCCCTCATTAATCTACACTTACATTCCGAGAAAGACAAGTGTTCTCAGGTGGATGGGTTTTTAAGGGACTACCTTGAATTACTGAAATCTATTCAAAAGTACCAACTACCTCTCTGAGAGCTGGATCCTATTAAACTTTCCATTTTGGGCAACCTAAACTGGCTAAATTAAATCTCAGAGTAAAGCTAAATGTAGATAAATGTTAATGACATTTGTTGCAGCTGGAGGTAGAAAACATCTAGCAATGCAGGGAAGTTTCCTTTTGCTTTCACATGGTGCTTTCATGGTGCAGGTTTTTTCTTCCAAGTAGCAAGAATACCAAATTCACATCCAACTTGAGAATCAGGCAGCTGCCTTCATGCTTCTTCCTCAGTGACAAATATGTTTTTGAATGTTTGTGGCTGTGCTTGTGGTACCTCTGCACCTTTCTTCTTGTTCTTGGCTTTGCACTGCATACAGCTGTTGAGTGGGTCACCGTGACCACACCACAGGCATCACCAAGCAGAGGCAGAAATGGGGTATGACCCTGCAGCCCTGTGGGGTCCTCAGAGGAGCTTCACAGCCTGGCACCCTGCATGTCTGCAGGTCACCAATGCCCCATAAGCAGATCCACAGCCACACTGCTGGTGTATCGAAAAGGGTAGGAAAAGAGTTGACTTCTATAAACAGGAGGGCTAAAAAGTGCTCTTTCTCCACAGAATAAAAGCTTGAGTGGATGAGTCTATCAGTAGGATTTAAAAAATCAGCTCAGACAAGAGATGGCAATACAACATTTGTTTCTTCTGGTAGATTTTGCAATTCAGATTTAAGCTTGTGACACTTTAGTGTGAGAAAGCTGTCAGAAGCATTTTAAGCATAGTTATTTTTCTCTTTCCTAGGTTGTGTTAGGGTAACCTGGGTTTGTATCTTGAGGAATTAAAGTAGAACATTTTGTATAATTCTGAAGTAGTTTTTAAATATTGTCTGTAAGACACAGCTTTATGCTGCAAACGTGATGGTGAGGTAATGTTTATTAGTATTCACTTGATATAACCTAATTTATTCATTGCTTAATCACCCCTGAGAAATATGCACCCCTCCAAGTGAGATGACTAAACAGTATGTATTGCTATCATACATTCTCTCTCCATGAGATTCCAAAAACATTAAATGAACGGGAAATATGTTTCTCCCACCAAGGTTAATCTGCACAGTCAGAGAGACTGATGTATTACACAGCTATTCATATCAGTGAAATATTTCTACATGACTGTTGATAGAGAACAAACCTGGAATTTGCTGAAATGGTTGTATATGGTATGCACTTGCCTCACAACAGCAGGAAACTTTTAGCAGTACAGCAGCTCACTCCTAAAGGGTTCTTTTCTTAAGCCAAGATGCAGCAAAGTTGGCAGCTTGGCCCCATCCAAAGTGGTGCTAGACAAGATGCAGAACCACAGGGTTTGGACAGATGTACCACTGACAGATGGTGCTGAGATTAGTCATTATCAATCAGCTTCAACTTGCATTTATTTCTGTGGTTCAATGCCAGTCAGCCATGAACCCTGACTGATAATACTTTATTACAGGCTAATATTTATTAAGAATTTCTGACTCCATAGAGGATGAAGTGGAGGCACAGACCCTGCTCATAGGAAA
This sequence comes from Cyanoderma ruficeps, assembly GCA_008694505.1. Lineage (NCBI taxonomy): Eukaryota > Metazoa > Chordata > Aves > Passeriformes > Timaliidae > Cyanoderma > Cyanoderma ruficeps. The sequence continues at coordinate 8,180,110 of VZDJ01004378.1, forward strand.
GGACCGACATAACAGACCGAGTTTGCTCTAACACTGATGCTTACAGCTCCAGCATCAACTCTGCCAGTGCCACTCTCTGTAGACGGATCAAGGGTTGCACAGAAGTGGAAAAACCAGCTGCCACTTCTCTCAGAGGGATTTCCACCCAGTTAAGGACAAAGTGTACTTTTTGGGATAGCATAAGGGGAGCATAAGTACGCCCCGATATTTAGAAATACAGGACTGGCAATTATATTACTACTATGTATTCTATGTCTCAGGGATAGAATAAAAGTACATGTATAAGTACAGATACACATACATATGCCACTCTATTGTATAGACATATTCTATAAGAAGGTATATTTCTATTTGTAGATTTTCACCTACCTCTTCCTCCATAATATAATCTTATGAAGTGGCAGTAACAAAGCAGGACTGGATTCACTACATCATCTATGATCACCCATAAAATTTTAATATAATATTAAGCTCACCCCCCAGCCCTAATCTACAGACTGTAATAAAAACCTAAACATTAATACACTAGATTCAGCCTTGATTTACTCAACTGAAGCTCAGACCAGGACTCAAGTCTCTCCCTCAACGTTAGGGAGATTTAAAAACTGATGCTAAAAATAACGATAGTTGTCCTTACAGTCTAACTAGTATCTAAAAATTATATTAAATTCCTCTAGAGAAAAAAAAATGTAATTATGCCACAAGCAGTAGACAACATCTTGCATGTTCATTGTTGAGGTGTCATGGAAGAGTTTTCTAAAATCTTCATTGCTGATATTGACTGGAAGAAAAATATAGTTATAATAGATAACTGTCCTAGCATGTCTTTTATTTGATAAGGATTAAAAGAAAATTACTGCATAATGCAATATACCCAAGTCAGCACAGTAATAAAAGGAGTCATTTTATCAACAGGATTAAGTCTCACAATAGAATAATCCATAATGGAAGTTACAGGAATGGAGTAAAAGAGAAAGCTAAAATGGTTGTTCTTTTTCCCCCAGAGTTATAAGGAGATGATCTAATGCTATGTTTTTATAAGCAGAGCTCTTTCCCAAAGCATTTCCTAGGATAATTTCTTTTATATTTAATGAATTTCAGGAAGTGAGGAAGGTTGATGTTTTATTATTTAATGTAGTCCCTGAAGAGCAGAATAAAGCCATGAAGATATTCTATGTATCTTATTTTACAGCTGCCAGATAAGCTATTTTTTCTTGAACAAAGACTCTCCAGCAATTTATGAATGCAGTTAAATGTTCAGATATTTCAGTGCAGGAGATGTTTTACCTGTGCAACTGAGAATATAGGGAATTTATAAATCCCAGGTTCTCAGCAGAAACCCACCCCCAAAGCAGTGCTTGTGAACTGATTTCTCCCCTGCAGATAGCTAGGGTTTCATCACAAACTCCCCTCAAACTCATTTCATACCAGTACTCTCCAGTGTAGGCTGGGCAGTGTCCAGCTGCCTCTCTCAGGATGGAAGAGCCTTTCAGCAAGAGAGGCACAGAGGGATGCTGCAGTTTGAGTTCAGAGGTGAAGTTCAGTAAGAAAGTCCAGCTCACAGGAGAGACCAGAAACAACCACTCAGCTGCACCTCCTGTGAGGCAGCACCCAAGAATCAAGTAATTTCTAACACAGGAATTTCTCCACAAGCTAGGGAGCACAGGTGCATTCAGAATCCCTGTAGATGCTCATGGCACTTCCATAGGTTCTTTTCAAGGCTAATGTACTCTAAGTTTAAAAAAACCCCAAAAAACTAAAAACAAAACAACCCACCTCTAAAAATAATTACCTACTCAGAGTTCATTCTTCAGTGGAACATAGCAAATTTGAGCTATTAGTTGGTCAGAAAAACACATATAACGTTTCAGTGAGAAGTACTGAGAAGGAAGATAACATTCTTTAATTTCTTTTCTTCTGATTCACAAACAGGATTTAAATAAAGAACTAACTAGTAGAAAAATAAAATATTTGAAACATTTTAATTCATGGACAATCATGAGAAAATAATCTGCAGCATCTGATGTGTTATAAACTGCTTTATGTACAAAACACCACACTGGGTCATGTTGTACTTAATAGCTGAAACACAAGCTCAGCTGACAACTGAGACTGTTATTTTGGGGAAATTTCTTATTTACCAAAGCAGTTTTCCTGATATTTTCTAAAATCCCACACAGGCTAATGCAATTTGGAAAAAAAAGAATAAAAAAGAAAAAATTGAATTGATGCCAGAGAAACGTACCTGAAAAAAGATTCACACCTTAAATAATAGAGGTCTGAACTTGCAGCACTGACATAGATAAATAGGTTGCCTAGTAGGTTGTTTACTGTGCTATTGGACCTGGAGCATGATAAAGTAAGCAGAAAAGGGACTGCATAAGCTTTATCTCCATAACAACCAAGAAAAGAACGATTACAAAAGAGCACGGAAAAGCCACCTTCACAAAACAGGCTTTAACCTTAGAGCAATGGGAGCAGCACATCACACTGTACTGCTGATGTTTAAATAAGAAAAGACAGTCTTGGCTCAAAACTGCTGCATCTCACACCAAGTTGAGTGCTGTGGTTGGAATAATAAAAGTGCAAAGCTATCTAATACAGCAGCCATATGGAACAATAAATTCTTTTAGAGGAATTGAATTATGATCAGTATGTTACAGAGGAAGGAAAGATAGCATGTTTCTAGGTATCTGTATATTTCAGAATATACCTTTATATCAAGAAATCATTTGCACTACTTTCCTTTAGCATGTTTCAGGGCATTAAGCCATTTTAAAATTAGTTTTTCTTTGTTTTCCACAAGTTTCATGATTTGAAAAGCTCTTCACTGTAGTTTGACCTAACTGGGTGAGTTCTTTTAGGCTTTACAAGAAAGACATCATTCAAATACAGTCTTCACAGAAACCTCCTAGCTGAATTTAAAAAAAGGACACACTTTTGAATTGAAGAACTCATTGGGAAGGTAGACTCACAACCTGAACCTTTTCCTACTCAAACATTATTGAAACTCCTGCTGGCTTTAATGAGCATTGGATCAAAACCTTGGTTTTCCCTTTGACTATGAATTAAGATCTTTGATGTTAAACTACTTTTAAGGGGAAACTACAGCTTTAATGTACAGGCCTTCAGAAACACAATGTCTAGAAGAACCTTACTTTGACCAAAATACCTGGGGGCATTTTCCTTCCCCCCAGATACAGTAAGTTATCAATGAAAATAGTGCAGACATGCTACTAGTACATGTAGCTATGCAGAATGGGAACAGCTACCCTGGCTGCCATTAACAATTTAAGTTAGCCCTTCACTCCTTTTGCAACCCACAAACTTTTTGCATGGTCTCTCTCACACAGTGTCATTTCATTGGATTAGAGGCATAATGACAATTATATTTTCTTGAAGAATTTAGAAGCTCTTTTATCTGGGACCTTCTATTCATATGGAAAGAAAAAAAGCCAACCTGAAATGGCTATTTGGTTTGGGTGATTTCCCTAGGCTCTTTAATGTATGAAAGATAAAGGGATTTTTTTTTCCTTGGTCAAATAAGGGTTCTAGTAAACAAGAATTGATGGCACAGATTTTCATAGAAACATAAATAAGTTTGGAGAAAAAAACAGCAATTTTCAATAGTAAAACACTTTATTAAAAATAATTCCACTGTCTCTAGACACTTATTGACCCATGTAGCAAATCCCCTGTCCCTGCCCTTCCTACCTTGGACCCAGCCTGTGATAGAGAGCAGCCCTTGTGCCTATGGCAGCCACAGCACAGCACAGCAAGAGAGGATGCTTGCCTCAGTTTCCTTGCTCATGTCCAGTGCCAGTCCACAAAACAAAAATACTGCCTGAACTGAGCATATTTGTCCTGTTATTAACCTTTCTACCACTACCTGCCTACATGAACAACTTTCACAAAAACTTTCAGTCCAAAAACCAATTAAATTTATTCTAGGCAGACATGCTACAGATTTCTGTACAATGCAAACAAACTACAACAGCTGCAAGTAAAAAATATGTATGTAGGATTTATTCAAGCACTAGTCGTTCAAGATTAGTTGTTATTTATTTATTATTCTCTCCTTATTTATTCTTCTTTTCCTTACTGCCATGTTTCAATCAAGTCATAATTTTATTATTATCTGTGCCAAAATATTGGAATTGCACAATTCTTTCTCCCAAAGAATGCATAAGAAACACAGTTGCAAAAGACCTGTCAAGGCTGATGTGTCATATTTACTGTTTCAGTATTACATTTACACTGAAACATATAACTTCAAATGTATTTTTAGCAGTTTTTTTCTTTTTTTTGTTTGTTTTATTTTTTATTGTCATGATGTGCTCACTGAGTATATGATACTAATCAGAGGAAAAATGAGAAACTAATGTTTAGCAGATGCATGTGTAAAGATGACAACTATGGCTCTGCAGGAAACTAGCCTATTCAGGTATTCATGCTGAAACACAGCCTACTAAATTAACTCTGCACCAAGAATGCTGGAAGTGGTGTCCCTTTTAAATCCTACACAACTGAAGTTTTACTTGTCACTCTGGGAAGAAGTATTGTCATGACGAAAAAATAGAAGAAGGGTTTACTATGTAAATCTTCCACTCCCATTTCTAGCAGATTTCAAAAGATTTATTCCCAAATCCGTTTTTCACGAACTTACTCTGAGGTACTTTTGCTGAATAACTGACTGTGAAATTATCACGGTAGCACTAGCTAAGTTTGTTATTCAGAACATCTTAAAGTCTTTCCTTTTGGTATACTTGACAAGCATTGAAGATTTAGACCAAACCTTACCAGCACATATAGTACCTAATTATAAACTGTTATACCCATTAGTATGATTCCTTTGGAAAACTGAAACCCCTTCCTAGATATATGCATATTCATCCTATATAGCATTCATAAGCAATTTTCATTAAAGCAATTGTTTCTTTGCAGGCTACTGTGCAAATCCTACTTATAAAGCTTACAAAGGGTTGATGGTGAGTAATATTTAAGATATAACCAATATATGATAGATGACCTCGTTTGCTTCCACAAAAAAAATCTTAACTTTTCTTAGGAGATTAATGTCATGAGTGAGCATCTGTGCTGTTTTTGGCTGTGACAGATTTAACTTTCTTCATAGTACCTAGTACAGGGCTGTGTTCTGGATTTGTGCTGGAACCAGTATTGATAACACAGGAATATTCCAGCTATTGCTGAGCAGAGCTTCCCCAGAGTCAAGGCCTTTTCTTCCTCTCACCTCAACCCACCAGTGAGGAGGCTGGGGGTGCACAAGGAGTTGTGAGGGGACACAGCCAGGACACCTGACCCCAACTGGCTATAGGAATATCCCTGACCATGTGGGGTTGTGCTCAGCATATAGAGCCAAGAGAAGGAGAAGAAAGAGGGGGATGCTTGGAGGGATAGTGTTTGTCTGCTCCAGTCACAATTACCTGTGATGGAGCTCTGCTTTCCTGGGAATGGCTGAACACCTGCCTGCCCACAGCGAGTGGTGAATGGATTCCTTGTTTTGCTTTGCTTATATGTCCAGCTTTTGCTTTGCCTGATAATATGTTTCTATATTGACCCATTGATTTTCTCAGTTTCACTCTTCTGATTTTCTCCCCCATGCCTCTGCAAAGAGACTGAGTGAGCAGCTGCATGGGGCTGCTCTCTGAGTTAAACTACAACAGCATCATATACCTGGATAGATACACATGCAGAGTATGCTAGTATTTTATTCAGCTGTGACTAAACGAAAGCTCTCCCAGTCTGTAACACAGGGAATGAAGTCAGTGATACAATCTCTATGTGTTCTTCTGAGGTAAGTCAGAAATCTTCTAGAGTAAATAAACCTCATGTGCATGAGCTCCACCACTATTCCTTCTTTCACACAGGCAGATAGACAGTGATAGAACAAACATAAATGGTTTTAAACTAAAAGAGAATAGATTGAGGTTAGAAGTCAGGAAGAAATTCTTCACTAGGAGAGAGTGAGGCACTGGTGCAGAGAAATTGTGAATGTCCCATCCCTGGAAGAGTTCAAGACCACTTGATGGGGCCTTGGGCAACTTGATCTAGTGGATGGCATTCCTCTATGGCAGGGAAGTTGAGAGACTCTTTAAGGTTCCTTCCAACACAAACCAGTCTAGGATTTTATGATTCTGTGATTGTTAGCACTGTACTCAAAGTTAGAGGATCAAGCCTTCAACTTAAATTTAAATTAATGGGCAAACTTGTAGTGCAGCTGCCCCTTCTTTTGGTTAAGATTTGAGTGTGTACCAAACAAGAGGTGAGGTTCCTTTCAGCTACTTGTGTTTTTCAGAACACTTCAGTGTATTAGAGAAGAGGTTAAGAGCTCCATATCTGAATGGTTTACTTCAATTGTATCTTGCAGAGACACAGATATATTAGGGAAAATGTTTTAATCTCCTATAACTTAATTTACTATAATTTAACTGGCCTCAATACTATAATCTTAAATTCATGTTGTACATGTTGCACTGTTGACCATGTTTCTCCATTACTGAAAAATATCCTGCTATGCTCAGTACTGCTCAAATTCACAACAAAACTTGTTTCCTTATTCATGAACCAGCATTCTAAACAAACCATGCACTTGACAAGGTTTTGGTGATCTGCATTAACAGGTTAACTTTGTTTTAGAAGCCTTTCTGAGCCCTGTCTGAATCTGGCTTAGCTATGAGGAAAATGAGTTTGGCCAATTTAGGTGTATGACTAAGAACTGAGAGCAGGAAGGTTTCACAAAGCTAAATCAGCTCAGTTCACATCCTGAAGAGCTTTGCAAAGGCAAATATCTCTCCTCAGGCAATCAGGTTTTGAGCAACTTGGTGACTAGCCTGCACTCAACAGGAATTTCACAATGTCTGCAGATAGCTCATTATTTCCTGCAAACTTACTTCCTCATCCTTACTGCTTTATATAAAAAGGTTTAAGATCCTTTTAAATGTAACCAAGCACAAATAGGCTCAAAAGATTAAATACCAGAGAATTTTTTTTTCCAAGGCACAAAGAAGAGTTAAGTACGTCTCTCTATGCATGTTTGTCTTTAATGACTCTTGCCAGGAACCAGTGCAATGACATTTACAGCAGTGTGACTGTGGCATGGCGCTTCTTCCTGGCAGCCTGAGCTTTGGAGATGGAATTGAAGTAACATGGTAGGGGCATACAGATGAAGAAATGGCAGCTCCTTTCCCAGCATCTCAGCTCTGGGAAGTCATCCCTGTCTGTAGCTGCTTCTAGGGTGGCTGCATGAAAATGACACCATGGGGATACTACTGGCATGCTGGAATCCTGACGTAGTGTAATACTGGATCAGGTAGAAATATCCCAGATGGACCTTGTCTCCTGACAGTCAGGAGAGTGAATTCCACTGTTTCTTGTACTGAGTTACAGCTCAGATGAGTCAATTTGCAGTTCAATACAGGAATGAGGCAAAGTCACACAGTGATGAGCAGCAAGAACTAACACCCTATTCTCTTGTATCTATGCAGTGAGGCACTTTGGCTTTCCCAGGGAGACAACATTGCCCTCTCTGCTACTGTAGTTTACCCATTCACACCTTCTTTTTCTTTTCTCCCTCTTTGCTAAAAGAACTACATCAGGTTTTCCTCTCCCTCTGAGAACACAAAAATTTGTATATACCCACTTATTCTGGGTTAAAAACCTATATAAACAACAACTAGAACTGCCGGTCTCATTTTCAGGACCTGTGCATGCTTCCTACATGGAAGTTGGCAACAGATGCACTTTTAGGCTCTCAAAATGCCCACATACCTATCAAGGATTCAGTAAGATAACAATATTTATGCTCCCTGTTGGTCTTCTGGAAACCTTGTGTTCTGCGCTCTTCCCCAGGAGGAGTAGTTGGATGTGGAAGCAGGGCTGCTGCACACTGTTCTCTTTATGTCACACAACGGTAAAGCACAGGCTGTCCTTCAGCACCAAAGAGGCGGTTTCATACGGTTTTGTAATTTAAACATTAGCCTTCCCTTTCAATTATATTTGTTTTCCTACTTTCTAATTACATCTGTCTAGAAATACTTTTGCTCTGCTTTCATCTGCTCTACCACTGTGTTGTCCTGGGCATAGCCAATAAGTCTGTCAATATAATATCTAGATACCGGTAAGGTAAGCCTGTGTGTGTAGAAATATAATGATATTGGCAAAAAAATTATTATCTGCAAGAAAATTCCATGAAGTAAGGTCTGTTTTGGCAACAAGCAGAAGAGTGGTATCTCAGTCTTTGTTTTACTGAATCTGGACAGACAGGAGAGGAATGGAACTGGCATGTAACATAGCGAGAGACAAGCCTGTTAAAAAGGGATTAACTTGATCCGAGAGAGAGTGAGGGAGGTCAAAGGAGTCTGAGATGCCTTCAGAGGCCTTGATCATCAGGAAATGCTTAGCAATCTACTAACTCCTCACCCATAAATGGCTAGTTGGCTTTGAATCTTAAGTCACTGGACATGATTAATTCATGCCCAATCTTAATATTTAAATAAAACTGTTCACATATTTGAACAATTGTGTATGGTGTTCAAATACGAGAATTTAGAGAAATAAAAAATTTCCAGAACTGTTTCATATGTGGCTTTGTTAATTAGCAGCATTTATAGAATATTTGTCCATGTAGCAACACCGTTCTGCTAGTCATGTAGGTTTGTACATTATGGTAGCAGCAACACAAGATTAGAGAAAATAATCACTACAACATAGGATACCACTAGATTAATATATTCAGTCAGAACAACAGTTCATTTTTGAAGCTGAAGCTGCTTTATTACTCAATGGTTTGGACTGCAGAGTATCATCTTTGAGTAAAGTCAATGAACAGTTTTACTGCCTGCTTAAAGTACCTCCAGCACACAGGCCCTACAGAGACAGAAAAAGAAAGATGGATGGATATAGAAATTCCCTTTGTCGGGGGCTGCTGTTGCCGGCTAGCTGGCCCCGGGAAATCTATATGTCAGAGGTTTGGAGGGTCTGAATCCCTGGCTGAAGCGTGGTTGTGGCTTGAGAAATGAGAGCGGCTCTCCACGGGGTTTCAGATGGTTTATTTCTCTAGATACACCTCTCCAGGGTGGTGGAAGGCAGAGAGAGTCCTAGAGGCCACGTGCGAGAGAGGGAAAAATCCCCCTGTCCCCAGGTTATGTACCTGGGGCAGGCCTCCAGACAGGAAAGGGCCGGGACCACTGGCCAGTACAGTATTATAAAGACAATAGGTGTAGGTGGCACCTAATTACCTGGGCAAATCAGAGGTTTCATCCCTAGAATCTTTTACCTTTAGCAAGGTGATTGACACCAGGGTCAAGGCTATACCAACAGGGGGTTTAGGAGAGGGGGGGATTGGGACAAACTACTACAAACATACAAAGCAATTGGAAAAA
>VZDJ01004378.1:8191056-8426781 GCA_008694505.1 Cyanoderma ruficeps
TGCCCTACCTGGTATTAACCGTTGGGCCATTATCAAAAGGCACCCACCCCTTCCCTCCAGAGTAAACAAGAGATAAAAAGGAAACAACCCCCCAACTGTTTTCAGCAGATGAAAATGGAATATACTCTATAACCCAGGACACATGGTCACATAAATTCAGATTTCATATAAGAAAGATTTTTTTATTGCTTATGCTGTCATCTGTGATGAAGATAACATCAAAGGAGACCAGAACCAGTATTGACACGTGTGACTAATCAGTGAGCACCTAGAGTCCATGGCATCCCTTGTTCCTACTAGCACTGTTGGGCTCACTTTGTATCACAGACAAGGAAAGGGCACAGAGATTTCATCTTTGGAAGTTTTTCATGCTGGGTAATGTCTGTGTTCAGTTAGTTTTTCTGGGAAAAGATGCAGCCATTTCTAATAGTGAGAGCAGATGCAATATACAGCTTTACCTACGTGAAGCCTGGCAGTCATACTGGAAGCCTCTGCTGACCTCATGCTTCCAAGCTGGCAGCTGACATCAGTCAGAAGAGTTAATTCATAAGGGTAACATGAAATTTTATCAAACCCGTGAAAACTTACGCAAATTCAGCCAAGTGATAAATCACTGGAAAACTTCCAATCCAAGGACTTTTTTTTGCTCAATTTCCTGTCCCTGATGGTGACCAGTATCTTGAGGAAAATATCAGAAAAGGGTAAGTATGTGGTGTTCCTTCTTGGCATTCATCCAAACCTTGGCCAACACACTGAAGTTAGAAAGTGATCCTGACTCACTCTTCATTTCTGAAAAGCAATTGCCTGTGGCTTTGTGGGCTCACCTAAGTTCTCACAAAGATCAACTGAATTAAAAAATTTGAAGAAAGGAATACTTTCTTTTTTTTTACAAAATTGGAAGGATTGAAAGGAGCTAAAGTGTAATCCAGACATGTAAGAAAAAGAGGGGGAGGGGGAAATAGAGGAAAAAATATATTATATAATTTTCTCATAGGATCATTTATCACATAGTTAATGACTATCATTATAAGCTTTCGCAAGGAAGAAATGAAATTTCTACATGCAAATATTAGCAGCTGTTTTCCAATTATCACATAACCAAAATATTCTTTCTTAATAAGCAAACTTGGTTACTGGCTAGAAGTTAATACAAAAAACATTAAGTGGTACACAGAATAAATACAATTAAAATAATATGTTTTATTTTGGTAATTTATAATGACTGTATAATTTTTTAAAAAATAGAAGAATTTTTAATGGAAGTTGAATTGGATTTCAGTTTGTTAATATATCTGCAGTTTTGAAATGAAAAAATAAAACCAAACAAACAATTTAATTTTAGGTAAACAAAGAGTGAAGAATCAGACTTTCTGTCTCTAATTTTTTGTTAGGGTCCTTTCAAAATATATGAGCACATAAGACAACGTCTCTGTTGTTTTTCTCCAAATGCCAGATTAAAATTTGCCCCATGTTGCATACAAAAGCATACAATGACAACATACGTATAACAGCTCTAGGGAGCAAACAGTAAGAAAAAGGTAGAGATAGTTCTACAGTTCCATCTTGATGATGTGTTTTCCTCTTTTGTGAATCTAAGGTCAATCAAAGTCATTATGATTTAATAACACATATGGATCACCTTTATAATACAGAGAAAAGAAACGCCTCCCTCATATGTAAAGGTCAATTATGCCTTGAAGGCTTGTACAAGTCAGTGTAACAGTGATAATGAAAGGTTATAATTTAGGTGAAGTCTAACTATATGAGTTAAAATCCAATAATGAAAACTTGAGAAGTGCTCCAGATAAACCCAGCAGTTATAACTCTAATACAAAGGTCATTCCAAGTACCTTATCTGACATTAAAAAAAATTAATAAAAATTTTGTGTTTGAGATCAATTCTTAAGTCTGCTCAGAGAGATAACCAAATTATAAACTTATTAAAAGGCCATTTGAGTCTCATACCCATGCATGACTTCATATTTTAACTAGAATTAGGAATGGTCACCTGATCTCATATTCAGTAAATAAGTTGAAAGTATTTTACTGGTTAAAGTGGTGCCCATTAATGTTACTACAGATAGGAGTCTGACAGCATTTTCATCATGCAATCTTATTTTCAGAGATTTAATGCAAGTTGGCTGTCAAATCTAGTTCATTGTTGAAAAAAATACAGTGACTCAGAGCAGTGAATTTGCCTTAATACAAGGAGAGAAATGAAACCTTGCGTTTAACAGTATTTTGGTTGAGACACGAAAATTAATTTTTTTAAAGGAAACGTTAGCTATGAAGTGGACATTTAAACTCACCTAAGTTTGCAGGACCCTGATTGGGAAAATTATGCTTTTAATTTAATGACAACTACATTATAGAGCCATTCTCATTTAATAAAGATTCTAATCATGTAGGTAACTTAAAATGTACAAATATTCCTTGTATGCTTCAGGCAAGTCATACATATAAACAATTATCAGATCAGAGAAAAAAACCTCAAAGGTACTTTGGAGTTCAGGTACCAAAAAAGTAAAAAAGATCCTCAAACCCATATGAATAATGAACTGTTTATGCTTAAGGAATAAGATGTTTGGCTGCAGTGTCTGACTGGCTCTCTCCACATCTTCCTCCAGCTGGGGTTGTGTGATGCTGACTCTTTTCTTGCAAATATGTCCACAAGAGATGGCAAGACATATTTCCTTGAGAGCTGAGCCAGCTTTTTCATTTCCCTGGGAGTGGGTTTCAAATTTCTTTCCTGAATCAAACTAGAGCTACAAGGTCAAGTCTTTCCACTTAATAATGTTCTGCTTCATACAGTGGCAACATATTCATTCAGTTATTGTCAAAGGTAAATATTAAAGGGAATTTAGTCTCTTTGACCTTCCCAGGTAGGATTTAAGTGTGATCATCAAATCATTTTACATCACTTCATTTAAGTGACTTTTTTCAAGTACAAAAGATTTTGCAAGCAGGTTAGACATCAGGTCAAATATAGAACAGCTTTTGTTAATAAACACAAAAAAAGTCCAAAATTAATGAGCTCATCACCCCAGTAAAATACGTTTGCTGAACCAGTAGGCATCAGTTAGTTGGGGAAGATCCGACTTCCACTGGTCCCAACAGAAGATCCTCCATGCTACTGACTTGCCATCTTCCAAATCCATGGGGTTTTTCCTTCAGAAAACATATATCTTTCCAAGCTGGGGTTTCTCCTCCTGAACCCTTAACCTGCCAATCAGCCCAGTCTCAACAATCTCACACCTTTCTGCCTTTTTCTGTTGTGCATGGCATGACTCCATGGCCTTTCTTACACCACTTCTCCACTTCGCAATCACAATCACAAAATTTCAGTCACAGAATCACAGAGTCACAGGATGGATAAATCTGGAAGGGGTGACAGAGGGTCATCTGGTCCATCCTCCCTTTTCAAGCAGGGTCATCCCTGAGAACATGGTACATGATTGTGTCTGAATGGTTCTTGAATATCTACAGCAAGGGAGACTCCATGACTTCTCTGGACAATCTGTTCCAATGCTCAATCACCTGCACAGTAAAGTTCTTCCTCGTATTCAGGTGGAACTTTCTGTGCCTCAGTTTCTGCTCGTTGCCTCTTTTTCCATTGCCTGGCACCACCAAGAAAAGCCTGGCTCCATCCTTTTGACACCCTCCCTTTTGACATTCATTGATGAGGTTCCCCCTCAGTTGATTCTTCTCAAAGCTGAGCACACCCAGTCCCCTCAGCCTTATAAGAGAGATGCTCCAGCCCCTTACTCATCTTTGTTGCCCTCCACTGGACCTGCTCCAGGAGCCCAGAAGAGCTCTAGATGTAACCTCACCAGGGCTGAGTATAGCGAAGGATCCCTCTCGGGTTTGTCTCTGTCCTTTCCGAGATTCAAGGTTGTTAAAAGTCCCCAGCCCTCTAAAAGCCCTGAGCCGTGTCGCAGAAAGAAACGGAGTCCTTCAAGGCCTTGTTCTCAGTTCTCGTGTGTTGTTTATTATCAGGTATCTCACAATTTGCTCCGCACCCAGATGAGGTCCGGACAGAGGCTGGGACACGACGCGACTGCGACTGATGGGGCGTTGCTTGGTTCTTATACAGATAATTACGTGCCCACTATTTACTATTTTGTACCAATGTGTGATATCTATACTAAAATGGTAATTTCTACCCTAATCCAATAGCCTAGAACTACTTTGTGTCACCACCACCCCAGAAGATGGAGGACGAAGAAGAAGGAGAAGGATTTAAGGCAACACCCTAAATCCTCCATCTTGTCCCCCATTCATCTCTATTCTAAGAATTCCTAAACTACAAAATTTCTCACCCCATGCTGTACTAAACTACTACTTTCACACTTTTGAGGTTTGTAATTCCTCTCTCAGTGTTGGAAGCTTCTCCCATGGACTAAAATCAAACTCAGTGTCTTTCTGGGCTCTGTGCCAAGGTCTCCAATCCCCCTGGACTGGCTCCACACCCCCCTGTCCAGGGTCTGAACTCCCTTTCTCAGGTCCCAGGTCATCCAAAGGGATGCCCTGGACTCCAACAGATCCCCACCCTTGCCCTGCTGCCAATGCTCTTCCTAGAGGATCCCAGGACATGCCACCAGGACTCCTCCCAGCTATGTGTTGTCAGTGAGCTTTCTGAGAAAGCATCTGCCCCTTCATCCAAGTCATTGATGAGTAAGTTAAAAAAACCCGGACCCAGTATTGAACCTTGACCAGTATTGGACTCTGCTTGGGACAGGCATCCAAATTAGTTTGTGCTACTGATTATGACCTTCTGGGATTTGCTGCTCAGCCAGTTCCCAGTCCGCCTCACTGTCAGCTCACTCAGTTCACACTTCTTGACTTTGCCTATGAGGATATATTGTGAAAGATAAGTGTTGAAAGCCTTACTGAAGCCAAGGTAGGCAATATCCACTGTATTTCCTTCATCCATCCAGGTAGTTGTTTCATCATAGTAAGTAATCAGGTTGGTCAAGCATGATTTACCTTTAGCGAATCCATGCAGATTATGCCTGATCATCTTGTCATCCACATGTCTAGAGATGGCCTCCAGGACCTCCTCAGAAGTCTGAGCCAAGGTTATGCATATGCGTTGTATCAGAGTTGGACCTTGAATTCTTGGTCACAAATAGCTGAATCTCAGGGTAATAATAAGGTTATGGTCCCCCAGGACTGTGGGATGACAAAATTCAGGTTTCTCTTTGATTAATATTATTGAACTGGAAGAGCTACAGTAAGAGAGGATGTGGAAGTATCATCCTGGAATAACTGATGATACAAACCAATAGCTAAATTTTTATGCATCCTCTTGGAAATAGAAATAGAAAAGCTAAAAATCTTAGAGAAAAATTAAGATGAGCAAGGATGTGAAACCCCATGCTGTGACTCTGTGATGACTTTTGTTTTTCCTTCTCAACTAGGCACTGTCACAGTAAGTCTGAGGGACTGCAGCACAGTAAGAGCTGCAAAAGAGTCTCTTTTAATGCCTACTGGGGCTGCCCACAAACAAGGTGCAGGCATTGACACTGTAAGGCAGAACAGCGCTGTTTCTGCAGGCATTAGAAGCACAGTACTTTGAACAAAATTCATTAAAGGTCCTGGGACCTGGAAGGATTCAGAAGCCTGAAAGTTTCTCATTTGGCTCCCTGAAAAAAGTACGTGAAAGATAACCAGCATGATACTTCTTTTTCTTTTGTATTTACTTTGACCTACCAATATGTTAATTCATTAATTACACCAAGAATGGCTGACAGTCTATTTGTGAGGGCGGAAGATTTCATTTTTTTCTTGTCAGGCAATGAAAGCTTTTGTTTCAAAAAGATAAGGGCAGCTTTGGGTCCATTCAGAAGCTTAACTATAGTGCCTGAGGCACAATAAAATGAAAAATACAGTACCTGTGGAGGCCAAGAGGTGACTGTAGTGGAGCAAGGATTATAGTCAGAAACATAAACTTATAAAGTCCATCTTAAACTTCTCCTCAGATACCTATCACCTGCTTCTTTAGTATATTCAGTCCTTTATCTAGAGTACTCAAGTGATAAAATCAGGGCAGTGGATATAAAGGAGCCCTTCATTTTCAGTATTCATGTCACATTCTGAGGCAATGAGTTAGATCCAAATTCTATTTACAGCTAGGGAAAATATCTTTCATAAAGAAGTCATTGTAAATTTTGGCAATTTTTGCATTGCTTATTCACAGTCCTTTATTAAGCCAGCTCTATAAATGGCTAAACAATATCGTATGAATAGCATCCATTGCAGATCTTTGCGCCTCTTTTCAATGAATAATTATCTATCCTGACATTTTTTAGTTGCTCAAATAGCCATTATTCTCAGACAAACATATATACCACTACTAATACTACATCTGGAATGTGCTGAAAGTCCAAAATATCCAAGAATATATTTTCAAGCAACACAGAGACATTATAGCATGCAATGCCTGAAGTTTCACGAGAACAAAGCTACTAAATCCACAACCCCTGTATGATCTCCCAGAGCATAAAAGAGAGAGGCATCCTTTGTATTGAATCCAGTGTTAATCTTCATTCTCTCCCTTTTTCGTGGTGGACCTCAGTAAATCCTCTCAGTTCCCTAGCTCACAGACCTAGCTTGAATAGCTTGTGTTTAATGCCATCACCACAAAAAGTCCCTATAAATCGTCCCAGTGGACTAGGTATCTATGAAATGTGCTGCAGCCTGTATTACATTTCCCATTTTGAAAATTTAGAGGCAAATGCTTAAAGAATGCTGTGATTAAGGTGGGTATTTTCATTACCAATAAGCTGGAGCACACAGGTGCCACAATTTATGTTACTTCAGGGAGCAGCCGGACTGAACTGGATATTGCTAAAGTGAAGAGATAAGTTGTAACATCAGCTGGTTCAACATCTGCCAAAAGAAAAGGGCAGCTCATGGAAGTGTTNATTGCTCTTTAGAGGCTTGCTGGTACTTGGCACAACAACTGGAACTAGCAGATGTCTAAAACCAGGTGGTAACACCCAGTTTTCTTAATCACAATCACTGTTAAATATTAAGGGGTGGTGCCATTTCTTGCAAGGACATGGGGTAATGGCTTTTGCAGAATTTCCTGCAGAATTTCTCTTTGGAAAAGCACTGGCAAGTAGTAGGTTGCTGCTCCTGAAGGCATAGTCAATGTGTGGAGCACAGTGGTGATATTCCTTGAGCTGCCTTTCCCTAAAGATTTCCCATGATCTGCTGATCAGCACCTCTGATTTTCTGGAGTTCTTCCTCCAGCACCTGCTGCATTGTGTCCTGCCTTCCCCTTTCAATAAGAGAAGGAACCCAAGTCCTGAACAAGCCTTGACTTACAGTTTAGACTAAATTTTAGTTCTCCTTGCTGTCCTAGTAAGTCCTCTAAAGCTTCCAGTTAGGGGAGCCTTAAAATAGAGGGGAATTAGGTCTGACACAGTTTTAGCCCTATAACTAAACAGTGTTGTATTCAGCAGAGAGAAGCTATTTTTGCTGGATCCATAAATTGATTTCCATGGGAATGCTGTACCTAGGAAGTGAAGTTCTTGTCTTAGCAGAGATATGGAAAAAAGGCTGGGAGCTGTTGATGTCATATTTGCTGTTGGTGTTTTGTATGTGGCTAGGTATGTTTGCACGCACCTGCAGACAGAAGAGCTCCTATCAAATCTAGCTCAGGGCTGGATTCTAAAAAAATAGATGCAGATTTCCAGTAGAAGCTGTACATTTTTAGTTTTCAATGGCCAAGTTCCACATCAACATAAATTAAATGTAAACACTACTGTGCCTAACTTGAATCAGAAAACTGACGTGACCTCTCAAAATTGAAACAGAGACAGAAGCAGAAAATTCTGGAGTAAACTTGAATAAGTGCTTTTTTTTTCCTTTTTTTTTACCTTTTATATCTGTCTTTAAAATTTTCCTGCATAAAAGCACTATAATTTAATCTATATAAGACCTTTAATTGTGCATAATTTATGAGGGATAAGAAAATGTCCTTTTCAACTGTTCTAGTCTATTGGATCTGACCAAATTTGAAAACATTTTATTTCTTGCATTGAGAAACAGATATTCTGAAATGAGTACATATTCAATCAACTTCTTAATAAGAGCTTATATTTGTTAGGTTCTGCACCTATGTATCAACCAAAGCTTCCTGAAGTGTTTGGAGGTCAAACTGGAACTGTGGGTAGCCATGGGGACAAGGCTGCATGCAGCCCCAGGCCAGGCTCCCCACAGGAGCTGGGGCTGAGGATCAGGGCAAGGCAGGCAAGGCAGGGTCTCAGCCAGAAGCCACAGCCTCAAGTCAGCAAGTGAGGTCAGAACTTAGGCACTGCATAAGAAGAAGCATATTTCATATCTCATTATTTTTATTTTTAGAAGTATTTTTATACCTTACATATAAATTAAAAGTACTATTCAAAAACTTTTTTTAAAGTATTCGTCAGTCGTTTAGAATCACAGTGAGTGGTGATTTGTGTCCTCTCAGAGGAAACTGCCTGCCCTTTTCCTGACACTTTCTGTCTTTTATGTTTGCCTTCAGATGTGAAAACAAATCCTCCCATTTGGGAGAAACATCACACAATGGCTGTGTTTCACAAAGCTCTTGCTTATCAGATACTGCTTGTCTTCATTTTCTTGTCAAAAACACCATCTTAGTATCCATTTCATAATAAAATTGAAAGACCTTTCAACCTCAGAAACATGAGTACAAAATTGCCAAGCAGATTTTTAAATGCAAGGAAGGACATTTCTGCTACAGCTGTCACCGGTGTAAAAGCCAAGTTTTCCCCTGGCTGGCTCAATCCTGACTCTGCATAGAATGTCTTGGAGTATGCAAAGCACATTGAAATAAGCTTGTGACTAGAATGCTGAAATATCTTAAGGGACCTGCCCTTTCCCTCCCTCGGCACTCTTCATACTTGTGTCATTGGCCTCTTGGTAAGAGTCACCATGTTTTTCTGAAATCCTCTGATTATCAGTTTTGTACTCTGGGGTGGTCCTCGGTTCCCCAAACAAAATTATCTTCCAATAATTTACAAAGGAAACTTGAAATCCTGTGGGGTTTTGTGCATTTGATGCTAATTTATCTTGGATTGTCCTAGTTTTGTTATCCTCAAGGTGTGGAATAAAGGATTGTCAAAAGGAAAAATAAGGATAAAATTGTGTCAAGTCGGAAGTCTGGATCATTTCCAACGGATTCAGACTACCCCTGCTTCAAAATTTTGCATGCAATGTAATCACAAATGGACATTCAATGAAGTCTTGTCCAGGAATCAAATGGTTTAAATTTAAAGCGCCAAACTGAGTTAATCCATTTTTTCTCAATAGAGGTTTTAGTGATTTTAGAAAAATGAAAAAAAAAAAAAGTGCTTTTTTTTATTTTGTTATGATGGTTTTAAATCTATAAATTAACTCCTGGACTTATGAACAGAAATTAATCAGAAAATCATAGGATAATTTATGATATAAATAGATAACCTATATATTGATCGGGGCAGGAAATTAATAACCTTTAGAGGTAGTAGAAACGGTGCAGGGGATGGGGGGGAGGTGTGTGTGGGGTTTTTTTTTTTTTTTTCTTCTCTTTCCACTCACAAGCACAGAGACTCACGGAGGAGAGGGGAGGACGAATGCCAGCTACCCCCTCACCCACACAAAGGGAGGATGATGGTGCTAAGAGCCGCTTTCAAAAGAGACAATGGAAGGGCGCCGGGTCTTCGGGAGCGGACATCTACAAGTGAAAGACTGTGGCAGGGTGGAGTGGGGAAACCAGATCTCCAAGTCCATGATAAAATCTCGGCCCATCAGCAACGAAACCCCAACCATACACCTCCCACCGGGTCTCCTGTGTCTCCAAACTTCTACAGTACACAACCAACGTCTGGAAAAACATCCCTATTTTTGCTCATCCGGAGGTCCCATACAAACTGGGCCTCAGCAAAATTATAAACTCTAAGAAAGGACTCATGTTTATTAAAATTCATTGTATCAGGGGAAAAGCCTAGCCGGGGGGAAGAAATAGCGTATAAAAAAGGGGACTTTACAGAATGACGGGGAAACAGGCTTTCCGAAAACCTGGCATGGGCCGGTCTAGGGTCTGTTTCCACGTTCGAACGGGATTGGGCTTCGCTGTGGCTGTGGTCTTCGCAGGTTGTATTATTTGGTCTATTGTTGTTGCTTTTTTTGTTGTCTTTTTCGTGTCTCGAATTCTTTAATTGGGAAAATTAAAAACTGTAATTTTTATTCTCGTTTGGCGCACTTCATTTATAACAATTTATACTTGAAGGAACTTTTAAAGGTCATCTAGTCCAGCTTCTCTGTCATAGGCAGGAATGCCTTCCATTAGACTAGATTGCTCAGAGCCCCATCCAGCCTCACCTTGAATGTTTCCAGGCTGGAACATTTACCACCTCTGTGGGTAACCTGTGCCAGCATTTCACCACCCTCATTTTTTAAAAAATCTAGTCTTTTAAAATATTTTAAAAATATCTAGTAGAAATTTATCCCCCTTTAATTTAAGATCAGTACCCTTTGTCCCATCACTACAGGTCCTACTAAAAAAGTCTGTCGGCAAATACCTTCTCATGGTTAGAAAAATAATCCCTTCTCTTGATAGAATAACTTCAGAAGTTCACAGCCATTTTTTGCTCAGTAACTAATAAAATTAAAATATCTTCTGTCATTTTTCTTGTTAATTGTTCTGTGGCTTATGAGTCAATTCAATTTAAACAGTGTCAAATTTTGTTTAGGCCCAATGATTTATAGTACATTTTGTGAACTCACCTCACTGAGAAAGCCACTTTGAAAAGAATAATTTTGCTTTAAGAAGCACTACAAATATCTAATATAGCTCAGGCATGGCCTTTCCTTTCCTCTAGGAAAACATTTTTCATGTATTAGTTCTTGGGGTTATATAATATGAAGATATAGGAGTAAGACTTTTAGTTTAATAGCTAAAACATCATACTGCCTAGTACTTAATTTATAGAAACAGAAAATTTTAAAAACAAGTATTGAATTGTAATGCATGATTTTCAGTAATGTCAAGAACTGCCACTCATACAGTATTTTTTAATTATCAGGTTGTTTACAGACTGATTTAGCAGATTAAGATTTACAGCTTAAAATATGCTGGTTGTAAACTTTGTGGAGTTGACCTTACTTTGGTAATATTCCCTTAATTGTAAGTATTACGTTTTAGACTACAAGGCTAAGATAGAAATAATTTTCCACCACAAAAAATTTAGAACAGTAAAATGTGCAATCTAAACTTTTTTGCCTCTTTTCTATGCTGAGTGCTCTTGACTAATTTGAAAAGAAACCCATCAGCTGTATTCCTAAAATTTCTTTCTAAAGCAGGTAAGTTAAATTTCTTGTCAACAAATTAACTGCCATCACTTTGATCCAAACTGTTATTACTACCTAGTTCCAAAATTTTTGTCAAAATGCGTTTGGTGGAAACTGAGCTATAAAGCTATGTCATGAGAAAACGAATAGGAGAGAAAGAGCTTGAACTGGAAGGGAATAAAAGAGGTTTTAAATTTCTGCTAATCATCATCTTCCTTAATACCATATGTTGTGACTATGAGAATGTAATTTAAAAATGCAGAAATACATATCTACATAAATGTAGATTAATTTTCAGATGTTTCCATTAATGTAATTAAAATTTGCAAGTTTTTCAAACTCCCCCACCATGGGAAATACTGAACATATTTTTGATGTTTCATGAAAACAAAATACAAAACAAACAATATACCATCATTCAGGGATTTAACCAACTCAGATAAATGCAGGAAAAAAGGACGGGATATTATCTAACAATTTTACCATTCAGCCAATAAGGATGGGAAAGTGAAGCATGAAGTAACATGTTTCTGATCTTCATAGGCAAAGCAGTCAGAAGAAATAATGCTGAGATTTCAGCAACTTGCTTTTTTTCTTTTGAGACTCCCAGCAATCAGTATCAGACATTTCTTCCTGCTTCTTGGTCTACACATTTTGCTGAAGTGTTTGAAGCTCCCTCTGTGATTAAACAGTCCCATTTGTTTACAGTGAGACATGCAGAAAGTTTGTCTGTAGCCTGTTCATTTTGTGTCAACTCTCTTCAGGCATCTTTGAAGTCATGTGACTCATCTGTTATTTGCCTTCATTTTCTCTATTTAATAATCTAGCTCTGTGATTAAAGTTAAGGAGATAATAGTTTGCTTTTCCAGACGGAGGTCTCTATTAAAAACAGTCAAAAATATATGCCTTAAGATAATTTACAGTCTTGCTGTATCCATGGTAACATGATGGGTGGAGAGAGTTCCAACAGCCAACTGTTTACCCAGCTGTTTACACTTGGTGGAAACACATCCTTTTGGTTATCTTTGACAAGTTTTCTTATTACTCTACCTTCCAGGGCAGAGACCCTGAATACAGAATGCAAGCATCTAATTTTCATCTGTGTTTATGGAAATTTCCATTTTTATATTATCTTCATGCTCCCCAAGTGCATTTGATCAGTCTTTGGAATGATGAATGGAATTATTTAATGTATTTTATTTATTTTATATTATTTATCATTTTGAATAATTTTATCATGATATTTCAATAAATATCAGTCCAACAAGTCACCATCTTAACAATATTTTTTATTGCAGTGGGACAGGAAAAAGAAGATTCATTATTGTTATATTTTAAAAAATCAGATGGAAAATATAAATGAGAAAAACACACTGGTACGTAAGGGAACACTGAAATTCATCTGTGCTCAGTCATACACTCACTGCTCATTTACTCACTGTGTTATTAATAGACAGAGGTTCTATTTTTGTCAAACAGGCTCAAGTCATCTATTCTTTTCATTACAATGCTCAGGAGCACTATAAGACATTCAGGAACAGGATTAGAATAGTAGAAAACAACACAGAAATGCATTGCACCAAGCCTTTATTTGCCATAATCAACTAGAAAAGAAGAAAAGTGAAGCAATGATTTCCAGAGAACTGCCTCATTCCTTGAGACACTCTTACAACCTAAATATCCATCTCACACCTTTTACACACATGGAACACCTTACTAACCCCTTGCTAACAAACACAGTGTTGACAGTCGTTAAGAAAATCTTTTCATGTTTTTATCTCAAAAACCAGTTACTTTTTTGCTATTAGTATTCTTATTGGGAAAATTGTGACCACCCACCCTTCCTGTGATCAAAAACTATTTAATAATTTCCATTCAAAATATAGCTAATCAAATAGTATTAGATATTGAGGGTAGTTTGTTCTTTAACTCAAAGCGCATTTCTTCAACTATGATGCCTACTTTCTTTTCATATTTACAGACACAATCTTATCATCTTGAATCCATTTAATCCTGTTTGGTCGGATCGAGCAAAGTAACTTATTTTATGGTTTGACTACTTGAACAAGAACTCATGCCTTTATATATACATGTCATCATCTATCTCCTGACTGCTTCCATATTTCTTCTTGCTAAGTTCAAGACAGTTTATCTTCCAGTGAGAATGAAGAAAAACTACCTTGAACTTACCACGAAGTGAGTGCAGGCAGGCAAACACCTAGTAGATACTACCTTTTGGTAACTACTAATTCTGCATCCTTTCCAAATTGGTAACTCATGCACATATCAATATCTTGAGGTTCCTCTTTCATTGCAGCACTTATTTAGTTTTACTATTTTAGGGTAATTTTCATGTACATACTTGAATATACAAAAAAAAAAGTTTCAAAGATTTGAGTAAAGATTTTGTCCATTTTACCATCACTGGAAACACTTTGCATGTACGTTTTTGACAGGCACATCCTTTAAGTTGGTCACAGGTATTCTATAGTTAACACTTGCAAGTTTGCCTTCCTTTCTTATTTGCACCTGTTGCATTTCCAGTTTATGGCAGCCATTTTTCTTCTCAGCCCCTGGCTGCATGACCTTGGACTTGATACTACATGTTATCCTTCTTCTCACTCCAGTTCTCAAGGTCATACAGCTCTTCCTGTATGATATTCTGATGCTTCTCTGTATTGATTGCTGTTCCCAGCTTTGTGTCATCAGCAGATTTTATCAGGGCACAGTTATTCTTTGTGCCAAGGTCACCAATAAAAACATTACATATAATTGGCCTCAAGACCTATCCTTGAGGATAGCTACCTGCTCTCTTTTTAGCAGTCCCCCTGTTAGTCAGTTTTTTACCTGCTTTGCAGCTCTTTTGTTGTGCTTTATTGTTGCCTAGAATTGGAAGAAAAACCCTCCAAACAATATTAGGATTGTTAACATAAAGGGCAGCCTTTTAATGAAAGCTTTCAGGTCCACAAAATATTATGTGCACATGTGGCATCATATTTTTACAATTTTAAAAAGTATGATTAATTAGTATATCTAGCATATATATCCAACAAAAGACAAGTTGCTCTGGTAACCCACCTTTGAATCTGCCCCATTGGAATCCCTTGAAGGGGTTCTTAGCCCTGTGTCTTGTTACGTCTCCCAAATGTTGGTGCAAAACAGAATGTCCTTGTTAGAAATTCTTTTCTTGAAAATAAGACTAAATAGAATTTCAAGAAGGTGACATGATGTGCAAGAAAGGGTAATTACTATTCTAAAATGTTAAAAAGTGCTAGAAACTACACAGCTATATATTAAAAATCAACGAAGCTACAGATTTGTAAAAAGGCTAAAAATCTTTAGGCATCATTATCATCTCCAGAAAACTGTGTTTAGGGGCAGGTGAATTTATCCTTCAAGTTTTTTGTCTCTTTTGTCCACGACGTTTGCTATGTCAGCAATGACAGAGACCAGGTTGGTCTGGCATGATCTGTCATGCATTATCCTCCATTGTCTTTTCTTCCTATTTTCCATCTGCCTCTCTGTCTTTGCCTTTTCCTTTAAATGCTCGAATGCTTTGCATATTACTGTAATTGGACAGTCTGTTCATAGTAGAACAGGCATATGTGACTATGACCTAGCTTGTAAATATTTAGCAAATGCAAATTCAGATTTTTTCCGTGGGGCATAGTGCTAAAGCCAATGCAGAGCCACCTCCTGCTGTTATTAAAGCAAAGCCCTAGGGTCAGTGTTTAAATCTCTTGTACTTTTAAAAGTACCCTTGCTACCAGTCTTGTGGGTAACAGGACATTAAGTCTTGCACTTCCATCTCTTGGAATAAACAATTTCCTTTTGAATGTTGAAAATAATTAAGTTCAGTTCCTTGTAATGAAAGTGGTTCCCACCTCTGCCTCAGAGAAGTTAACTGCCTGTCATAGGCAGGATGTAAACAATTCTACTCTCCTTTGTATTTCTTTTATAATAAACCCGTCTCTGAAGCGCTCTCCCTGCATTATATAAGTAAGCATGGGTGCCTCATCAAGGACTGTGAACTATGTTGGGTGCCAAAGAACTGGAAATTGCTCACATTATTATTAATTCCATTCAAGAAACCTTCCTAATGTGATCTAGAAATTAGATTTTTTTTAAAAAGCACAAAGAGTGTTTAACAGAGAGGGTTTGTATCATCACCCTCTATTTTTTCTGTTCTAAGCAAGGAGAGAAAGATAGCAAAATACCTTCTCAAGGTTGCAAACCTCCCAGGGCGCATTTCTAACCCAGTGTTTAGCATCATCTCAGTTCCAATATATTTTACCAAGATGATTTTCTTTTACATTTGCCCAGAATGCTGAGAGGCTCACCTCACCTTTGTAGTATTCTGTCCCACATAAATTTGTAAGGAATTTCAAAGGCACCCCCTACAGCAAAATAGCCTTTACCTTTCACAGGCATTCTTCTCTGCTTTCCCTGTTCTCACATCATATACCCAGAGACAGGCTAAATCCTCCTCCCCAAATCAGCTATAGAGAAATTTATGATAAAAAGGTGGTGTTGCTTTATGCACAATGGGTTTCATCTAACTTGTTTCTAACATTTGCTACATTATTTTGGTTATTTGATCTTTCAGAAAATTCTCATATATTGACCAGATGCACACTATGGTCTTTTTGCATGTTCTCTAAAAGAACTTCTTACCTCTAGACAGAGCAAAAAATAAAACTCATTAATCATGTCCTGTAGAATGTCACTATTATAGATGCTGTGGAGAGTTTGCACAGTGGCAATAAAATATTCATATTTTCAGAGAACCAATTACAAGGTACAGTAAATCATTTAAACGTGTTATTGGTGATATTCAGAAAGCAGTGAGAATTTCTTCCTGTACACATAATTACCCGAGGCAACCACTTCTTTTCATGGTCAGTGAGGGGAAAATTATAGTTGGTGGTGAAAAGAGGAACTTGTGTTTGCAGAGAAAATTTATGGCATTAAATATCACTCTTTTCCACCTTTGACTTCAGGATTGGAATGCAGTGTTCACCTTAGAGAGTAGCAGAAGACAAGCTCCAAAATTCCTTTTGAAACCTTACCAATATCCTACTGAAAATATAATTTGATTACCCTTCCCACTCCTGTAGTACTCCTGTCCATTTTGTCTGCACTTCCTGTGAAAACAAGACCAAAGAGAATTTTCCCAGCACTGTAAAAAGACACAGATGCATTGTTTTCTGACAGAGGTCCTTTTTCTTAGTAGTATTCCTTAACTTTCACAATAATGTAAGTTAAAGAGAAACAAATTCTCTGTCACTATTCCTCATGTTTTCAACTTTTTGTGCTCTAAATCCCTCTCTCATAGCTTGTCCTGTCACAATGCTGCCAGGTCACTGGCATTTGGTGTGGGGGGCGTTGTGACCATTTTATATGTATGTAAAAAAACCCATGGTTATTGTCACCTTACTCCCTGCCTTAGGTCCCCACCCCTCATGTATCTGCATGCTTTTCACAACCTATTATAAATATGGATTGCCATCCCTCTGGATTAGGGAATATCCTTTTCTTTTTATATTCTATATACAAAGCTAGGAACTCCCAGCAATACCATGAAAGAATGATATAACAGTAGGAAGAAGTCCCACAGGTGTATCTTTTCAAGCTGCTGCATACAGCTGAACAACACTGGGTATGTGGCAGTGTAATTGTGGAAAAAAAGCTGCACACATTTTCTCTGCCTAGTTTCTGCTAATGGTTACTATGGAAATGTAAATTAAATAATTGGTGATGTGTTGGACTATAAATAGACCTCAGAATGTTGTCTGAAGCTCCTGGTTTTTAAAGCAAAACTATTTTGAATGTGTATAAATGCAACCATGTGTCTAAAACACAAAGAGGTGTCCTGGCACCATTACTGAGCTGCTCTCTAGACAGCACTCCCAGACCTGAATGAGAAGATATGTTCGTTTTGGCAGAAAAGACAAAATCTCTCTCCTTCCTCAACCTCTCCTTGTTTTATTTCTTTCCTTGTCTCTCTTCTTTTCTATTTTTGTTGCCTTTATTGTTTACTTTTCTGTTAGGTAGTTTCTTTGGTTCTGCTTAACATCTTTGTTAATATAATTCCTTCACTCTTGTAAGAGCAACTCTGTGGAGTTAAACTGTAGAGTTGAAATGACAGAAACATTTTTAAGCACACTTGTCTGAGTTTAATTGGTTTTGTTTCACAGTCACACTAAATCTCCCTCTTGTGATAGAACTCCTTCCTTTGCCATTAGTGACTTGATCTTCATAACCTTCTTCTCTTACCCTACCAGACCTCCCAGAAAAATAATGGATGCTTCGAAGTACCACTGACCTTCTTTGACTATGTAATGATTATGCTGTGCTTTCCAGAAAAAACATGTCACCCAAGAGCCAGCAGACAGCAACCTCTGATTGCCACCAGGGTGATTCTCCTGTTTACACTGACATCGATGGTAAATAACCCCACTGGAATCAGTGAGTCAGCTCTGTGCATTGGTATATATCTGAAATGAGAATCAAACCTCTGTGTTATTACCTCCACACATTGATAAAAGCTTCCTGCGGTACAAAACCTGCACAGAGCAGCTTTAATACCCATGGGCACAGTTCTTACCTATAAAAGTTAACTGAAATTAGGTGTCTAAATAGAGGCAGGCTCTTTGAAGATCAGATTGTTTCCCATCACTTCACTGATGATCACTGTCGCAAAGCAGTGCTGTGATTGTAATCAGCTGTAAAGGGTACATGGCTTTGCTTTTAAAGAAGAAGCCCTATGACAGGGGTGGCACTTGGCAGCTTCTTATGGCAGCACTCTGAATTGTATTTGCAATGCATTAGCCCTCCACACACGCATTAACACAACATGTTGGGCTTCTAAATGCTATTCATATACACATAATCTACCCCCCCTAAACTGAACATGTGCTTTGTGCTACTCTACAATGGTTGGAATAAAGCCACATAATCAGTCACTTAGCACTGATTTCATGGGCAGAAACCATGACTTCATACTTCCAATTGTTTTAAATTTTTTTAATTATATGATCAGAATTCTTCCTACTGCTATGAGTGCGTAATTTTATGCACACATATATAATTACATTCATTCAAGACATAAAAACACATGCACCCTTTACAGAGGTTTTGTTGTTGGCTTCAGTGAGAGATGCATTTCATCAGTGTGAAAGTGTGAACTGATGACAGACAAGAAATAAATTACTGCTTTTTGCTCTTTGACCATCTTTCCTCTGCACATGCCAATGCATCACCCTTGGGAATGCCTCAGCATAGGAAACCAGTGGGCCCTCTGAAAGACAAATCGAAGTGATTTAAATCAGCCTCCAAGACAAATGTTCTCTCCTTCTTCAATATGGAGGAGTTTCAACATCCAAATATCATTGTATTTCTGCCTAACAGGTATAATAACTTTTTTTTTTTGTTGTGCCTCAAACCCTATAATGAACTTAATTTTACTTGCTACTAGGTTTCTGTTAAAATGCTTGTCTTAAAACAGACAGCATAATGCATGTGGCTGTGTACTATGAAGTAGTCATACGGTAGTCATCAGTAGGAAGTTCATAGTTAAATAGTTCAAGATTTGAAGTATTAAAATGACATTATTTCACATTTTAAGGACGGGATTTCTTGTCCAAATTTAACAATTCAACAACTTAATTCTTCAGAGGACAACTGAATTACTATACTATTCATTAATTTGATACTTGGTGACCGTTGCATCAGAAACAAAATTAGTTCACTGGAGCAATTAAATATGAAGAACTGGACAACTATAATCCCTAAAATTTTCAAATTTCAAATATGTCTTCAGCGTTACAACTTTTCATAGAATATTTATAAATTTTTAAACATTAACAGAAATTATTTCCAGTTCTTTTCATAAAAAATCTTTTTACAGAAATACTGTTGAAATCTCTTATCATCATAAACAAATAAACATCCTTGAAACTTCTTAAAGTTAAGGTACTGTGTGTCTTCTCTGGGTTTCATGTGAAAGTAGGTGTGTCAGTAAATATTTTTAAGATTCCATGTAATCTGAATTAGGACTATCTAGACATGGATGTGTCAATTCATGTTGTGCTTTCAGGATGAAAGGAAATTCCTATGGAAATAAGAGGTATTATACCCAACACTTGAATATGTTGGGTATAATCTTTCACTTCGCAGGAAGACACAGGAGCAGTAGTTGTCCTTTGCATTGTGTGACCCATGACATCATGTGAAGTTAGGAAATACCTTGAATTGCAATGCTGATGGTTCAATAGTCATTACTGTTACAGATGTTAATGTACAACAACTCAAGAGCTTCCATGTGTTTTAGGAACTGAAAAATCACCATTAAAATAACTATACTTTTTCAGTGACAAGAGTTCCTGACAGATTGAACATTAGTATGTTTACCTGTAACAATTCAAGTGTTTATCCAATTTAAAAGCAAACAACAGATTTCAAGAATATTTACTTAAGGTATTGCCAACAGCAGAAAGAAAAATAAGAGGAAAGAAGAGAAAAACATTTCATTAGAAAAGAAGACATTATTTCAATGAACTCCATTATCTTATTTCATTAACCATGATTGCACCCCTTCAACAGGTTCACTTAACTTTCTGTTTTAGTCACTCATTTAATTTATCTAAAAACAATCATGTAAATTATAAGCAGTAAATCAGGTAACAAGTAATAATGACAAATAATGCAGTTACTTTACTTTATTCTCCACGCAATTAAATGATACGACTTTATCAGAGAAGGAAAAGAGCAACATTACCTGATTTGTCAGTGATCTCTGATGTCTCTGACCTCTGCAGTAAGATGAGAGTTTTGAGTCTGGAATAACTGGCCCCAGAATCTTGAGACTGGAAACAAAGATTAGCAGTGATCAATATCTATACACAAGATCTGGGGCCTAGTTTGCTATCGGAGAGTCGTTTGTTCCAGGGAGGTGCAACAAAACAACTGTAACTCTGACTTTTTTTTTCTCTAGAATTTTCCCAGTCCACATTTGTGCACACGTGAAAAGTCAGAGGAATGTGTACAGGATTGTCCTCTCTCCGTGTATACATGCATAGGTACACGCATGCATAACCTGAACCAAGGCAAGAAAAAGGTCTGTGAGAGATAAAATACCATCTTAACTTCTTTAAAAAGATATTTTTGTCAGTCAAATGCCTAAAGGAATTTCATCCTGCTATTTCAGCAGTGATTGGATTTAAGCATTGATCCTTAGGAGTGTGTTCTCCCACTATCTCGGTGGTCCTATTCTATAGATATGTACCTCTCCTCTTATGAACCCTCAGCCCTGTGATGTGCCAATACTGGACCATCCCATGTACATGAAAATTAAATGAAAACAAATAGAAAAGGAAGACTGGCAGATGCAAATCAGATGCTTCTTTTGAAGTCCAAGGCACAAAGGTGTCGCTCATATTTTTTACAAATATGCAGAATTTGGATCTCTGTAATACCTATATTTTGTATTGAATGGCAGAATTGCTCAGGATGATCAGTTCATACCCGTCTTCCTCTATTTTCCAACTACATGATGAAGTACAATAATTATGTGAAGCATAAAAACATCACTTTTGAGTAAATTATTTTAGAAAACAAGCAGCGAATCTTCTCTGTCTACTTAGGCAAAGAAAATTATTGTGACAGTGCAAAATAAAACCTATAGTAGCATCTGGACCACAATGTTGATTATTATCCACTTTGAGAGAACATTATGTTTAACCAAAATAGCAATTGCTATTATCATTATATTCACTCTGCATATGCACAATCAATTGGAATATCTATTTCAAGAATGAAAAAGCCAGGTAGAGGTTTCAGAACAAACTGTCTTCAATTTTCTTTACATAAGCTGGTAAGGAATATTTGAACATTTTCAGTAAAAACTGTTCAGTAAAACTTTCTTTAAAAAAAATTCAACTATGTCTAATTTCCTGCTTTTTTCAGTGAATTAGTTTTTACTGTAAATACACAGAACTTTACAATTTAAAATTTACTTTGGTATTTAGAATACCAGCCAAGAAACAGTAAAATAATTTTATATCTCTAAATAATTTTACATACAAGTCTATAAATAGCCACCATGGATTCTTTTACCTCCACAAGATATTACATTTTCCTCTTTACTTTCCCAAACTTACATGTATAGCACATTTTTCTACACATAAATTTTCATTTCTGCCATGCTGTAGAAATGCCCACATAAAGCCCTCAAATACTGGCTATTTTGGCAAAATATATCAAGAAGTTTCTTTGCCTTGAAACTCCTGACATACTGTAATAATTACAAGAAATCAATTTGCTGGTGATATTCCAGAAAACTTCACTGCACACCACAGAGGGATACTTATTGCCTTTTAGGGCTGTCAGAAATATTCACCAGAACAGGTTTCAAGCCAATTCTTAAAATCATTCCATGTTTGTGGTTCTGAGCTTCACTTGCTGGGAAAAATCTGTGGCTGCTTTGATAAAACTTTAGTAACATCATTCTTCTGATAATGAAAGAGCAGAAAGGGATTCCTGGGCCTAAGTGTCTTTTTCTGCAGTTGTTTCCATGAAGTAAAGACTTGAATTTCAAAGTCCTCTTCAGCGAATCCCTACATAGTTCTCACAGGTTACAACTTCTGCTCCTACCATCAGCTACTATCTCAGGTGTCCAAACAATCACCAAGCCAGTTGAGAGCAAGTTTTCTTCTGATCACTTTGCTGCAGACCTTTTAGTTGAATTCATCTGGTGCTCAGATGTGCCATGTTCCTCATATATTGTGTCTGATAGTCCCAGCTATTCATTTCTTATTCAGGACTATAAACAGAGCACCTTGCTTAATTTCATTTTACTTTGGCTTCAAGGCTACATCTAAATGCTTCTTCCTACATAACTTTCAATAAAGGTCTTATTCCAACTACCTAAGTGAAAGTCTTTTTGAAATCTAATAATTCCTTTTATAGCTTTTTTGTTTGTTTGTTTGTTTTAATGGTAGTGTCTGTTTATGGTCTGTTTTGTGCAGCTTGTGTCCACTGAGATTAGCACTGGAAAAATCAAATTTTGATCTAATTTTTATGCCTTTTCAATCTTTTCTTTCTCCACTAGCATTTTGTTCTCTACAAACTCATGCACAGCTTAGTCTTCTAAATATTCAAGATCATTCACAACCTGCTAACCACTCAGTCACAACTGCCTTTTATGTTTTGCATTCAGTCTTTCTTCCTTATTGCTCATCATGCTTGAGAAGACCTTCCAATAGCTGTCTCTAAATCTACTTCACTGTTGGCCTTCACATTCCCACTTAAATCCTCCTGTTCTGTCACATTTAGAAACACCTAATTTGAATTAGGCATGTTCAACATCTTCAGTTGCTGCTGTCTAAACATTTCCTTGTGTCTCCTTTTGTCTGTATCATGTTATCTTTCCTTTTAATTTCAGATTGCAATTACTCTAGCACAGACACATTTTTGTTCTGTCTTCCCACCCCTTCTTACATTATCATTTTATCCATGACTGTGAGATAACTTAATAGAGGCAAAATAAATGGTATTGAATCATGTCAGTTGCTGCACACAACTACTAAATCTGAAATTTATAACAGAAAACTATATTTCCATATTGCTTTTTTCATGTCTCTCTTTTCTCTGACTTCTCTCCATTGAGTGTCCTTTTCACATTTGTCTCTACTTTAATTTAGGAAGTTCTCCTTTTCTTCTGCCTCTTCCACCATTATTGCCTTGTGCTTGTTTCTTTGTCTCAAATCAGTGATATGTACATTTACATATCTTCTTCACTCTTTACCTCCTATGCCTCTCTCCTCCCCTCTCGACCTCTTATCTTTCTTTTCCAATTCTTTTAAAAGATTCAACAGCTACACCTGCAAAAATGGAAACAAATCGATGTTGTTCTTGACTTTAATACAAACAGACATTCAGAAAAAATAAAGATGTTTTTGCATTGCCTTTTTTCACTCAATGTTCTGTGGTATATGTACTTGGATCAAGCTTCCAAACCAGTCTCACCTGATCAAAATCCAGGCTATCTCATCCTCCTGCTTTTGACCTCCAAGGAATCAAGTATGGAAAACCAGAAAGAATTGCTATAAGAGAAATGTTTGTGAGGGGGATCCAACTGCTTCAAGTCTATTTCTTTTTGGTGCAAAGTGAGTTCCCATGATATTGCAAAAGGTGCAGCACTGCATTTTTCCAAGAGGTAGTGTTCCAAGATGGTTGCAGAATACTTTGTGAAATCCCATCCTTCCCCATCTATTTTCATAGTTTTATTTCAATCATGTTTGGGGGTTTTATTCAGTAGAGGCAAGCTGGCTAAAGCTAGCTAGAAATAGATTTTTTCCCTCTGAAAAAGAAATTCACTTTTTTCTGTCAAAGACCAAAACAAATATATTTTTTCTACATTATTTTTTCAATGAAGTAGAAGATTCTGATGCTCTGCCGAGACAGATTTTAAGATGATCATAGAATGTTTCCTTCCTCCAAATTGATGAGAACTTGCTAGATAATTGACACTTATAATTTCATTTAGCTAAAACCACCATTTCATTGAAAAAAGCCATTTCAGTAGGGTTTTTTTATAATTTAAGAATCAAGATTTCAGACCAGGTAAGAATCAGGCTGTAAAATATTTTTTCTGCCCATGACTATTTTTCACATTTTATCTGAAAGAATTTGCCATCCCAGTTACAATATGTGACCCAAACAATCACTGTGAGGGCATATTGAGGACTAAGAAAGGTTTTGGAGCATGTGAAGTAGCTAAGTGTTGCTTGCCGAGGCTGGGTGTGTCCCACTTTAGGGACAGAGAGAGAGCAGGCAGACACAGCAGCAGTGGGGAACAAGCTCTTTTACCTTTTTTACAATTTCACTACTTTATACATTTGTACAGAGGTCCAGAGATTGGCTACAGAGGTCACCACCTCATAACCTGTATGGTGGACATCACCATCAATCAATTCTTCTCTCAGAGGAGAAGAATGCAAACATTCTAAGAATAAACTTTGTTTACATGAAGGTTACGTGAGAACAGAGACAGAAGGCAGAAAACTGAGGGTAACGGCTAAGAAAATGCCAATGGAGGAGTGTTTAATGGAAACAGTATACATAATCTGTAAAAAATCACTTTTTAAATGTTTCTGCCCCCAGAAGGCCTTTTTTCTCTGCGTAATACCATTTACCATGATCTGTTGGGGTCTTGAGCTCTAACAGATGACTACTGACAATGCAGTGTGGTGATTTAAAACGAGGTGAACGTCAGTTCTTTGTTTCCTTTCCTCAGTTGAAGGCTATGACTGCCATTGCAAAGGCACTAAAAAGCAGCCTGTTAATGCTGCATCAGGCACTCCAACACACAAGGCTTCAAACAGCCTAAACTGCCTCTGAAGGGATGATGAAACACTTGTGAACTACAGGTAAGGCAAGCTGGCTGCTTCCCAGTAGAGGCTGCTGTGATAACTTCCAGCAGAAGGCTATTCTGCTCCACAGGACTACCATGTCATGGACACTGCAGCTCCTTGCTCAGCAGCCGTGATTCAGAGCCTACACACCACATCCACCCCAACAGAAAATTTTCTGTGATAAAGCTGTTTGTCATTATGGTTGTTTTGTCATGCTGTATGTTTTGTCAATATATTTCCATAGAAAGCAGTAGAAAATAAGATAACAAAAATGACAAAATGTACTGAAACGATTCAAAATGTGTGCTGCTGTGTAAATTTGGACCGCAATTACAGAGTTTTTTGAGAACAAAAAACCAGTTCAGGGTCACCATCATAATGATGCTGCCGGTTCTTTAATTGCTCTGCTTTACACTGATTCAGAAAGTGGTTGAATTAGACCCTTGTGTTGCATCATGAGGCAAAGCCACTGGACCTTGTGCTCCATCAATTAATATAAATAAACCCTTCGTGGAGAGTTGTGGTGTGCCTGAGAGCCTTCAGTGTCTCCCATGGCCCCTGGGAGCATTTGTGCTTCCTTTGGCCCGTGTGGTGCCACTTCTCAGCGCTTCCTGCACAGCTCCCTGCTCTGCTTTCTGGCTACAGGAGAGGACATGCAGGAGTCCTGAGCAATTGCTAGCATGTTCCAGAATCCTGCTCTGTAGATTTGCCATGCTCCAGGGCAAGGAGTGCTGCGTCATGGAAATGTCTATCTCCAAGAAGGTTAAGGCAACTGCAACTCAACAAAATTTCCAAGGCAAATTACCTGAGGAAAGGAAACATCTACCACATTACTTGATCTGAATAGCGCAAATGTAAAAGCTCTTGAATGCTAAAAAGGTTTCACAACATTTTAAAGAATTGCTCATCGGAAAAGCAAGTTCGGAAAACTTTTTCTTGCAAAATAAAGGCTCTCCATTGCCAGCATGCTGACAGTTTAAATGTGCTTCTTCTCATGGTAGTTTATTGCTAGTGGCACTAATGGTTGCTGATCTACCAGTCAATATGCACATCACGTTTCTCTTCAGCAGTGGCAGCCACATAAAAGTTTGGCTCATGTATGAATTTTTATGTTACAGAGAAAAAAATAATTCTGCTGTATGCCTGCCTTCTTCTTCACTTCAGAAAAGCCAATGTGCAAAAAACACGTAAGCAATATCCAGTATTGCATATTAATTAATAACTAAATTTAACATAGAGAGGTATTTTCTTTAATATTTTATATGAAATCACTATGAGGAAAATAGCTTACTAATCAAATAAGATTTTCTATCACCCAGAGGAGAAATAAAAACTGTCTTAATCTCTACTCCATCTATTGAAAATTTAAGATACTTGCCCTTTATTCTCCAAATACTTTTGTAACCTAGCAGTGAATATCTGCATCACAACATATCTAATATTCATGCTGTTTCTCAAGCCATTTCAGGTCCTTCACTTAGCTCTAGAAGTCCTATATCTTGCAATACCCTGCCCTACTCTGCAGTACTCTTGCACTGCTGACACTGTGGTAAAATGGCAGATACAGATTGCCATCATTCCTACCATCATTCCGTTCATTCCATGAACACAGCAGTCCAACTTGGTACTGCCAAACTCAGGAGTCTGACCAAAATCATATTTTGATTTTCAGCAAACACACACTAACTTTGAGAAAGTGTAAGGGAAACCGGAGCCATTATGTGTAGGTATGTACTCATCTTTTTCTTCTTTGATGATTAGAATAAGTAATAATTTAATATTTGTTATACTCTTGCATCACAGAACATGAAATAATTTATATGATTAACTGATAAAGAAATTATGGACAAAATAAGTATTTAGAGATATGTAGAACACACTTTTCCTAACTGAAAATCTACCTCACATTCTTCAGTGATGGAAAATGTGTCTCATTATCCCTGCTTTTAACTACTATGGCAAAAAAATCAGAAGATTTAAATATAATCTACCACCCATTAAGAAAAAAAATACAGTAATAATCACTCAACCCTGATGACTGGTAGAGTAAAATTTTGCAAATCTATTTTTAATCTTGAGGGAAGCACTTTTCCCTTTTTGACTTCTCTAGGCTGTCCTAGTTCACATCACCCCAGGCCTCTAATCCATCTGGCCTATAGGTGACTCTATCACTGCTACCCATCATCTGTGACAATTTCATAAAAGCTGTGGTATATATAGGAAGAACAAGAAAAAACAACATAAGAAATTCTGGTTGATCTTTCCTTCCTAAAGAATCAAGAATAACTTAATTACTGACTTTTCCTGCTTTCTAAATAAAATAAAAAGAAGCAAATGAAAAAAATTAATTCTCTTGTTCTTCAAAGACACATTCTTGAGCAAGGTAAAATCCTTGTTGGATCAACAGCTTGGAATAGAGAACAAAAATGGTGTACTTTATTATTTTTTTAGATTGATACCTTGTCACCAGTAGGAATTCTTGTTTGGTTAATTCCACAATTTTACTTTTTCTCTTGTGTGTTTTCCTGCTCGGAATTTTCCCCAGATTTCAGTGGGGAGTGACTTAAAATGCATAAAAATCTAAAACAAAAAAACCCAAAAACCAAAACCAAACAAACAACAACAAAAAGAAAAGTTGCCACTTCATTCCCCAGGCTCCTCACTTGGTATTCTCCAGCCCCCTCCAAGCTGGCCATCAGTGTCACTAGCAGTGAAAGTGAGAACCACAGGGTTGCTGATGCTAGCACCTCTGTGTCAATTGCTGCAATATCCAGTGCCCTTGGGATGAGAACATTTCTCCAAGCTGCAAGTCATTAATGCCACTGTTAAGGGTCCTCCTCAAAAAGCCATTGACAGAAAAAAGAGAGTGCTCTTCCTACAGCCAATAAAAATAAAATGCAGCATATGGGAAAATTAGGCAATTGCAAGAACAGAAAGGCACATTTAAGTATGACTTAACCCTTTGGGTGTCCAGCATAAGTACTGCACCTGTGAAGAAAAGCAAGAACTGGGATTCTTCTGAATGTACGTAATGCTGAAGCACTTGTCAAAAAATTTGCATAGAAATGGGCACACCTGAAGTTCTGTTTATGTAAACTTTTCAAGAGTAACAGTCAATCCTTGTCTGAAAATAATGTAGGACTTAATTTTCTACAGAAATTTCTAGATTTCATGGTCTTTACTAAGATGGTCATAACTTCTCATCTCTCTGGCACTTCAACCCAGTATCTCAAAACCACAACCTGTATTAAAAAAGGAAGAAAAAAAAAAAAGAAGAAACATCCTAAAATACTGGTGTTGTTAGCTATTTTCCTGTGATAATGTCCCTAATTTTCATTTTCTAAATCACCACTAATAGGGCTGAATAGTCAGTTGGAGGATAACCTCATCTCAGATCATTTCCTTTCACTGGAATTCTTCAGGATGGAGTGGTGGAAAAGAAAAGCAAGGAACTTCTACAAGCTGCAGGTGCGAGATAGGTGAAGTTGCCATTACCCATATCCACTGAGATTAAAGTATAATTGTTACATATTACTGGACAGCAAGTAATTATGCCGCAGTTCATTGGCCATGAGAAAAATCTGATTTTGGAAAAAAAGCAAAATTGTTTCCAAGTTCCTCCAGCAATATAAGTTTACAGCTGTGACAAATTACCTATCTATCTGAGCATTCCCTTAAATCAATCAGTGGCTTTTTCAGTTATTTTAAACATTGATATAAATCAGAACACAACAGCTTTATCTACACCCAATGCTGCAGACACAATGTTGATAAACACAATATACAATCTGGATTGGATAACACTGATTCCTTCCTCCCATTCTCACTCTTCCCAGAGAAAATAATCAAAAGCCAGTTCCTGCACTAAAAATAGTAAATACAACGAGATGGATTAAGAAAGGAAGTCTTTCTCAGTATTTCTTTATGATTTATTAAGTAAAGGATGTTTTAATCTGGAATACTGAATAATAACAATAAGGCATTTACAAACATCAGAATTTTTTTTATTAATGAAATGTATATAATAGAATGGAATGGAAAATGTCATTATGCAATGCATTATGAAGTTACAAAAATACATTAATTGAATAAATAAAAAATTTAATTGACTGATAAGCTGCATGATGAAGTTTTAACTTAAACTTAGATCCTCAAAACAAAAGAAATTACTATACGTCAGGAGCTGAATATTTTAATATAAATTTAGTAAGAAAATTTATTAGGGACAGAGAAAAAAATTCACGGTTGATAATGTAAATTTTATATATATTTTTAAGGAGCTCTCAGAGAAAAAAAATCCTAAAATTAATGTCACAAATTGTGAATCTGAAATTGAACTGAAAGAGGGTAGGTTTAAATTTTATATTATGAAGGAATTCTTTCCTGCGAGGGTGGTGAGACACTGGATCAGGCTGCCCAGAGAAATCGTGGATCCCTGGAAGTGTTCAAGGTCAGGTTGGATAGGGCCTTGGGCATCCTGGTCTAGTGCCTGGCATCCCTACTCATGGCAGAGGGGCTGGAACTACATGATGTGAAAGGTCCCTTCTAACTCAAACCATTTTATGATTCCATAAATCCAAATTCTACTTCACAAATAAAAGCACTGGAAGTACCTTTTTTCTCTGCAAGCTATCCTTAAACTAGTTGTTTCTGTGAAGAAACTTTCTTCTGCGTGTACTGTTCTGTAGTTTTCTTCTTCAAGATTTCTTGCACATTCCTCTGAAACATTTAGAATAGAATGGTACTGGAAACAAGACACAGGCCTTGATAGCCTGTTCCTTTCTTGTTAGTTCCTTTCATCTTGCTGTATCTTTGCCTATCTGTGTGTGGGGCTGCACTAGAACGTACGCAATGAACACAGGGTATATTTCTTGCTTACATTCCATCCATATCCTCTG
Source organism: Cyanoderma ruficeps (assembly GCA_008694505.1). Taxonomy (NCBI): domain Eukaryota; kingdom Metazoa; phylum Chordata; class Aves; order Passeriformes; family Timaliidae; genus Cyanoderma; species Cyanoderma ruficeps. Next base: position 8,220,710 of record VZDJ01004378.1, read on the forward strand.
CAGCTGCTTCTGCAACTGCCTGTAACACAAACCTGTTATACCACACCCCTTGATTGCTTCTGCATTGGCCAAAATGATAATTATATGTGTCTAGTAGGATGTAGCTGAATGAAAGTCTTATGAAAAAGGTTCTCACACTGAAGGGGAGAAAGGAAACAAAACTGAGGTAGGGGTCTCAGATCTGCTGCTTGGGCTCATCTCTACTTAATTCAAATACTAAAGAACTCCTGGATTAGGTGAGAAGCAATGGACGTGTAAAAAAATGTTATGATCAATAAAAAATGAAGGTAAAAATCTCTTCGATGGGAATAATTGCAGTGCTGGAATGTATATGGAAAAACAATCAACGTTTAGACATACTTATGATATGAATAAACTTTCCCAGTATTATCCAGGAAAACAATTTACTTTTCCAAAGTGTTGCTCGCTGGAATTCTCCGGTTCTAAAATTAACTGAAACTTTCAAAATCAATTACTACCTACCAGCTAGTTTACAATCCAGATGCCTTAGGGAAATGGAAACATCCATGTTCTGATAATTCAGGTATGAACTTCAGGACTGACAGATCTGATGGAAGCTATCATGATTAGCCTTATCTATATTTTCTTGTTTATTACAGCCATTTGCTTCTTCAAGAAAATACTCCTGTCTGCCTGCAGCATAGCTTAGAGTTACAGTAAAAGTAACCTGTTTTTTCTCACCTTACACAAGCAGACTAACTCAACAATCATTACACAGAACAGGCATGGAGAACAGAAACTCAGAATGTCTCATCAACAATGTCATATTCTCAATTCCTGTAAATCCTTTTGAACAGGACTTCTACAGTCAAAAATAACCAGTTAGATTATTCAATATGAAAGATGAGTCATTTTAAAATATTGCTTTACTCTGTAAAGTGATTTGGGACGCAACCAGCCACAAATGGATACTGACTGTTGCAGTCTAGTTTCTGCTGGATTGACTTGCACTCTGATTTGAACAACCTTGATTCCTACTGAAGCCAAATGGAGATTCAAATGTTCAAATCCTTGAAAAATCAGGCCACATCTAAGAGTGCTGATATTCTCTAATCCTTCCTGTCCTTGCATGCTTCTTAATTCACAAAGGGTATAGCAATATCTTTGAACATACTCTGTAGATTTTCTGGTGATTAGATTCCCAGTCACAGTATTTCCTCTGGTTTTATGTCAACCATGGACTAGATCTGAAGTGTCAGTACGGGGGTGACAAGTAATAGAAATACGTGGCAACGTCTGGCATCCATAAAAATCAGTTTAACACGCAGGGTGGTTTGACCTTGGCTAAATGCCAAGTGCCCACCAAAGGCATGTTGTCACTCCCCTACAGCTGAAAAGGGGAGAAAAAAAGAATCAAAGGCTCCTGGGTCAGGATAAGGACAGATCATCCATTGATTACTGTCATAGGCAAAACAGGCTTGACTTAGGGAATTAATTGAACTTATTAACAGTCAAATCAGAGAAGAATAATGAGAAATAAAAAAAATCTTAACAATACCTTCTCCCCTCTCCTTCCTCCTTCTCGGGCTCTACTTTATTCCCAGTTCTCTGCCTGCTCCCCTGCAGAGGTGCAAAGGGGTAGGGAATGGGGACTGTTGTCAGTTCATCACAGGTTTCAATGTGGTTCATTGAAGAACTTCTGACAAGCTGCAATTCCTCACAAGCTGCTCCAGCACGGGTCCCCCACAGGATCACAAGCCCTGCCAGCCAACTTGCTCCAGTGTGGGATCCTCTCTCCATGGGGACACTCCTGTCATCTTTGGCTGGACTGGGTCTGACTGAGACAAAGTTCATTTCCCCAAGCAGCCCTCACAGTGCTGTGCTGTGCACTGGTAGCTGGAGAGATGCTGATAACACACCTGGGTTCTGATAACACACCTGGGTTCTGGCTGCAGCTGAGCAGCACTGGCACAGCATCAGTGCTGTCTTCCCAGCTTTCCATCCCCCCACCAGAAAGATGGGCAAGATATCAGGAGGGGACACAACTAGGACAGCTAACCCAAATTTACCAAAGGGATATATTCCATACCATTTGATTTTGACTCAGATAAATGCATAGAAAATGAGGAAGAAAAGGGAGGCATTCATTATTTACAATATTTGCCTTCTTGAGCAACCACTCACCTGCTGAAGCCCTGCTTCCCACAAAGTGGCTGGACAACACATGCTGCTCGGAAGTACAAAATAAAATCTTTAGGGTTTTTTCCTTTGCTTCTGCATGCAACATTTTGCTTTAGTAAACTGCCGTATCTCGATCTATGAGTTGTTTTCCATTTTATTGTCTCTCTTCTATGCAGCTGAATAGGAAGAGTGGTAGAGCATCTTGGTGACCACTTTGTGTCCAGTCAAAGTCAATCTTCCACAGTCCTTTTTGGTGCCTAACATGAGGCTAGACAATGGCAGTTTTATATTAAGCATGCTATAGGTAATTATTGAATAGAATGTACATGGTGTTTGTCAGCTGCAGCGCTTATCTCTTTATTTTGCAGAGTTTGGGAACAGATTAGTACAAGCAATGGCTCTGTGCTTTGCCCTAACACTGAAAGCCTTGCTGTGTTGGGGGAGAGATCTTGTGGAGATGATCTCTCTCCCTCTACTCAGGGTTGATGTAGATTTTTTTATGCAGGCTGTCATGATCCTTTTTCATGCTTATGTGCATTTTTAATACTATTGTTTCATACTGCTGGTGTATTACAGGGTTTGGTGGAATGTGGTGTCATCCTGGTATAACACAAAACAAGTTTTGGGTGAGAAGATATTGAAATGTGTCCTAAAATAGGCAGTCTGTGAGTAACAGTGTATGGGAGGATTTGGGCAGGTTCCTATGGTGATTGTCACCTCCCGTTACCTAGGACTTAACACCTGAACAGATGATCAACCCTGACAAATTCACTGTCAGCTGCTGGAGGGGTGCCTCATCTACTCTAGGGAAAGCCAGCAGCCTCCAGCACTGCACTGGGCCTGGCCTGTGCCTGTCCAGGCACAGTTCAGTGCTCTCAAGGGGCTGTAATTGAGGCAGGAACCCAAACTGCATTTAGGACTCTATGGCTGAGATAGGGATGGAAAAAACAACAACTACAGTAACTGCTGAAGAAGGAGCAGGAGAAGAATCAGAAAATGAAGGATCTGATCAAGCCAGTCCTTCAACAAAGAAATTGAAGAAAGTAGTAAGGCAATACAAAGAGAAAGTCAGTAATTATCCAGTCCCTGACTTTATCAGAATTCTCTGACTATTTATAGCAGCAAAGCTGGAAATTGCTAAGATAACTGCAATATTTCTGGAATTGTGTCATAATGTCACTTGGAAAATGGTAGAATAAGTCAGCTAAATAGTAATTTTTATATCTTATTGTGGTTATCTATTTTAGTATCTTCTTCATACATATTATGGCTGCCAGAATAGCATGTGAAAATAAATAGTGCCTGTCAAATATACCTGCAAATATTATTATCAAATTTAGAGCAAAATGCCTGAGGAGAGTGGTATGAAACACACACTTCAACTTTTTTTTTTACTTTTTTAATGAACTATGCTTTTATATGCTATTTGCTTGAATACAGAGATATGATTGATGTCAGTCATTTTCAGACTGGATGTAGCACTTCAAATATCTTCTGCTGAAATGCTTTTGCCTCTTTTGACAGTGATGCACATCTGATACATATGAACCCTGGACAGCATTGCAACATACAATAAGGCCTGTGAAAAGCCAGAGAAATGCACTACTGAGAAAGTTGCATCTGTGCTGACATTGTATAAAAAAGGAAGTATGAGAACTCTGCATTGATAATGAGTACAGAACACCTGAATATCAGCAGTCAGTAGTTAATAAAAATTCAGAGTTTTGTTTTGAGTCCATTGAAAGCAGGATGACAGAAGAAGCTATGACAGCAGGAAGAGAAGCTGTCAAAGGAGCACCAATGTGTAATGAGAGAAGACATTTCAGAAAATAGAATATGCCTCCATTTCTGCTTGTCAGGATTCATTGGGGCTAAATAGGTCTGAATTCACTGCTCAAAATGGACAGTGTACACTGATGACTAGTAGCAACCAGCTGTTCTTTAACTACAAATTCATCTTGGAATAGAATGCATGCCCAAGCACTTCCAGAGCACAATGTCTGGTTGCATAAGACTCTCCTTTCATGGTGATTAACATGATTGTCAAGCATTTACCAGCACTGGCTCTGTGACCCATTTACACAGGGGAAAATATTTATTATTGAAACACAATTTCTCTCCTTTTTATAGCACGTGCTCAAAAAGGAGTTAGTGCTTCCTTTTTTTGGCTTGCAAAATTGATGTGTCCCTTGGAGTAAATTCATTACTGGGAAAATATGGAAACATGCAAAGAAATACACGGAACAGCTCCTAACACTAGACAGCTATAGACTATTACCTATGTCAGGAAAGTGCCATTTGAGTTAAATATAGTGTAAATACAATTTATTTTTGCATTGTGTCTTTCAAGTAGAAATCAAGAAAATACATTCTTTTATCCCTATTGTTATAAAAATCAGGACACAGATCTCTTAATCAAGATCTAAACTTTATTAAAATGAAGATTAGATAGATTATAGAGATCTTGAACAAAAAGCAACAAAAAGATAATACAAAAGAAAGAAAAAATAAAACAAGCAAAAACAACAAGATGACACAATTTGGCCGAATTTTCATGAATCTGACAAAAATTCCTGTCACAGCAGAGTTCAAGTTCGATCGAACTGGGAGGCGGATATCAGACCAGCCCGCGCTGGGTCCGTGATCATCCACACTCCGACATGTGGTTTCCAAAGTCCAGTTTTTATACGGTTTATTTTTCCTCGGGCCAGGATTTTCTTTTGGAAACGGCGTTCTCATTCAGGTTCTGATGGTGTTTTGCCGAACCTGAATGGGGTTCCGAGGGTTTGGCTCAGCCTGCTTTCAGTTGCAGAGAGGGTCCCTGTCCCCAGACATCCAGATGTAAGTTTTCGGGGTCCCCTCCTGAATAGGAGCAGTTTTGGCTGTTTTGATCCAGGGATGGGCTCACTCTCCTCTGAAAGCCTCAAGTATAATCTTAGCTGTTGAGGGCTGTGAGGACTGAGCCATTCGGTCTGGGGATGGGCCCATTTTCCTCTGAAAGCCCGATGTGAGGACTGAGCTGGCATGTTCTTTTCATTTGTAGATTTGGCCCTGCATTCTTCCACGATCGCCTCTTGCCTCTTGCCTGTATTTTCTAACAACTTTAAGAGTTTAATTTCTCAACCCCCCCAATCAATCTGTATCATTAATAACACCTATGTTCCTTTAAAAGACCTGTCTCTGGTGAATCAGAGCTGCAGATTCTTGGACGCTGAATGTCTTCAAATAAATGTATAAAATACTTTTTTCTGAAAGGAAACCTCCAAGGCTAATTGTTCTAATATGCTGAATGACATTTTACAGACACATCACAAAGATGCATGTCCTGAATACCCTGACACAAAATATTTCCTTCCCCAATCTCACATACAGACCTTAAAACGCCATTCTATTACCTAAAGCTTTTCACAATCTGAGTCCTGTTGCAAAACCCAATGAGAGATATGGAGTAAAAGGCATGTTAATTTTGCTGCTGACTGAGCTCTAAGCTCTACATTGTGTCTTGTCTCCACCATGAGTGAGCAGAGAGCAAGTCCCTCTGCGTTAGGTTAAAACTGCACCCGGAGGCCCGTGCAACACACCAAATCAGCTCTAACATTGTTAGTTCAGTGCTCCCACACAGATTTACAAAGGCCTCTGCAGAGCTACATGTGATTTTGCATTTGGCCGCTTGATTAAAAGACATACTGCAATATCATTGAATCCCAGCATAGCCATTTTCCATGCCACAGAGAGAAACAAGATATAGAAGCAGCCCAACCAGTCTGAGAACTCCACAGAATTCTCATTTCTAACACGAGGCAAAGGAAATGGTAGGGTTCTAAACTGCAAAGACTGGGTGAATATTTGGGTAGCCATACTCTTTCATCAGTGATAAAGATTCCTCTTGTTTGGAAGAGGAATATTTGAGAAACTGGATTTGCATCATATTACAGAATAAGCAAAAGGGTCCAGGAGAGTCAGCAGTGAGTAATAAAGCAAAAGACTGCAAGTTTGGAAAAGAACTGCTTGGAGATTAGCATATATCTTCTAACAGGCCTAGACCCTCACAGGAAAATCTCCAGAGCTCCTCATGGGCTGGCCCTAGGAAAGGCCAGACACTCCAAAATGAACAGTGACGTGGTGAAGTCTGAATCCCACTCCTCTGAGGGATCCAGGACTCTGTAACCAGAGGCACATCTCTGACACAGCCCAGCCATATCCTTGGCTCAGGCTGTTAAGGAAACTGTGAAGTTGTGAGAAAGAGAACTTAGAAGATACCTAGAACAGCAGCAAAGATAAGGAAGTTAAAAATGTAGACACAGGGAGTTAAAACTGTAAATACAGGGATGGTGAGACAGGTTGTTAGCATTTCAAGGACCAAAGTTCAAGAGGAAAAATATGAACTTTAGAAGGTACAAAATCTTAAAGAAAACCCAAGGATTTGAAGAGAAGCAGCTCATCACCTCTGAGAATGCAATCCAGTGAGTAGTGAAGTCCAGCCTGTAATCATTACCATCTTGTACTTGTGTTAGCTACTATATAATGATTCTACACTTGTAAGTATATCCTATTTGCAGCCTCTTTGCATATGGTAAGAGGTGCTTGACCTGGAAAATTTCAACCAACAAAAAGAATGAGCAATTAAAAAACCCCTTAGGATGAGGAATAGGCAAAACTGAAAACAAAGTAAATAAAATATGACTATGAATAAGCCATGGATGTGTGCCTATAGCCTATTTAGCAAGTGCTACCAAGAGAGAGATTGCTGTGACTCCCTGCTGTGCATGTTCTCTGCAATACGTGATATTTATTTAAAAATAAGTATGCCCCATCAGGAGGTGGATTTCCAATGAGTACCAATAATACCAAATAAAATCAGAATTGCATTTCAGCTTTCCATATATGTGAATTATTAATCTGACATTAGCTATTCCTGCACTGCATTTGCAAATTGACATCATGGTATGTTATACCGTACTAACTAGCCTGAATGTTTGTGGCAGTCTATCTTCAGCAGAAAAAGGAGCCTTTTTTCCAGCAAATCTGTCTAATTCTGCCTATGCCCATCTACTGTGCACCATGATACTGCAGCTAGACTTCTGCTAATGTTTGAATAAAGCCTGCATTGCTGTAGCTACACAGCAAATAAACTGTTTTGCTCAAAGGGGGGGGGACAAAGATCATCAAAAAGAGTCACTTAAATGAAGCACTGAATACAGCTGAGAATGCTGCTGACCAACAGTAGGTTAGTAGAAAAGGATTTTGAGACAGACTGCTGGCACACTACAGATGGACCCCAAGGAATGAGTGCCACAGTGACACAGAGAGAGACTCAGACTTGTGGCAGAGGAAGGAGTCAGACTCTTACACACTCTCAGAAACTGTTCCGAAAAGGGATAATATTAAGCCTTGTCTTCCAGCCTTAAGCAAAACACTTTGTAGAATCATGATGTCAAGAAGAAAATAATAACCATCAACTAATCTTATTACTAAAAGAAACTATACAAGTAAGATGAAGAACAAACAAAATTCAGAGAAGACCTAGAAAGACTACTGAAGCCACACTACTGGAAACTTGGCCAGATGGTAGGATTTCAGTTTAAAAAAACCCAAACAACCAAACTGCACTATAGCTACTTTTTTTTTTTAATAACTGTCCCATTTTCCCTTCACCATTAAGCTACTTGGATTGATTTTGCACAATGATTAGCCACAATGCTTTGATTTCCATCTTTGGATCTGGTTGGGTTTCAACAGCGTTCTCCAAATGCTTTCCAGTCAAAGCCGGGATCCAGTCCTCCCTCCTTGGTATCTTTGAATAGTCAGCTCACTTTGGCACTGGTTTTCTGAACTTCCATGTTTTTATATAGTTCTTTCTCTCATCTGGTAGGTTATAACTTGCTGACCTCTTTAGCTAGTTGGATAGAATCATTAAATCCTTCAGAAAAAGTAAATTTGTTGTTTTTGTGATAATCTTTGTCTGGTACTTTATACCAAGAAGGAATTTAATAATAACACAATTTTCTCTGTAAAACAAACTTATTTGCTGAGGCAAGAGTTTAATTTTGTTTTGACAACAGACAGGAAGAAATATAGCAATTTAAATTTGGGCTCTCATTACATAAGAAGAAGGTTTTTAGATGAACTATGTTTTAGGTTTTTCTCTCTTCCACTGTTTTCTGTTATCCCAAACTCACTCTTTCAATTCTTGTTAAGCTATCACTTAGGATTTTTTCCCTCTGGAATGACAGCAGGACATGCTGCTTACACTGGCTAGACAGATGCCTACCCCAGAGAGTGAGTATATCAGCTTCTGGACTGCACAGCCTGTACCGACATGGCATGTCTTCTTGACATTAGATCTTTGGCATTAATGTGTGTCAGTGACAAGTTCGTTAGCAAACCAAGTGGTGCAAAAGTTATGAAATTAAAATAACAAAGGGCTAATTTTACCCCCTGAAAGCAAATTAAAAATATTTCTGGTCACTGTATAAATGGTTGCGTGATAATTAAAATCAAATAAAGTTCCTGCAGTGATATTTAAATTATTAACATTTTCTGACAAACCCAGAATTCCTGAAAAATACTTACAGCTTAGCCTTATTTTGAACAATATTTAACAGGTCCCCAGTTACTGCCACTGAAGTGCTTAGAGTACCAGCACAAATACAACTTCTACTGTGGGAGGGGATATTATGTCTTCATAAAGTTTCATGTTTCTAGAGTATTAGAGGAACATTTTGCAGTACTGAATCTTTGAAAAGATGCAGTTAACCTGCTTATACCAGCATACAAGTCATCAGTAAGAATGAAATCTCTTTGCCAGTGCTCAAGCTGCAAGGGTGGCTGCACTAATTTCATCCTAACCTATTTTCCTCATAAGTGCAGGCATTACTCTCGTCATCGTGGGTCCTCGTTTCCCACTTTCACTCCTGCTAAGTCCATTCAATGTCAGCGTGGCAATATCTTAATCAAGACTTAACATTTCTCAATGGAAAGGAAGAAGACAGTCATCCCAAGCTCTTTTGAAGGACTGTTTTGATGAAGTGCACATAATTATACAAGATATAAAAGAATTTAAAGCAAAGGATTCAATTTCACACTCAGAGTAACTTTGGATTAGGTGGCATTACAGCCTATGCAGTGACTTTATTCTAGATAAATACAATGATATATAATAAATACAGGTTTCAGCTGACCCACCACCAGTTTTGTTGAAATCACCACACTTACACAGAGATGAGGTTAGATCCATCTGATTCACCATTATAAGAGTTTAAAATCTAGATATCTGTAACTATGTTGGACTTGTAAATTTTACCATTTATAGAGGGGAAATAGGTTCTTCCACACTATGATTCCTCCCATCCTAAAGTATGCCTACAAAATAGATCAGAAAACTTCAAGTGCATCTATTTCTCTACTGACTGTTATAGGAGCCAAGGCTGAGTACATCAAAAACAGTTGTCTACCTTAGTTATCTCTAAAATCAGCTGTGATGAATCCCACCCTGGAGCCTTGACACCTCAGTCAATGGAGAATTATTGAGGTTAATTTGCATGATGGTTTTGTTTTTCCACTTGGAGAGCAGACTGCTTCAGGTTTTCTACTTGCTTATGCTGTGGCCAACCAGCACTGTGTGCCATGGAAAAACACACTGTCCTATCTTACTGCCAGTTGGATAATGTGTGAATTGAACATCTTCAGACTTCAGACTACACTGTCATGTGAATTTCAAACAGCAAAGATTTGGCACAGTCCTCATTTTATCCTAGTTGGTTCTCTCCTCCTGAGGCTCAGGTAGGTTGTCAGCCTTCAAATGGGATGAGATCAGTTTAAAGACTGTTACATTGCAGGTGTCAGAAAAATTGCAGATTCTACTTGAAACCAACATTTTTAATTACATTTGGCATTCCCATGCATATTGCTGTCACTTCTCTACCACTGATGGCAAAAGGCTAGGGAATATTCAATATAATTAAAAGCTTTCATTTCTAACACATTCCGTGACTTCTATGTACTTTCAAACCTTAGGAGTCCTGTACTGAGCAAAGTGGAATGGAAACTATAGGAGTCTTGACACCTCAAACACCACACAGAAAGTAAAATTCTGCCCAGGTCCTGCCAAAAAGCATCTGCCGAAACCAATCATCAGGAAGCAGCTGATTTTATTTTGTCACCCCACTACAGAGCTGGAGCCGCCTTCTAGTAATAGCTTCTTAATTGATCACACTTACTTTTGAAACCAGGCCTGAAGGAGAGGTAATGACATTGCAATGCTGCTCTCCACATTCTTCAGAATAGCATTGTGTCACTCTAGATTGTGGAAAATGCATTTTAGGTTGATGATTTCCAACTTCCTCAGAAGACGAAAACAATAGGTTAAAATTGCTGCTTCCGTCCTTCTGCCAAAGCAAAATCAGTGTAAAAAGAAGGCATCAATAGTCTTGGGATCAAAAGCTGATCAAATAAGAAAGGTGTCAGCACAATGTTTTTGTGATCAGCGTACTCATTTAAGATAGGGTAGGAATGAGTAGTCCTGCTCCCTGTTCCCAGAAAAAGTTGTGCAGCTGACAATCAGGTGCAAAAACTGGCATGATCCAGAGTGAAGAATGTTGAACTTTTCATCCTCCCTTTTGAATTACCTCATTCGAAGGAGAGAAAATCAGCAACAAAGGTTTTCAAGGCTCTTCTAGATCTACTTCAGGAAAACCTCTTCCAAACATACACATGAAGTGTTCAATTCCTCCCCCATCTTAAAAAGCACACACCATCAATGTCCTACAATACAATACTTCTCTCTGAGCAAAGCTTCAGACCCTGAGGATATATATTACAATTTGGTGTCAGGTGCTAACTCTTCCAGCTCCATAGGGTACCAAAATTCACCTAAATGAGAATTTACTTCTGGTTGCTAAAAGTGAGTGGTAACATAAGCATGATGTCTGATCCTTTCCTGAAGCAATTTATCAGAAGATGATCTGTTAGTTTAAAAGGCATTACAGTATTACTCACAAGTTCTTCTCAGAAAGAATTAGAGAAAAGGACAAATTTAAATGATAGTGCAACACATGCCTCCTGTCCCATAATATGACCTCCATGCAGCAAAAATTTTAGAGCATCCTTAACTTCAATATCTCATCTATAGCAGTACATCCAGTGCAGAACAACTACACATTTTGCCTGTATTGTTTCTATGACAGTGAGTCAAAGAAAACCTGATACCATACATCCATATTGTAAGGAAAAACTTGGATTTTGGTCTGAAGAACTGTACTAAAAATTAATGAAGGCATTTCAGAAGATTTAATCATTGGATTGCTAGACATTTCTTTAGTTTCCCTTAAATCGGTATGTCAAAAAAAGTTCACTCTGTGCCACTGATGTGTAAGCCTGGGAACATCACATTTTCTATTTCCTCTTCAGTCATGTTTTTATTTAAAATAAATTGCAATGGTTCTGCCATCACTGAAGAAGAAGTCCATAATCAGAAGAGTAATTTATCTCAATTATGAGATAAAAATAAAGAATATCAGACTCACTGTTGGCTGTTCACTCTTCCAAAGGAGTTGTACAACAGCAACCCAGAACTAGTCTGAAAGTTTACAAAGCAGTGATCCAGAGTTAAGCAACTGGAACATAATTTTGAATGAAATTTGCATCCTGTCATTAAAGGCCTCAGACAAAAATATATGCTTACAGTAAGACATTGTCTGCAAAGTCATGAGTCACAAAAAAAAAAAAATAGACAGACAGTTGTCTGGCAAGAGATTTAACAAAGTTACAAAGGAATAATGCAGAACAGTTTATCAGACTGTTTTGTTTAAGTAAGCTTTTAAAAGTCTTGTGCATCATCAAAATAAAATTAAACAACTATGGACATTTCTAAGTGCATGGAGTAGGAATCTCTCCAGCACATATAAAACTAAGCAAAAATAAGCCGTTTGGTGCAAAAGGTGCTGCTAGATGTCTGCTGTCCTAATTATGTAATTGTTCACATGATATAACTTAGAAGTGAAAAGAGCAAACAAATTTGTTCATTTGTTCAATGCTTTAGATAGATATATTTTATAAACATAAGTGATTCTTATTTACCTTATACCTACATCCATAAATCTAGATGGATAATCACAGTCTTTTTGTTTCATCTGCTTTGGCAAACAGTTGTCACGGACTACTGAAAATTTGTATTGTTTGTTCGCTGGTGCTTTACTGGCCTGCTTTAATCTCTTGCAGTAAAAACTCTCCATTTCTAAAGGGGAACAATAAGTGGTGGCATTTGTCATCCAAACATTATATTTGATTGGCTTTTATTTTAGCAGGCAAATCTTTTTTGCAAAGAAAAGTGTGGGGGTATTTTTGTACTGCCTTAACAGCAGCAGAGTCTGAAACCCTCACTCAGGATTTTAAGATGTTGAGTGGTCTTAAACTCCTGAACTGAAGTTCAGGATCCAGATCCAGAAGTCTCTGCCCAGAGTGGAGAGATGGTTATGCACAGCTACGAATGTCACAATCTAAGTATGTGCCAATCTAAATTTCACGTGAAGAATGGCAAACACAGGTATTAAATTCCTCCCATAAATGTTCCTACGCTCAGAAAGCAGCAGGCTTCAGCTAAGTAAATCAGTAGTACAGAAAATGCTGATCCAGTATCTGATATTAATTCAATAGCCTGAGGCTGCTTTCCTGATGCAGAAGAAACATTAGCAAAACACAGGATTGCATTTGCAAGGTATTTCAGGCAGCTTCTGTCCACATTCAGAACATTAGCATATGGCAGAGAGATTTCCTTTGTTTGTTGGTTAGATTGGGAACTAAAACAGACCTTCACAAAATGTCCAGCCTTTCTACACGCTTATATCCCATGTTCTTTTATAGAATTTATAGTGAAATGTATAGTTTATGGGGTAGATGCACAGCAGCAAGATGAGCTCGTTTTGTGCATTTCAAAACTTCATAATATTTATCTTTTTAGGTTTTGCTTTAAGCTGCATTTTTTTTTTTGTTTATGTGATGTGAGCAATGTTTGAAATCCCTTGACTTAGTGCTTTTATTTCTCCCACCACCAACTTCATTTGGATACTTAGGACTTAGTCTGATGCAAGTAGTGGCAAGTCTGATATAAGTAGTTGTCGCAATAGCACATGAAATAACGATGCTTGACTCCAGTCAGAAGGCAGTAGAAATTCAGAAGGCTTTATTTACAATTCATTCAGCCCTTTTATAACATGCTTTGCTAAGAAGGCACATTATTGGTCTATAAGACTGACATCTCTTCCATTGGCTCAGTAACAGAAATAGCAAACAACACCTGTTGTTACAGGAAAGCAATATTGTTTTCTTTTTCCCTTGTGTAAAAGAAAACTGTTGAAAAGGTTCCCTTGGGAAGAGCTAGGAATTCTCAGGCTCAGAAAATACTGAGTCCACAAGTAGTAACTAATCTCTGAAAAGAAATGCAATTATTTTCAATAACAGAATTTTGAATAACATGAATTTCCAATAATAGAATAACTAAAAAAAAAAAAACAATCAAGGGGTTTATACAAAGTTACAGAGTCTCCCTTTTATTTTGTCTCTTGAATTAAATTAATAATGTTTCCTTCTAATAGTCTGTTTAAGAACCAAAAAAACTTCTTCAGTGATGTGAAGCCTATAAAACGTCCATTTTTGGAAAGGAGTGTACGATACATGCTGGCCTTTTCTACAAAAATGGTGCATAAACACCTGCAAAGCTTTTTGACATTCATATTGAATCTTTGGTTTCAAAGACTTTAATCCAAAGATGAAAAGTAACTGAAGGCTTACTCAGGCTTTGCAGAGAAAGCATAAGAAAGTTCAGGAATGAGAAGTTGGTAATCCACTATATAACAAGAAGAAAGAGCAAACCAAGTTTATTAGTGAGGTTATTAAACAAAATAGAGTGAATGTCTGAGGACAGGCCCTACACCTCCATAGTGGTCCTGCCTCCTTCCTCCCTCCCTTAGAATTGCCAGTTCTTCTTCCATCAACAAAGACATTTTCACCACATGCAGCAATGCTTGCATCCTTTCTGCAGTTTAACTATTCTTATCTCTTAAATCTACCACATCTTTTTGCTTTACTACTGGAATGTGCTAAGAACATACAATGAGCCGGATATGCCAAAGATCTTGTTTCCTTTAAGACTTAAACACCACTGTTACTTCAAGATTCAAACACTTCATAACTTTGATTGTCAAACAGTTTTGTAATTTGCAATGAGATGAAACATTCACAGCAGGTTGGCCATACAGTCAGGTAGTCACTTTTTGCTTCTTTTTGTAGCAGGGAAGACATCAGATGCCCCAGGTCAGATTCATTTCCCTGATTGTAGAACATGACCTCATTAGAGATGTGTTTTGGTGTGGCATCTCACTTCCCATTGGATTGTCATCCAGGAGGGCATGAGGACTGTCTGAGGTATGCCTCCTGCAGATTTCTTGCAAATGAATAATATCTTAAATGGCATGTTTAAGCAGACTTTCACTTAGGAGTCAGTTTGAGACTGACATCTAAATCACAGTTTGGAAGGAGAGTGAGATCACATAGTGGGACAGCTGCAAAAATTAATGTTATGCATATTAGAGTGACAAATTTATCTCCATTCCCGTTTAAGGGCTGAAACCTTGCACCATTAAGGAAATTAGAAGATATTATCACCTCCATTTTGTAAAGAGTGAAGCTGAAGTGAACAGGATTAAGGGCTGAGCTTTGGTTTCATGCTGGAGCAGTGTGTTTCTAAAAGACAAACTCAATGGTCTAGAGAGGGCACTCTGGCCTCAAGGCTTGGGTAACTGTCCAAAATTTTAGGACTGTATAGGACACTATACAAGCAGAAAGCTTGTGCCCAACCACTCTGTGGTCTAGCAGCTGTGGATATCCTGAATTTTTTTCTAATAGTTATCATTAAAAGTGTTTGCTTCATTTCTATGCGGTGTTGCTGCTCTTTGGACTGTTGTCGAATCAATGATGTTTCGACATTGTTGTTAAGCCCTAACATTTGAGTGTATTTAAGTACTTAAACCCCTCATTGCCCATGGTGCCCATGTCGAGGTGCTGGCCATTGGGGCTGCAGAACAGCATCTGTGAGGAGAGGCCAGGGCTGCTCCAGGCAGGACACAGCTGGTTCCAGCTGCCCACCTGTCCCAGGCAGGGCACAGCCGAGCCCCGTAGGCATGATGGTGGTGGTGGCTCAGAGAAACAGATCCAAGAAAGGGCAAAATGCCTGATGAAGCAGAGTGAGAAAAAGCCTTGCAAAAAATGAAGTCAGAGATCCATATTTGAGAAGCTGGTGAAGAACTACTTTAATTGACAACAAATTAAATTAATCTGCCCCAAGTGGAGTCAGTTTGGTCTGTGACAATAATTGGTGTGATCTCCTTATCCTCTCAACCTGTAGGCTTTTAATTTATTGTATTTCCCCTGTCCTGTTGAGGGGGTGGAGTGAGAGAGAGGCCAGGTGGGCATCTGGCAGTCAGATCAGGTCAGCCCAGCACATATTTATAGTGAATGATAGTTACACTGATTGCATTTAAGAACTTGATCACAGCATAGATTTGATGAAAGCTCAACGGGGCAGCTGCAAGTCTCCAATTCATACTGGCTACTTGTAGTTGTTAAAAATTATTGTAGTAGAGCTATTTTCATGCACATTCCACAGGCTCCCCTGGTTTGATGTATATGCATGGCCCCACCCTCCACAAAATAGTTTAACCTACAGCATGCAGGCTGCTGGCTATAGTTGTCTCTGCTTCCTAGGCACTGTTCTGACAGCCACTTTGGTTCCTATGCCCCACTTTGGCTTGTGTCCTCCAGCCCCCAACTCCCTTTTCTACCCTAGATGAGCACTTCTTCCCCAGCTATTCTGCACTGCAGCCAGGCAGACCTGTGCACAGGATCTTTGACCAGTCAGAGCCCAAACTGAACAAATAACTGTTCAGATCACGTATCAGCCTTTGCAGGCATTTAAATGGATGTTTGCCATTGTGGCCTTTTATTCTGATGTCATTCCTCTACTCTACCCCTGCTTTTTATGACATTTTTAAGAGCTTAATGTCTTCAAGACTTCATCTCAGTAAAATTTGGGGGAAATTGGCCAGTCACTTCAAAATATATTTGTGGTAGGGGAAATGACTTGCACAGAGGCAGAATAATCACATACAAAAAAAAAAAAAAATACAGTCTATTGAGCTATAAGTCTTTTCAACTTTAATGCAGAGGAAAGATCTCCAAAGACTTCCGAGACAACAGGTGTCATCTACAGCTTTTCATCTTGATCTAAACAGCATGAAATTGTATATTTGTACCTGTGACTCCTGCCATCTGCCCCTGAGATCAGCTGAAGCATTATATGCTGGGACTGCATATTACATTATGAAACATTACATGCAGAAACCTTCAGTCACCAGGGGCCACATGTCTGTTATTAAAGATGAAAGAGGCAACAATCTTCACCACTGGATTTCTGGCATAGAAACTTCTCCCTATGCAAGGGATTAACAGTATTTCTAAAAATTATTTTCTATAGCTGCTATGTATGTATTATGTCAACTTGGTGGAATGATTTTCTTAAGAAAGAACGTAACTATACATCAAAACCATGTTGAAAGGACAAATTCAAAAGTTATTTTAGAATTAATGCAACTGCCTTTTATGCTGGGTGGGTAAATAATAATCTTACCAAGAAGACTGCCTTGGGAATATATTAAAATATGTGACTGGCATCTCAATGCTTCCTCCTCCACATTTTAGCCAAGAAACTATCTGTGCCCCTTAGACAACTCATCATGCCTTATCTGAGAAAGTGTCTTTCTTCCTTCTGAAATTTGAAAGCAAGATTACAAAAATGAACGTGTTGTATTTTTATTGATACTCCATTTCTATTAAATACTTCTGCAAATATTAGTGGGAGAGAAGTTCTTCCACAGGTAGGGAACTGAACAACTAAGATCCTCACTTTGCCCAAGCTCCCTCAGGCTAGTCACGAATCCTAGACCCATTCAGGTTGTGCAGGGGCTCAATGCTCTGTACTCAATGCTCATTAGCAACAGGACGTGTCAGCTCTAGAGAAGAACTAGGCTAGCAGAGCTGCATGGTTCTGCTCTCCAGGCTAGTACAGATGGCTCCACAAATTGTGCTTTGTGCTGCACAGTTGTATCCTGAGAACCCCAGCCAACAGAAGAGGGAAAAATAGCCCTCTTTGGAAATTGGTTAGAAGTCAGAAATCCAGCTTTTCTTAATGCAGACATGTGTACCATTCATACTGCTGTATGCATGCAAAATGCAGGACAGCCTTTTCTATGGTGACTTGACTGATGTCACAAAAGTGCAAAATGGGGATTGGCCTTAATAGTTCTGCAAACTGCCACTGAATTTATAAAGTGGGATCTAGACTCGAAGGGACACAATTTACCAGTTCCGTGGGATTTCAATGTTTCAAAGACAACAACACAGCTACAACATATACTCTAATTTGCAGTTTCTCTAATTGTTTCAATTTTTTCTTCCCCATCAGAATTAAAGTTGTCCCCTTTGGTAGGATCTTAAAGAAATTAGAAAATATCGCAGAAAAATTTTAGAGTTTACTTAGTGCCCGTTAAGTGATTTATATGTTTCCTACCTTGAGTTTAGAAATGAGAGTTGAGGCTGAAAGGCCAATTTTATCAGACATTAAACATTCACTGTGTTGGGAGGTAGCCTGCTCCTGTTCCTCATTTCACTGGCAAAAAAGGAGAGCACCTCCCCTGAGATTCTTAAAGCAGGCCTGGGCTAGTAAACAACCTCTGAGAGGTGAAATGAAATGAAATTAATATAAAAGTGAATTCTATCCAAGAGTGCTCCATCTTCACCCACATACTTTGCAGTCAGAAAACCTGGCCACTGTGAGCAGAGCAGTGAACCATTATTTTTTTAAGACATGGTAGAAATTTTCTTCCTGTTTTCTGTTCCCCCCAACATATGAGCAGAGGAGGAGTGTCCTTGATGCACAATGCCTCCAAGGGCTGCTTTTGTGGTGCTTCAGCCTGTGCCACTCATCTTACACAGCGCTGTGTCTAAAGACATGCCAGAATGGCTAGCCACAAACTTCAGCATTTTAGTCAGGCATAGGAACATTAAACTATCTGAAAAGCCATGATAACTTCACTGACTGAGATGAAAAAATATGAACTATGCATTAAAATTAATTTAGTTTGCAGAATGTATTTTAATATAGCCAGACCTTTTTAGGTACTGCATTGCATGGTATTGGTCATAACACAGGGAAAGTATTTTAAATATGATTTTCATCTTCATCCTTTTAAACCCTCATATATGGACTCCACTTGCACTGCTTATAATAATTTTGATCCTCAGGAAAAGCTCTACTAAGACATGACTGCAAATAAGGCAGAGGAATAAGAAATTCCCTACCAGTTTAAAACATTTTTTCCTCTGTGTCTCCTCACTCCAAATCTCTTCAGACTATGTGTAGTAGAAATGTAATGCAGAGTGTCTTGTGTTATAGATTCTCATTTAATTTAAAAGGCTAACACTTGGATATTTTGGCCAATAAAGCACTCTACTTTTGCCAAACTATCTGATCTCTTAGTGTCTTTCTTGAGACAGATGTAGAGCCTCCAGTAGCATTTGAGTGTTTTGGATGTGTGAGACCATGAATTCTTTAAACTGTACAGATTCCTTTAATTTCAATGAGTTAATTAAATACACCTAAGGAACTGGAGTACAACAGGACTACAGGTGAAATAAAAAGGTAAAGAGGCTACAATATGAATGGTATATGACCGGCTGGGTTCTTTGAAGGTTCAAATGGAAGAATGGAGAATGTGCTCTTCCACTCTCTATAAATTTGAGAAAACTAATTTAACATTTGCCTACCTATTTTATCTCCTGTTGCACATAAATGACTATATATTATTCATAATATTTCCTTCATTTTGATTTGATCTTCCCACTCAACTCTTAATAAGTCTTGGTTTTAATTAGGCCAGCTGCATCTTATAAAGTAATGGAGGCACAACTTTGAAACTATGAATTCCAAACAGTAAATGCAGCCTCACATGAAGAAACTTGTCACGAAAAATAATTTGACATTAATGTTTGAAGCTTTGCATTTCTGTAATGTGATAAGTGAGAATAATTTCCTCTTGCTGTAATTCTTATAGGACACAATGTTCATTTAATACAAAATTTAATAGAGCAGAATGTGCTCATGAAATGCGAAAAGATTAGAAAAAGTTATGCAGCATGCATCTCAATGCAACTTGTCCCACACATCTATTTTAGTTATTGCAGACCACCTATTGACTAAATGCCTCGTGACTAGACAAAAGTATCATGTATCTGCTGTGGCTGTGCCATTTTGAATACTAAGGAAGAATAACACTTGTCATTCACATCATTGGCTTGACAGAAGATAGCAGTCCAATTTCCTGATAGCTGCTATGTATCACTAGGACAGGATTCACTGCTGTATTGTCATTTGTCATTTAAAGGCATGATAGTTATTACATTTCTTGTTAAAACATTTGAGGAGTACCCTAATGATATGTAAGTAATGCCTAATCAACACATTGAAATTCATAATGATTCACCACAAACAAATATGCTTCAAATAAGTAATTTATTTGCAAAGACACTCCATGCAAACTAAGACTAGTGAGCTCAGTCCACATTCCAAGGTAATCTTGTTTCAGTTGAATAAACAAGGATCCAGACATGAATAACAAGAATTCACAAATAATAACAATTAACAAACAGTATTCATTATCGATTCATCCACAAGTTGATAAAATGCAGCCAGATCTCTAAACTGCAATTTCTGAAAATCACAGAATGACAGAATGGTTAGTGCTGGAAGGGGCTTCTGAGGATCATCTAGTCCAATCCCTCTGACAAGGCAGGGTCACCTAGAGCAGGTTACACAGGTGGGTTTTGAATGTCTCCAGGAAGCGAGACTCCAGGACCTCCCGGGGCAGCTCATTCCAGTGCTTTGCCAACCTCAACATAAAGTTCTTCATCTTGATGAGGTGGAACTTCATGTGTTTTAGTTTATGGCCACTACTCCTCGTCTCGTCACTGAGCACAGCCGAAAAGAGTCCAGAATCATCCTCTTGACACCTGCCTGTGAGATATTTGTATGCCTCAGTGTTCTCTAGACCACACAGGCCCAGATTCCACACTGTTTCCTTATAAGAGAGATGCTCCAGGCCCCAAATGATCTTTTGGCCTCTTGGGGACCCTCTCCAGTAGCTCCTGGCTTTTCTTATACTGAGGAGCCCAGCACTGAACACAGCATTCCAGATGTGGCCTCAGTAGGGGTGAGTAGAGGGGCAGGATCACCTCCCCTGACCTGCCAGAAATGCTTTTCCTAATGTACCCCAGGATACCATCAGACTTCCCTACATAATTTGGCAAAAACATTTGTCAAAACCAATAATCCACTAGAGTTGACATTTTGAATTGTCTTTTTCTATATGACAAAGTCTTTATGATTCTATGGTTTACTCACAAAGGATTTATCCTTAAAAATATTAAAAGAACATGCTATTTACTGAATGCTTTTGTTATTGGTTGATTTTATAACTTTTTTTAATGTAAGAATTACATTTGTAAGTGTGTGAACATGAAATAACACGTGATTATGGGAAAACACTTGGGTTTGTGAGCTCATGCTAACTGGATTAAAGAAACAGCAATGTCTGATGTGAGATAAACCTGTTTCAGTATCAATTTACATTGATGACAGATCTTGCTCAGTTTCCAAAACTGTTTCCTACTTCCATATCACATCATTGCATGAAACTGTCAATTAATTTTGAAATTCTCCTTCTGCCACTTTTAATTACATTAAATAAAACTACCAATATGCTATCTATCACACAGTAATTGGAACTGTTAACATTTTAAAGTTTGCTTGAGAAATTACTGTATATTTACTTCTTACTCTAGCAGAAGAATTTAAATATGTTCTATTGTGGGTCTGCAGCAAGTCAGAAACTTTGACACAAGATTGTATCGCTATTGCAAAGTCTGAATATATATGAAATCATCTTTTTTACCACTGTACTCCAAAATTGTTCCTACACTTATGATTTTGGCTGAGCATTGCATGATTCCCGCCCACTCATGCCTTCCCCCAGTCCAGAATCACAGCATTTCCTGACTGTTCCTCATTTAAATCTGTTATGAGCTTGATAAAAGTCTGTGAGATTGTAGTGGTTTGATCCTGGCTGGATGCCAGGCACCTACCAGAGCTGCTCTACCCCTTCCCTTCACAACCTGGATGGTGGAGACAAAACAACAAAAGGTTCATGGTCAAGATAACATCTGAGAGAGAGATCACCCACCAAATACTGTCATGGGTAAAACAGACTTGAGGATATTAATTGAATTCGTTACTAACATAATCAGAGCAAAATAATGAGAATTAAACTACATCTTAAAAACACCTTTCCCCCACCCCTCCCTCCTTCCCAGTTCTACCTCCTCTCCTCCTCCCCACAGCTGTGCAGGGAGACAAGGAATGGGTGTTATGGTCAGTTCATCACCTGTTGTTTCTGCCACCACTCAGGGAGTGGAGTCCTGCCCCTGTCCCAGTGTGGAGGCCCTCCCACAGGAGACAGTTCTCCATGACCTTCTCCAACATGAGTCCATCTCATAGGCAAAAGTCCTCCCTAAACTGCTTCACTGAGGTTCACTCTTCCCCAGGGTGCAATCCTTCAGGCACAGCCTGCTCCAGTGTGGGTCCCCCACAAGGTACATTTCCCCCTAGGAAACCTGCTGCAGCATGGGCTCCTTTTGACACAGGTCTGTAGGTCCCTGCCAGGAGCCTGTTCCAGCACAGGCCTCCCATAGATTCACAGCCTCCTCTCAGGCATCCACCTGCTCTGGTGTGGGGTCCTCCACAATCTGCAGGTGGGTCTCTGCATCCCTGTGGTCCTACATAGGCTGCAGGAGAATCAGCTCTGGTGCTTGGAGCAGCTCCTCCCCTTTCTTCTCCACTGACCTTGGTGTCTGCAGGGCTGTTTCTCTCAAGAATTCACTTCACTCTTCTCTTGCCTCAATTACATCAGCACAATAATTTGGGGGGTTTCTTCTTCTTAAATATGTTATCACAGAGGCATTGACACCATTTAAGGTCTGCTTGGCCTTGGCCAACAGGGGTCTATCTTGGAGCTGGCTGGCATTGGGTGAAGCTCCTGGCAGCTTCTCACAGAAGCCACCCCTGTAGCCCTCCCACTACCAAAACCTGTCCATGTGAACCCAGCCCAGAGACACTGCTTCAAGCCCTTCAAATATGCTTCAAGATATGCCAAAGTTTGCCTAGATTTGGCATATCTTAGCATCCTCACTCCTTCATGAATTGAAAAGCCTCGTTCAAAAGCCCCCCCCCAAGACTTTATTATCTGTGGACCACTGACACAATAAACCAGAAGCTTTCAAGGAACCATTTGGATCAGTCATATTGCCTTGTGCACAGTACCCGGGAAATCTTTAATGTACCACTTACTGACACAATTCAGAACCATGTCAGACTACTAAGGCTGTGCTTAGGGAGCATTAAGGCAATAAACCTGTACAAAATCCCAAGCTCAGCCTCTTAAAAATCCTTATTGGATTTTTTTCAGCTAAAATTATTCATAGTTTTGTGAGTGACCAGTTCTTTGTGTGAAGTAACTTGTTTTAAAGCATGTGCCTGCCACAACATAATCCTGAATGCCACTCTGGCACCATCTGGAGACCGAGAACTGTGTCACCCTTTAGGAGTAACTAAAAGATATCCAAGGATTTTGTGTCCCTTATTTGCCATCCAGAAGAGCACTAAGGATACCACAAATAACCTGCCATGCTTAGGATCACCAACCAGCTATCAGTGACTTGAAAAACCTCCATCTTTCTCCATAGTTTCTCCACAGTCTTACATTCAACTCCTGCTTAGATTTTGGCAAGCACACAGCTCATGCTGCACATGCCCTGCAGCTGGGATCAATGACTTTATGTCAAAGTGATGGCAACACATAGACACAACATGGCTGCTAGATAGGACTACATTCATTACACAGCCACTGTCACCTGTAGCTTGCTCTCTCCTGCAGACATAATCCTTGCACACTGATTTACTGGCACTTTTCTTCAGAACATGTTAAATCAAAGAAATTGGACAGACCAAACTTTCCAGCTTGCAAGTGTAAAGACTTCAGCTTACCCAAGGAGTTTTTGAAGTTGATCTATAACAGCAACTGGAGATCTGGGGCTTTCATGGTTCCTGGTGTGATACAAGGGATGCTACCTTGTGATGGAAGAAGAAGAATGAGCACTGTCACCAATGCCTAGATTATATTTTGCTTACAGGTGCACAAGTTACAAGTTTTGAGCTGCAAGTAATAAATTAAAGAGCCAGTAAGTTAGAAACTTCAAGAACTAAGTGATGAATTAGTGAACTCACTTAAGACTAGTGTGGACAAAGGGGACTGAGCCCCTGCAGGTTATGATTGTTTTCTCTTCTAACAAGCTTATACAATAGTTTATTGCACAGAACATCTCACCTGTAAACTTGAGAGATCCAAACAGACCATGACAGTAGTCATCTTCCAGAGTTTAACTGCCCATGCTCAAGTTCTGCCCTGACCTAGTGTAGCCACATAACCTGGGATACAATTTTGCAGAAGAGACCCAACCGGATCTTGCTCAATCTCCAACTGCTTGATACCAAACTGGTTGGACAACTGGAGGCTCGATAGCAACTGACAGTAGTCCAGAGTCAAACACAGAAGGTTGTATAGAAGTTCCACTGTAGTCTGTCCTGGCTTTAGTATTAACCAACATTTTCATCAAGAGTCTGAATATTAAATAGAATGGCTTCCTATGCTGTTTCTATTCCATTATTAAAATGATTGTATTTTGAAAGATAAAACTAAAAGGGGCTGCACATATCTAGGCTAATATCATTAGAGTTCAAGTATCCTTAACAAACAAGAAATGATCTACTGAAAAACAGGAAACAATTCATGATAAATAAAGGCAGGTTCCTATTCTTAGCAATAATTGACTACACAAATGTAGGATGTACAGCATTTGAATGTGATAGCAGATCTTCAAAAAAAGATTTTAGGGATTACAATGGATTACAAACTGAACATCAGTGAATAATGAATAATGTCTTACCCACAAGATAAAATCATCCAGCCATGCAAAGATTTATAATTAGGAATATGTGAAGACAAGAGAAAGAGTCTCCTTGTTCTGACTAACATGGATTAAGTTTCAGCTTGATTGTGGGATCCAGGACACAGAATTTCAAGAAAGTGATGGCAATCTAAGCATAAAAACATAAAGAGTCAATTAAAATGGAAAACTGTGGTTATTTAGTCGAAGTTACAAGTAACTTGGAAATGGCTTATGCTGCAGCAATAAATATTCACAGTGGACATTGGGAAAATCTTACTAACAATGGAGGAGCAAAGCCCCTAAGCAGGTCGCATATTCTGAAGGGGGATATTCTGAACAGAGGATATTCTGAAGTCTTCTGTACTGGAAGTATATTAAAAATTGTTATAATAAATGCCTTTGTCAGAAAAGATAAGATATATATTACAGTGCCCATACTGGATGTGGCAGGTCATTCTAGCCTATTCCAAATGTTAGAAATAAAGTACCACAAGGCTTCAAGGAAAAAATATAATTTTGATTGTTCTTGTTCTTGTCGTTGCCATTTATTTGTATTACAAAAGCAGCATTAATCATGATGATGTTTGCTCAATTTTCATCCATTTATGATCCTTTTTCAAAGTCTATTTCTTCCCTTAATGAAGCAGGTTTTTTTAAAAAAATCATGACAAAGTCTGAAGATTAACAGACATGTAACATATTTGATACTTAAGTAAGCTGTCTTTAAATGCAACAGGAAGACTTTCTAAAATAAATCAATAAAAACGTATCAGATTCAATATTCAATCTCCCAACAAGAGAACAAGAATATTTTATGTTCTTGTACCCTTAAAGCTGTATATCAATATTATTAGGTTATATATTGTGTATATTCTCAGTATGGTTTCCTCAGCAACTATATTTTGGGTATCTTTGCTATGGCAACCAAAGATGATTGCTTATTTTACTGTTTCAATTAATAATCCATGGTCTGAACCATAAAAGCAATACTTAGATAACACATCTACAAAAGGCTAAATAAACATGTATTACACAAGTGCAAGTTTTCTGAAAGAGTTATTACTCTGGTGTAGGAATAATATATACATACATCACTAATTAGACTCTGTATTTCAATGCTTAAAATAGAAACATCGGGCTCAGTTCTAGCCTTATACAGAGGAGGGAACAACAGTGGGTTTTACAACATATGTGACAATCATCTATTATGCAAGAATCACATTATGTCAGAATCAACCCCTTTTATATGAAGCCAGGAGGATAAATTTCCCAGTATGCCCTTCTGCTCCCGTCTTGCCCTCAACTGCATGACAACAAATCTATTAAGTCAAAGGAGTCTCTCTAAACTGAAATTGAATTTCTGACTTGAAACTCAGAAAACTGAAAGAGAATTGGGCCTTTGTCAATTTTGTTTGTAGAGTTTCTAATCACACATAGCTTATTGTTATGTCACGGGCAAAGTAAGTTTCCATAAGACTTCATAAAACCTGTGACAAAATATTCTCAATCAACAGCACTTTAGATTTCGGGATGGTAAGCACAAAAGCTGAATACATCTCTAAGTAAACATGTTTTTCTGCCTTTACTTTAAACAAATATAAAGAGTATCTAGATGATCTTAACCATTTTACAATTTCCACTTATATAAGAATTATTTTATATATATATTTTTGCAGGTCTCTACATTTCAGCACTCTGTCATCTGACTATGAAGTAGCTCTCAGATTTAATTATAAACACAAGTCTAGAAGCCTGGTTTATGTTACCAGTCTGAACTTGAACATTGTTTTCATAAACTACATTTACACAACAAATACACAACTTATAATGCCCTTAATGCCCTTACATTGAATGCAAGTCAAATCACCCTCTCTTAGAAGTAAATGGTCAATCTATGTAATTTACCTTATGGATGGTCTGAGAATTAAAGCATCACAAATTTGGGAACTTATGCAAGCCCAAATATATGGTCTAAATATAATAATTCCATCATTTGTTGATATACACATCAGGGACTTATGAGGTAACAGAAGCCAACAGGAAAACACCAGGGAAATATCTCAAATTACTTAAGGAGTGCTTCTCTAGGAAGGTAACACATCCAGGAGCCCAGCAGGTGCTGTGGTCCCTTTATACCAATGCATGGAGCATGGGCAGCAGGAGGAGTTTGAAGACATGGGATGCTAGAAAGTTATGACCTTGTTGCTATTACTGACATGGTGGGACAAATGACTGGCATGTGACTAGCAATGGCTATGGGCTGTTCAGAAAAGACAGAGGAGGAGAGGTAGAGAGGCTTCCACCTCTCTTGATGTGAATGAGGTGAAATGTGTGAAGACTGTCTCTGAAGAACAGCCACAGGCAGGTCAAAAGCCTGTGGGTAAGAACCAGAGACTGAGGCACATTCCATGTCTATTACAGGCCCCTGATCAAGAGAAGCCTACTGACAAAGCCTTCTTGGTCCAGCTACAGGAGGTATTGTGTTCACAGGCTTCTGTCCTGCTGGGGGACTTCAAACACCCAAACATCTGCTGGGAAAGTTTCACAGCAAGGAGTAGGCAATCCAGGAGACTCTTGGAATGCATGGAGGGTAATTTCTAAAGCCAGGTAAGAGGCAGCCCTAGCAGAGGGAATGTGTTCCTGGATCTGATGGTCACCAACATACGTGAGATAAGCAGGGACGTGAATGTTGGAGGCGGCCTGAGTGGCAGTGATTGTGGATTGGTGGAATTTGTAGTCCTGAGGGACATGGATCAGGTATATAGTACAGTTAGGTCCCTGAACTTTAGGAAAGCAAACTTCCAGCTCTTGAAGAAGATAGTCAATAGGATCCCCTGGGAGACTGACCTCTGGAACAAGGGAGCAAGGGAAGGGCTACAAGCTATCATTTATCTGGGCTTCTGTAAAGCTTTTGCCATGGGATCCTACAATGTCCTCTCTAAATCGGAGTGAGATGGATTTGATGGGTGGAGTGTTAGATGGATAAGAAATTAGCTGGACAGTCACATCCAGAGGGTAGTGGTCAACAGCTCAGAGTCCTGATGGGCATCAGTGACAAGTGCTGTCCCTCAGGGGTCAGCAATGGGACCAGTGTTATTTCATATTTTCATTAATGACAGAGACAAAGGGTGTGAGTGCACCCTCAGTAAATTTGCAGATGACACCAAGCTGAGTGGTGCAGCCCTTTGCCATCCAGAGGGACCTGGACAAGCTCAAGAAGTGGGCTGGTGGAAATGTCATGAGTTTTAACAGGACCAAGTGCAAGGTGCTGCAGCTGGGTCAGGGCAACCCTGTATCAGCAGAAGGCTGGGGGATGAACAGATCCAGAGCAGCCCTGCCAAGAAGGACTTGGGGTCCATGAGAGGCTGGACATGAGCAGGCAAAATGCCCTCCCAGCCCAGAAAGCCACTTATATCCTGGGTTATATCAAGACCAGTGTGGCCACCTGCTCAAGGAGGGGGATTCTGTTCCACTGCTCCACTCTGGTGAGACCCCATCTGGAGTGCTGCATCCAGCTCTGGGGCCCCATCACAGGAAGGACATCAGACTGTTGGAGTGAGTCCAGGGGAGGCCACCATGGTGGTTGGAGCATGTCTCCTGTGGGGAAAAGCTGAGAGAACTGAGATTGTTCGGTCTGGAAAAGAGAAGGCTTTGGGGTGACTTCATTTGGAGTTCCATTCCAGTACCTGAAGGGAATGTACAAAAAAGATGGAGGGGACTTTTTACAAGAACCTGTAGTTACAGAACAAGAGGCAATGTCTTCAAACTGAGAGTAATTAGATGTTAGGAAGAAATTCTTTACTGTGAGGATATTGAAGCACTGGGACAGGTTGCCCAGAGAAGCTCTAGATCCCTCATCCCGATAAGTATTTAAGGCCAGGCTGGATGGGGTTTTGAGCAACCTGGTCTAGAAGGAAGGTGTCCCTGCCCACAGTAAGGTGATTGGAAGTGGATGATTTTTAAGATCCCTTCCAACCGAAGCCTTTCTATGAGTCTATGACTTGTTACGTTGTGATGCTGTGTTATTACTGTGCACCTGGTGAAAAGGCAACAAATGCATACAATGCATAATATTATTTCTTGTAGAGAAATGGAAAAATAATGGAAAAACACAGAATTCATTTAGTTACACAAACTTTTTTTTTTAGCCTTGGACCCATTGTCTTGTGCCTCGCTCTATCCACAGAAATATCTTTCCTACATCAAAACATGTAAGATCTCAAGCTATATATGTGGTACAGTAGTATCTGAAGGCGTGATGTGGTTCCATAAATAACTACATTATTTTCCATGTCATTCAATATTTAACTGTTTCCCAACTCAGTTTGATGGGAACCCATGATTAACAAAACCACCCCTCTCAACATAAACCAGCGTTTCATAGTTTTAATTATCTTTGATGCTCAGATCCTAACGGAAATACTTGTTATTTCATTTATTTGAAGAACTTAATAATCCTAAAACAGCCACTCTCATGTAGCCTTTTTTTACAGTAACTTTGCTAGTTGATGCTCTTTTTGACAAATAGTCTGTGTTTTTCAAAGGTCAAACAACAGCCACCAATTTCTTAAGACAACACGGGGATTTCTGAAGAGAATATTACCTCCTGAGTAATTTAAATAAAGGTGAAAATACAGATCAAAATCCTCTGCAGCTGCAGAAACACCCACTGAACTTTCAAAATACACCACCTATGTATACTTTTCATGAATGAATACAGATGTTTTCCCTGGTTCACAGCACCATCACATTAAATGCCAAAATGAGCTTATTGTTTATCATCAGATTTTCTAAGTGCTCTAAAATCCACATGCTGGCCTAGATTTCCTTGAAAATCTACAGACCTTAAGATACTCAGACAAAAATGTCTGAGCAAGCCACAATGCAGTCAAATATCACAGTAAAAAAAAATAAAAAAGTGCATTCATAATTTTTTTCCTCCATACCCTGAAAAACCATGTCTCAAACTAGTATGTTGACCTTTTTTTGGGAAAACATTTTTTACAGGTTTTTTCGTGGTTAAAATCTGAATATCTACAAACTCCTGGTAAAGCTTATAAAATAAGCATTTTCCATGAGCAATTGGCTATTTTAAAGGGAGCCTGGTGATTCTACTGCTGTTAATTTGCATTAATCACAGACTATCTGTCAGATTCTGAGTTTGGATCCCCAAAAGTCTGTTTACTAAGAACATGTAAATCTGCATCTGTAGCAATACATCTCTTCCAAGAATAATGATTCCAAGACTAAGACTTCTGATTTAAAACATGATGAGTAAGATTCATTGGCTATAATTCTAGGTATTTAAAAATTTGGACATCACAGTACAAGCTACTTATCCAATGACCAGTGGACAGAAAAAGACATTTGTAAAAGAATATTTTCTCTTAACTCAAGAAAAAAGTCTAGAAGATGTTGAATAACTTCTAGAGAAGCGCATGTCCTCACTTTTGAGTAACTGGTGACTGCGTCAAACTGATGCATTATTTTGGCACTGGTGAGGTGAAGAGGAAAAGGAAGGCACAAGTCAGAGGAAGATGGAGGAAACCAGAAGATGGCACAGTCCTTACACAGAAAGTTATGCCTCACTGGACAAAACTGAAGTGTTGCCAAGTGAGATGAAGCTACAATGGATTTGGAGAAAGAATCAATATTAAATAGTGAATTTTTTTCTCTGGATATCATTCTCAGTAAAATGGCAATCCAAGATTATAACTTCTCCTGGATACCAGTGTTCTATCCTGTGTTTTGCAGATACCAATATAACAATAGACACTGTCCTATACTTAAATAGTTTAATCTTATTTTCATTGCATTTTTGTTGGTATTTTATCAAGAAATTATTCCTTCTATTTCAAGATAAAAATTCTTCCACTTTTACTTGTAAATGCCTTTAATCTTTCTTAATTAAAAACCCTCACCAAATTGTAAATGGTTTGTTCCACTGAAATAAAGACAAAAAAAAATCCAAAAGGAAGCTTTTCCAAAAAATAATATATTAGAACCATTAAAGAAAAAGGAAAGGGATAGAAGGCATCTTAGCAACAAATGTAGCAGATGAAGATCTCCTACACATAGTGGTAACATTATTTTTAAATTAATTTCAACACTTTTAGCTATTTCAGCATTAAATATTACCAATTCTAATTTTATTTTTCCCATTAAATAGTGTAACTGACTTCTATAATCAGTTCCAAGAGGAACACATACATGTGGTTTGAGACTGAGTTCTTTGCATAAGGCGTGCATTTGTGTTGCTTTTCACACTCTAGTAATTATCGAGAAACTTGCCAATGTTAACCTTCCTTCTTGCCAAAAGCCCTGTTCTAGTAGTAATCAATCAATACTTGCTCAAGAGTAGATTAAGTTCCACAGAAACATTAAAAATATGCCACAAAATATAGGAATATACTTATGAGGAAATTGCAGACACTGTTTTCAGACTCAACTGCATGCTTCTTTTCCTGTTTTACCTTAGTAAATATGACAATGGTAAAAATAATGCCTTGAATTCTGCATTGACAAAAAAAAGATTAAATTATAATTGGTGATAAGCAGGCAATTAAGCCTTTGAAATCAATTCCTTCAGGGAGAAAATCAGCAAACGCTTTCCAGGCAACAAAAGAAATGTCTCCAGTTGAAGGATGACCTCTTCAGGGCTATAGAGATTTGGGCTTACCAAAAGTAAAAGATGCATCTGCCTTACAGAGAAAATACTAAGGAAGAAGATACAAAAAAGTACATCACCAACTTCCAAATTACCTATTGGACAAAAAACCACTGAGCTGAACTGTGAAGAGTATAGTTTCAAATGGAGATCCTAGACTAAGAAACCTACAGCCTTGAAACAAAATGCCAGTGTCTTTCAAATACTGAGCATTTCATCCTGATGACACATAAGTATATAGAAACCATTAATTAAATTTTGGTATATCAACAGCTATGATCCTGGGGGAAAAATAAATATAAGAAATATATATAGACTAGGAGGGTTGCGATTTTTGTTCTGGTTTTATTGCCAGATAATGAATAGCCACTAGAAAATTCAGAAAACCTGACATAGCTTGTATAGTAAAGTATTTAAGTGTGCTGATGATATTATGCAGAGAAGCAACAGCTTGCTAGTATTCAGGACTGACTGAGCTTAATAAGCAAAGCCTAACTTAAGCAAGAACAAGGTAGTTGCTATTTGGTTTACCTGACAACATGAAACATGAGAAGTACAATGGAGAAGTCATCCAGCAAATACTAAAACACAGGGTAAACATGGACATTCAAAAGCATATGTATACAAACTTCAGAGAATGAAAAACAACAAAGAAATTACAGAAAATTCTAGCAAGTTCAAGAGATAGTTCTGTTTGGTTTGAAATAGACACAGTTCCCAAAGACTCAAGGTAGTATAAGGAAACAAATTTTAAAACTTTTTCAGCTTCTAACAGAGCACACCAGTAGTAGTATCTATGTTAGAATTGCACAGCTGAGGCACACACCTTCAGCCGCTGTAAATTACATCTGAAAAAAATAGCCCTATTATTGCCTCTTTGTGTGCTCTGAATTTAACAGCAGCAATGAACGAGACTGAAAGAAGACCACTGTAATGTTGTGATTGTAGAAATGAAATCTATTTCTTATACTCAGCCTTAAGCTATTACAAGCACGGTGGGAGGAAATCAAGCTGTTCCATTGAGAAAATTGGTATTGAGGATCTGGGATCCTTTCACTGGATAAAACAACTCCTGTTAAAGAATGTGGTAGCTCCTGGCCATGACCAGCCTCAACTTCTACCACCAAAACATATTTCTGGGAGCAGACTGCCACTCTTACGATCTGCAGATAAAGTGTGTGTGTCACCTGAGTAACAAGTGCAGATGTGTTGACTTTTCCTAGAACATCTGCACTTGTGACTTCTTTTGGCAGAAAGTTCAACATGTGGATCCCTACAAGTATGTCCATGCCAAGTATGTCAAGAGTGTCCAGTGAGATGCTCTTGCTGTGTCTTGCTGCTGTAACTGCTTCTTCTAGTACCATATCTGAGCCAAGCTTCAGCCTCTTTGACTTGCAGGAGTTCTTATATCACATAGTATGTGAACCCAAACTATTTTGTGCAGAACTCCTTAGCAAAGCCAGTGTTACATATAGGTACAAACAACTGTGCCAGAATTTCTCAAAGATTCACTGTCCCATATCAACTAAGAGAAATTTTTTTCTCTCTCACAAAAGACATTTCAGAAGGAAATAAAATATTTATCCATCTTACTGCATCATTCAAGAAGTTAAAGGACAGCACGAAATCTTAAACCACATCAGGTCAGGAGGGAAACAACCTTGTCTCTGCATTTTTTTTAAGCAAGAAACTTTCCTAATACTTCTGCACCCCATTTCTGTCCCCACCATAAGATAGTACACAATCACAACCATAGTAAATGTTCCCAGACATGGTATCTAGAGAACAAGAGCAGGGAGTTTTATGGGGGCTGCTTACACACTGTCCTCATGATCATCTTCAGACTGCTCCTACTTAGCCATACCTCCAACATACAGTACTTATTA
Source organism: Cyanoderma ruficeps (assembly GCA_008694505.1). Lineage (NCBI taxonomy): Eukaryota > Metazoa > Chordata > Aves > Passeriformes > Timaliidae > Cyanoderma > Cyanoderma ruficeps. The sequence continues at coordinate 8,253,572 of VZDJ01004378.1, forward strand.
TGACTGAAGAAAAATGTGCCTGCACAGCTTTGCTCTCTGCATATGTCCACATTTCTGCTCAGCAAGGCACTGATGTAAAGACCACTGTGGCCTGGAAAGCCCAGGGAAAGTTTTACACATCCCCTTTCTTCATACAGGGACTTAGGTTCTGACACTTTCTGTCACCAGCCTGTACTGCCCATACTGCACCCTCTGGCCTTTCCTGGTATGATGTGATGAACACAGGCAGGGATCCAAGGAAGTCAGTTTCTTCACCAGGCAGGAAAAGAAAAGCTCATTTTCTTTAGTGAAATTAACATTTTTACAAGGGCAAAGCCAACACAAAAAAAAGAAGAATCAGGCCTAGATTTGTGCTTATCTATTTGTCTAAAGACATACATTAGAAAATGGTTTTATTGTTGAGAATAGCAAATGCCGACTTCTACAGAAGTACAAAATATTACATTATTATATAATTTGTACCATATTCTTTGAAAAATAGCATGAAAAATGTCATTTCTAATATCCTCCAAGAAGCCTGTCTTCTTAGGAAAAAACCTTACTTAAGGTAGCTTAAAAATAAGAATAGCAGGAATGGAAACATGCTCAGAGTACCCCTCCAGGGACAGACCTGCTAATGGACATGCAAAAGAAGCAATACTGCCCTTGCAGATAGCCATGACAGAAAGACAGGCTGCATAAGGCCTTGAGCAATCTGATCTAGTGGAAGATGTCCCTGCCCATGGCAGTGGAAGTTGGGACTAGATAATCATTTCAAACCCTTAACATTCCGTGACTCTATGATTAGATTTGGGAGATGTCTCTGTTGTGGCTGATGCAAGAGAGACGTACCAGCAAATCTTCTAACAAGGAAATATACAGGAAGTGCAAATCCAAATCATTCATTTTTTTGCATTTGTTTTATCAGAACCAAATTAGAACAGAGATAAAAGCCACCACACAGTTATTTAGTGTGCAGTGATACCTTTGACATGCAATTTGTCTTTCAGAGGGGGAAAGATTATTTAGACTGACATACCTTTGTGTTTCCTCTCTGATCTGAGGTAGTGGAGTCGACAGCAATGTTCCTTGGTGTCACAATCTGGCTGCAATCATCAAGCTGCCCACTTCCAGAGAGGCAAAAATTTACCATGTTGACATATTCCTACTGGCAGTGTAGCTGTTTCATCTCATGTAGAAGGAACATACTGCCATGTTAGGTTTTGACAGGTCTCCAGAAAAATAAATGCACTTAGCTGGCAATTTCTCTGCAAAGACACTACAATATTTAACCCACTTCCATGAAGACCAACAGAAACATTTTCACTATTATTGACAATACAATCAGCATTATACGGATTTTCATTATAGCACTTTCTTGTTAGTAGGCTTTTAGAGAAGTTTTAAGATTAAAAATATTGTTTTAAGAGTATCTAATCTCTAGCAAGAAATTAAGGCCATAGATTTCAAGCTCTAATGACTAACATTTTCTCTCGACCATTAGTTCCTTCCTCTCTGTCAGGAGCTGACTAGAAAAAATGCTGACATTGTTGCTCACTCTGTAGAAGACTGTTATTTGAAACCTTAAGTCTAGGCCAGTGCAGTATATGACCTATTTACCTGAGAGAAATTAAATTGATTAAATCTCCTTTGTCTTCATGCTGGCATCTGATCAGAATTGGTGTGCTGTTAAAAAGCAGCGATCATTAATTCTTAACACTAACATATTCTCTCTTGGAAAAGAAATTCATTCTAGTTCAGCATGGGTTCATAGTCACCAAAGTAGACAGAATGTTGCCATAACTGTGGGATAAATACCTTGCCCTCCTGCATGTCCTCTCCTCACTTGGTTGCTCTTCATGATGTTTTCCTCTGGCTCCTGAGGCAACTGTTTGTCCTGAGTTATCCTTGGTGTGATCTTTAATATCCTTCATGTTTTGCTGTACCTCCTGTCCTCTACTTTTGATTACTGAACAAGTCCAGCTCTTTGGGGTTGTAGATGAAAGAACAGACTGGTTGTAAAGAATTACAGTATGTGAACTACATTAAAAACAGTGAGGAAACATTACTAATTAATTATCTAAAGCTATTTTAATAGCTTGTAGGTATATATTTTGCATACTACCTAGGCATAATTATCACTTTATGATACAGATGCAAGAACAGCACTGGGGATACAGGGAATGTCACAGTATACCGAAAAACTTGGTGGTGTTGCCAGAATCAGAATAGCTCCACAGAGGCAGCCTACATGGCAAGAATGAGGTGTGTTTTTGCAGTGACTGAGCAGTATTGGACCACTCAAGGTCTCAACATGGTGGGGTGAAACAGGAAATAACCCTTTTAGGCTGGTAGCACCCACATATCTTTTTTCTCACATTAAAAATCCCCCTATGTTCAAACAATGGTGGTTGAAATCATTCCCTTCAATTATGTTTCCTACTTGATGCTGCCCATACCATGCAGGCTCATAATTCCAATAGGATAGAACTGAATCTGTGATACTTTTGTGAGATTAGGTACAAAGACAATCCTCATTTCTAGAACTATCCACAGCAACGAAAAACACTAGCCAGCTAGAGCAGCAAGGCCTTGGGGTACTTCTCATCAGTTAAAGAACCCAAGATGGGTTTATCATAGCTCAGAACAGGAGCAGAAGAGCCTGTGGCAGGACAGAGATAAAAGTACATTTGTTCGCTACATATCCAGCAGAGAGGAGCCAAGATCTAACCAGAAAAGAAAAATCTGAGCAATCACTTCAGGCCTTGCATGAACATAAACCTTCAAGTCATCTTAACAAAGCTGCGAATAGAAGGGAATTTAATTATTTGTGATTCTAGATTCCAGTTTCTTATCTTGTAAATGCTGCCTGGAATGTTACAGAATCATAGAATTTTTAAGATTGGAAAAGACCTCTAAGACTATTGAGGCCAACTCTTAACCCAGCACTGCCAAGTCCTCCTCTAAACCCCATCCTTAAGTGCCACATCTTCGTATCTTTTAAATACCTTCAGGGATGGTGACTTCTTCCCTGTCAGCTCATCTTTCAGCACATGGGGACAGTCTGCTCCTGTACCTTGAAGATTTTATTCTGGAAGAATGCCCAACCTTCCTGGACTCCTTTCTCCTTCAGGACTGCCTCCCAAGGTACTCTCACAACTAGTCTCCTAAACAAGCCAAAGTCTGCCCTCCTAACTTCTACAAGAATCAAAAATTATCATTTAATAATCACTATGCCAAAATAACTTCTAACCATCAAAGCACTACAAGTCTATTATGGGATCCAAAAGCCTCCCCAAAATTTTTAAGTTCTTGAGCCCAGAGTCCTGCACTGTTTTTGTTAATGACTTGGAATCCAAACTCCTGAATCAAACCACTTGGCTTCCTCTGCAGTGATGCCAAGATTTTTTTCCCTTTTCTTTTATATAACTTTTACATATATACTCAGTATTCTTAACATGCGTACTTGTAATTCCTTAAGTCTAATAACTTTGTATAACCCTAGTATTTTGTTAGGCTAAGAGACCAGACATCCTAAAGGCCTCATTTTAAGAGGCTGGAAAACCCTATGCTATCTCAGGAAACTAAGATCCTCTCTAGAACATATCCTATAAACTAAAAAATTCAGCCCATGCAGGAAGAAATTCCTCAAATGAAGGAATACCATGCCATTCATCCAGGCCTTCCATTAGAGCATCTTTATTAGATAAGCTAATATGTAAGGTCTATAAATTATATACACAATTTATCGTATGTGTGCATGGCGGTGCATCCCACCTTGATGAAGTGGTGCACTAATAAGGATCCTCACTAAAATACTGAGGTAGAAACCCCTTAGCCCTTAACTGTGTCTGACTTGAGATTTTTTAAGACCAGGAAAAGGCATCAGCAGTTACGTAGGAGACCTGCAGGCTAAGGCCAGGACCCTTCCTAGGAAACTAAGGAAGATCTAGCTTAGTGCCAGCCCTTTCACATGACTTGTTTCATTTGTTAAACACAGGTGAAATAAATAAACATGTTCTAGTCTGGTTGCTGTCTCCAGACCCACTTCAGAGTGAGCACTGCTGGTGGAAATCAGCCAAGAGTGCTGAAGCAGCCTGGCCAGCCCAGAGCAGTTCCAGGACTGCATCAGCAGAACCTGGAGCATGGCATGTGGTGGTGGTTGTGTACACACCTTTGAACTTTCCCTTACAAACTAAATGCAGGGGAAAGCCAGACACGGGCAAAAGATAGTTTGAAAAATACTACCCTAATACAATTCAAATACAACTCCCCCATGAACGACAATTCACATCCTAGGACCCTTGTGTGTGCTTTCAAAAAATAGTCTGTAGGAAATTTAAATTGCAAATGAAGCTATTCTAATCTTAGCTTCTTTAAACACCTTACTACATGGATCTTTCAGGGTGACAGATTACTAGATTTAGATTTCTTTCAAGTTAGTCTCATGAGAACCATTTGGGAGATAATGTAATCTCCATTTTTTTTGCAATTCTGAGGTAGGCTTTGGCTGTTTGATGCACACTAAAGATGCCTTTGTTCCAGCTCCTTGACAGCCTGCCCCACAGAAAGCTCAGCTGCCCCTTCATTCTTAGTTCAGGGTCTGTGTCTTTGCCTGTTAACAATAACAAAAAAACACCCTTCAAATAACCAACACCACGCAAACTATGGCTGAGCAAATAGCCATTGTTCATCCACATGGACAATTACAGCATTTCTAGTGACTAAACCTTTCTGGCAGAGTGCTTGAGATTTCTCATGCAGGGAAAATATTGTCTAAAGCTAAAATGTATTGCAAGCTATTTATTGGTTAATCACCAAACAGTAAAGTTCATGATAAAATTTCTCAGTAGAAGTATATTAAATTCAACTGAAGCAATTTAGGGAAAGAGATAATGCTCTGTGCTCTAATACTATTTTATTTGTTTACAATTGCTAAATTTTGTTTGAATTTATAATCTCCAGCTACATATTTCAAACCCACAAATGTCATGCCAGAATTACTAGAAAAAATGTCCTCTATTATTCCACACCTTGGTAGCTACAGTGGGATTAAATTGAAGAGCAGAGTTGTAAATTGAACCATAACTATTCTCACTGATGCAAATAATACAGTATTTCATACCTAACCCCACAAAGGAAAAAGTCTAAACCTGATTGTTCTGAGATTTGCTAGGTAACATGGTAAAAAATCCTATATCAATGTCAACATCTAGAAGTTAATCTTTTCCTTTGAAAATCTTTCTTTTAATAATCTGACAAAACCCCCTGATATTTATATTCTCAAAGTAGAATTAATGAGCTGTGCACAAACCCCAGTATTGCTTCCATAGCTTAGAAATAAAACTAAAATTATGAGTACTTTCAAATAAAATATCCACAGCTACGCTGTCACAATGGACATTTCTAAGAGAACATGAGACTGCACCTTAGGATGACTGCAATAAGAGTAAATTACCTTTATACCATTTCCTACTCCTTCTACAGATTTTGTCAGAAAAATTAATATATCTTACACTGTATTCTGTACTTGCTGTAGTCTGTCTCAGGAATGAATTATCACCAAATTTTAATGCTTCAATACTGTGCATTTTTATTCTCATTACATTCTCCCTTTTTTCTCAATCTTGTGAGAAAAATTATAATAATAAAGAGAAAATAGCAGAGCATTTATCCATTCCCTTGACATCCTTAATATTGCAACCAGAACAGAAAATTATATGAAAATGATTTGTTCTTATACTAAATATAGACACAAGGAAAGAAATAAGTTTAAAATTAATCAGTCCCCTGAAGAATATGAATCCTCGGTCCATCTTCAGTGCCCTAAAATGTACTTCTACATTGAGCATTGTCATCAATTAAAGCTACAGTCAGCATTACACATTGACATCTGCTACTGTGATGTGGACTGCTGTGAAGTCAGTCTCCAATTGGACACGGTACCATTTTGGTACAATGAGGCATAGAGAAAAGAAAGGCAGTGCACTAGATCTCTGATATGTTTTATAGAAGCACAGATGTTAGGGAATCTGAACTCTGCAAGTCCTTGTCTCTAAACTGACAAGGAACACATTTCAGCTAAATATGCAGAATATGTTCTATTTAATGTTATTTGGTCATTCCTTCTTTTATAAAACAGAATGAGATACAAATGCAAAAATTGTCATTTTCTTGGTATATAACATTTCCAAACCAAGGAAGAAAATAAATCCATCAAACTGTTTATTAGAGTACCATTTCATAAATACAATTCATCTTTAAGTACATTTATATTTCTTTATATACATATATATCATTACAATATCTATACACACATACACAAATACAGAACAGTGATATTCCAAGTAAAAACAGCCAAACAATTTTTGCAAGTGAGCTTAAGATAAGCTTGCAGCTCAATAAGTTGTCAAAACTGTCTGCATGTCTTTACCAAGGAAGAAGTGTAAAGGAAACTATCCTGGATGCCTGCAGAGTATGTGTATACTCAATAACAGTGACCATGATCAAATTCATATTGCAGCCTTTTGATGACTAGTTCACCTGATCCTCCCAGTGTCAGGTCTGTCCTTTAGGGTGCTCTACTATCATGTAGTCAAGAGTGATTCCTGTCCCAAAGAAATCATAAACTGCCTCAGTAAGAAATGAGAGAAGCAGAGGCACGAAGACTTGCCATAGGGATAGAAAAAGAATCAGTGACAAAGAATATGATTTGAGTCTCATGACTGTCATACCAATATCCTTTGACTTTCTAGGAGTCTATTCACCAATCTGAAAAGCAAGATAATTTAATGACTGCAGCTGATGTGAAGATTTTCATTTTGATATTGGTGGAACACATCCAAATACACCTGATATTTCAACTGCCTTTACAAAACACTTTATATGTCATAAAGCTCATCTAAAGAAGTCTAAACATTTAACAGACTGCAAGTACATGTATTTAACTACCTACTTGAATCTGAGTTCAAGTTTGGATTAGAAGCAGTGTGACCTGAGGGGCTGTGAATTCCATCATGGGATAGAAAACCCAGAACCCCTGGGTGATGCTGGGAGGGATGCTACACCTTGTTTCCTTCTGCTGGTAAATCTGTACATCTGTCCTGTCCCTGTACTCTCTGGGTAATGTCTCACTGTGTTTTAAAGGACTGCCATTTACTAATAATTCATTTTTTTGCCCACAGTATCTTCCAAAGAATTCTAAAAGCATGAAAACATGCTCTTATAACTGACAGAATAACTAGTAAACTAGCGTGTTAATAAACTCATATTGATGAGTTCCCACTAAAACAAAGGCATCCCCTGGTTTTAAGGTTACACAACACAAACACACTAGCTTATCATTCACTTTGATCAATAAACAACCATCTTGTGTAATAATCAAAATGAACCTTTGGTTTGATTTTTAGTAAGCATAAGGATTTATCACATGCCATAATTGGCCTCCTCCCTACCTTCAATGCATCATTTTAGCTTAAAAAGAAATTTCTTTTATTGAATTTAGTTTAAAAAGAGAAGTTCCTTCCTGGCACTAAATTATATCATCTAGTCCAACTCTGAGTTTGGGAAAATCATAATAAATTAACTTATTATTAGTCTCAAATGCTCTTCTGTGGATATACACAAAAAATGTTCTATTTTTGACAAGAAGCAATTAACTACAAGCCTTAGCGGAGTCTTTGTGAACCTAGCAGTTCACATTATTTGGAAAACTAATAACTAGGTCTGTTAGCTCTGTATACACATTGTAAGTAAGCTTTACTACTTTAAAAGTTAAATAAAATCTCCATTATCCCCAAAAAGTCAGTAAAATATTTTAATATTAATAATACAGTGATATTATTATGCTACTGTAGTCTAGGTCTTTTTCTAATTATGCACTCAGTAGTGAACACAAAGAAAGTAGAAATCTACCAGTATGGAGAAAGAAAATGGAAAAGTATGGTCAAATTCTGTGACGATGTTAGGTCTTGTGGGCAAGGAAAACAGAGTTATTTTCAAAGATCATGAATTACGGAAACAGATCACATGGCTTAAAATCATAGGGAAAGAAATCACAGTTAAAAGTTTCCTATTTTCTTATTTGTGATGAACAAACTGCAAATTACTGCTTTCAAGAGTTCTTTTCTGTGTCAAAACCTTAGCAGAGCTATTTCTGCCACAAGAATTTCTGAAATTGCAAGAAATTTTATGTATCCCATGTGCTGGTAATGCATAAGAACAGCAAATCTGGGAAATCTGAATATTAAGGACTATACTTATGAATGAAATTGAATATCTGAATTAAAAAGAACAAATCTTTGGAATAAAGATTTTTTTTAATGTAAGAGCTTGAAGAAGAAACCAAGAGCAATGTAAAAAATACCTTTGCATTCACCACAAAAAGTAAACTCCTTCTTCAATCATCTGAAATGACAGGAGACTTGAAAAAAGTGGCAAGAATAACAAGACTTTGGATCAGTGAAGATAAAAACAGATTTGTACTTGTAAATTGACAAAAATAACTTGCTGAAGTTTATATAATAGTCAATAACCAGGGATATCAATGCAAGCATCTTACATATCTAGCAACATCAATTATTAGTAGCTATCGAATTCAGAAACATTGCAGGACATGAGAATTATATTTTTGTCCTCTCAGGTACTGCTTAATTCTGATAAACACCAAGAAGAACCAATTTAAAGACAGCTATGCAAATCTCCTACAGGAGAGCCTCTAGATGTAAGCCATTAAACTCTACAAGAAGTAAGTAAATGAGCACTGGAATGAATTTTGGGGCCAGGAAGAAAGCAACATTAAGAAAAGATTTAATAAGAAAGTGTGGAAAGCCTCAGAGAAAACATCTGTAGCAAATACGGTAAAATTCTGTCACCCTTGATGGCTGATCAGTATGATGAGTAAAGAAGACACAAGGTACATTCTCTATGAATATGAATTTCCCTCTTAGGACTTTGCAAACTGTTTAACTACCTACTTTTTTCTGTATGCTTTAGAGACCTCCTGCAGTTACCATCATTTTGCCTGAAACAGGTCAGGGTCTTTTAGAAGCACCTTTCTCTGGTTTTGGGTTGGTTTTTTTGTTGTTTTGTTTGTTTGGTTGGTTGNGTGAAACCAAGAAATAGTATCTTACTATGCATTATTAATATTCACAAGAAACATGCTCTTAGAGGACAGTGATGCAGTGAAATTACAAGAGCAGAGGGGGATCTTTCAAGTGGACAGTTTCAGCATGCCAGGAGCCCACCCTGCTAAACACACTCTTCGAACATAGGGGGACTTCTGGTATGACTCCTTGCTACCACCACTACTGGCCATGGTGGCACTGCTGATGTCTCCTCTTCAGTTCTCCTCCAGGCTAAACCACAGACTAGGTCTTCCTGCTTGTCCATAGCCTGATGCCTAGAAAATTCACAGCATATGTCATCCTTTTTACATAATCATTTACTTAACCTCCAATTTTCATGCTCCTTGCTGCCACAGTCTGTTTTGAGGAGCAGTTTATCTGGACACCTTCAGTTTGACACTTTGCAAGTAGCTGACTAGCTATTAGGCATTAGTATGCTTACCAACCCAAAGTCTCTGCAGGTGGGGAGGGCTCATTCCCTGCAGCTGACTGGAAGGGCTCCCAGGTGTTGCAGAGCTGCTGTTCCCCACCAGCTCCATTGGGACTGATAACAATGATGACTCAACTCAATGACTGATTCCTAGTCTAACTCTTAGCCGAACTTCTTGGTTTTTTCCTTTAAGATTTTACACCTTTTCTTCTTGTGCTTTCCTCTTGAATGTTTCAGCTGCTAACAATCCTGTCTCAATAATTTCACTTTTATCTCTAAGTTTACCTTGGTGACCTTTCTGCACAATTTCTGACAGGTCTTCCCCAGCAGCATGAGCAAAGGTTATGCAATGGGGCTGTATGAGAACTAGGACTTAGAACTTGTGACACAGGTGAACCTCTGGGTTCATTTGGGTGCACAGCCCTATTCTTTGCCAAGCTTTGGATCCTCATTCCCACATTCCTAGGAAAAGATTCTCTTTGTCTCTCCCAGAGCTGACCTAAAACCACATGCAGACTGAACAGAGTGTAGCTCCCCACCCATTACCAGGTCCAGCTCAGGGTCAATCATCTGAGATGTCAAAGTCCTAACATAAAAAGCATTTTTAAAACAAAGTGAGATCTATTACTAGTTCTGGGGCAGAGATTGTGTCTTTTAAGGCCCAGATTCTTAGTGAGGGAGCTTTGATGTGCTATTCAAAGCCTTTTTATTTTGTTCACAGCCCGCTGTACTAAGGGACCAAAGTGCAACCAGAGAGCTGACATGGTGTAGGAAACATGGCAAGCTTTTAGCAGTATGATACTTCACAGCTGGTGTTTAATACAGCCGTTTGCTTGACCAGCTGTGACAGAACACATCACTGGCCAGATGCTGCCGCCTTCCGCAGGACAGTTGGGACAGGGTTGGTGAGCTTTTTCTCTATTCTAACAGAGATTTATACAGTCCAAGGATCTTAACATGCATGACTGACTATTCATTCTCTTCAGTGGTCATAGAAGCTTCATTTTTTCATGCCTGACCAGGAAAGGAGAGTCTGCACATTAATCACTGACTCAGGTGTTATTTCAAGTAGACATGATGGAGGGTTATAACACATAATGTAGCAAAGCTGCATTTGCCAGGCTTGGGTACAGTGCTGAAAAAGTGCTTTGAAATACAGGAAGCACTCGAGCACTCCTCTCCTTTTATAACCATACTGAGAGAAGAAGTGAGCAACCACTGATCACTCTGGTTACTTTTTGCTCAAGTGCATAGACAGTGCATAACCTTTTGACTACCAGCTGTGATAAAATCAGGCCACAGAATTTGCATCACCACTACCTACAGTTTATAATATCAAGTAATAGGACTCAAATTTTATCAAAAATTTTCTCTGAGGCCCTTGCAACTCCAAAAGTCTAGCTAATGACCTTAGAACTTGGGAAGATGTTTGGTTGGAGACAGGCACCTAAGACTTTTCAGTAGAAAATAAAATGCATTTTTTATGACGGACCCTGCATAAAGGGCATTTTTATCTTAGGGAAAATACAAAACAGTATAAACTGCTAAACAAAAGCAACATTTAATTTTCATTTTGTGTTCTGGAATGATTGAAGTGAATATTACAGAATGCTAGGGTACTTCATAGTCATCTAAGACTTTACCACTGTGCCGCTTCAACAGAAAAATTTCACAACAGTTTCTTGCAAGAGCCACTAATGTTCCTTTTCTAGATGTCCACAGTGGTAAGCTGAAAGTGCAGTAACAAGAAAACACATAATGGATATGACATAGTGGTAGTAATAAAAAGTTCGAGAATTTGCACAAGTTACCGAAAAGACTTGATGTACAGTGACAATAAATATGCCATTAAATTGTCCACAAACATATCCAGAGGGAGCACTTGAAGAAGACCTGTTACCACAAAATTATCAAAATGAAGGGCCAAAGGCAATGCCATGATATCTAACTAGTTCAGACTTTTCAAGCTTCTACACTGATTGGCATAAATTAGGTATTCCTAATACATTTCCCCAAGATACCTACAACTGTAGTTCAGTGAGAATTTTTTTGCTGACAAATCTGCTTTGTCAGACATGCTATATTGACAGCATGAGAATGGGCTTATAGCTTGAAGGATATTTTAGGCATTTTAAAATTATATATGTTACTACCTACTGGATAGTGAGTCCATGTTAATTCCCAAGACAGAATAAAACGTGAAAACAATAAACCAATACCGAGGTAGTTGGTCTTTCTGTCTAGGGTGATACAGAAGAATAGGGATGCCAGCTACTGAGTCCTCATCATGTCTTCTAGGATCTTCTTAGGTTAGTGATGATATCCTGGTTCTTGATGTGCTTTCCAGTACTCCTTAGGGAGGGAATGGAATTTAATTTTCTTCTCCATCAAGTCTAAGGACTTACTCAGTGTCTCTTGGTTTCTGATCTGGGTAGCCTGTGAAGATGTACATATATGCATTGAGATCCTGAAGACCTGCTGATATTGGTGTCTTCAATACATGCCAGTTTTCTGTTGTTCTTTCTGGTGCTTCTGCATTTCCATTCACTATGCACTCATATCAGTCTTCATGGCTCTCTGTAATTCCTTTCACAGATAATATAATCACAAAATTATATCAATGAATCATGTGCTGACAGCTCCTGACACTTTGCTAAACAAAAACAAAACACCTGCACAGTATGAAAACAAAGTCACGGTTACTGAAGAACTGCAGGATGAAAAGAAGACAAATCTGGATTTAAAAAAGACCTACCAGTATTGTAGGAGCTGCCACCACATCCTGAAAACAGCACTGCTCATCTCTGGGATAAGAAACTAGTCACCAGCACCTGTTTTCCAGGAGATTGACCCAAGGCTTATGCAAGATGTGCTCTTGGCAAATATGAGAGATGGACAAAAGTGTTTAGGAGACAGGGGAAAAGGAAGTACTGTGAAATGCGCCAGAAAATGCCACAGATAAGGACTAATCACATCAAATTGGTTATGGCATAAATAGGTATCTGGACCTGCCACCCTCAAAAGTAGTTATGCTAAGAGACCACAGACTTGTTCATCCAAGAGCAACTCAAAGATTAAATTAACATGGTCAGCATAGTATTTGTTTGGCAGTAATTTATTTATAATGGCATGACATATTACTGCTATTTTTAACACTGATCATCAGCAGGAAAAGGAAAATATGACACTGGACAATACTGCTTTCAAAAACTGAGCTTCCCAGGCAGTATGTTTGTGAGCAGCACAGCAGAGCTCTTGAAGCTCCACACTGCTGAGTCAAACATGGGCTAAGCCTGACCCCTGGCAGGATCCCCAGCACTGCACAGCCACAAGCAGAGGATACTACATTTCTTCAACAGTGTCTAGCTCTGAGACATTCTTGGTCATGCCTGCAACCTGCTAACCAGACATCTAAGCCCCCCACTACAACTGGCCAGGTCACACTGGTGCATAATTCCACACTGACATAGCCTTGTTCCTGCGCTGCAGGGAGTGAGGAGAGGCCTCCTTTGTGAGACCCTCAGTAGCCGTGAAAAACTTGATTTCACAGGAAAAGTTTGGTTGCAAGCAAAGCAGCTAACCTCTCTGGGTAAACGCACTCATTTTTGCCTGGAACACCCAATTGCATGTCTTTCTGTATTTAAGGACACTTTGCCTTCCTAAGAGGCAGAGCAGCTTGGCAGCCAGGACGCTCCTGCCTGATGTCAAAAATGCAAGTCTGAGTTCCTACTTTGAATCAGGCCCAAGTAAAGCTTTGAAGCTGAATCTTTTGGGCTGCTTCCCACAGTACACTATTGTGTACGCACACTGGTATTTATGGATCTGGTCCCTGGGCTGTGGTGAAGGCTACATCCAGCTGATGTGCACCTTGAGCTCAGCCAGAGCCTGGGGCTGCACTTCCGTGGTGGAGATCCCTACAGCCACACTGAGGATCCCTTTCTTGGAGCTGCCAGCTATCTCTCTTGAACAATTAACGGGCAGCTTGTTAACCATGTAGCAGTGTCAACTCACAGATGGCTCTGCACATGCCCTGGTGGTGAGATTATAGACACTTACTGGTTAACAGATGATGACAGTGGTATCACATGGAGATACACTCAGGAAATAAAAGTCCTCTTGATGAATTTGACCTATAATTGCCAGCATTATGACTATAGTCCATTCATATAGTGCTTATCAGGGTATGATAATGTGAACCTCTGTACTGCTTTTTCATCAATAAATTTCAACTGTGAAATTGATAAAGCCACCAATATTTTCAGATTAATTTAATTCAGTTACTCATCATCTGATGTCACAATTGAAACACTGAAAACAACACTGACTTCAGTTCAGTAACTCATAGAAAGAGTAAGCATATAGTAAAAAAAAAAAGGTGCTATGCCAAATTTCCTTAAATGATCATAGGGAGGATTAAACAACATTTATCCTCTCATTACTCATCTCATCATAAGGCCTATTGCATCTAAAGGCTATATAATATGCTTTTCTGTAATACTGCTTCTTCTGGAAAGCATGACTTGCTGCACCTTATTAGCCTGGAAATATCAATTGGAGGAAGTTAAACAAAGAAATCAAGAAGGTTTATTCTACTTCAGAATTACTCTAAACTCAAAAAACTGTTAGAAAGAAAAATAGTAATAAATACATTCCACTTACAGGAATAAGTTAAGGTTCTAGTATCAGTTAAACGGGGGAAAAGAATTTATATTAAACTTCTTCAACACATTAACTCCAGATGCAGGCAAAGCACTAATCTCTCTAATGGTCACTCTCTAGGGTTCATAACACTAACAAGTAGTCACACTTTTCCTACCACAAACTGACACCAAGGGCTTATCATTCATCCTTCATGTAGACAGTATGAAAATTGACACTCCACAGAGACATTACAAATAAAGCCAAATACCATAGGATTATTAAATAGTCCAGGTAACTTTCCTCATCTTAGAAAGATGTGGCAGTGTGCATTTTTGTTGTCTGTGTTCTCGTATGTGCCTTCCAGATTGTTCTCTGTAATGGTTTATTCCATGTACCCCTCTGGTTCATTTCCCTTGGTTTACCCCAGTTACAGTTATACATCAACCATTGTTATGTAACCCCCAGGTCCTGTCTGTCATTCCGGGGCCTCTCCCTGCATCTGGAAAGTTCCAGGGAGAGCCTCGAGTGATTGGACAGGATCCCTGTTCCCCCCTCCTACTCCCCTGTGATTTTTTACTGTATATGCCCTTTATGTTCTGAGCCGCTCCCATGTTGTTCTCCATTGGTTAATGGCGGAACCCATTCCCCCTGTTCCACCCCCACATAAAAGTCGTTGTTCTGGGGTGCTCCTGGTCTCTGTCGAGGCAGGCACCCTGAGGTGAGCTCTCCCTGCTTGGAGGTCCTATAAACTCTGCTGGTTGCACCCTCTTCAGAGTCCCCTCTTTATTCCTGCCATTGTCTCACTCCTTCACTTCCCGACAAACTGAGAACCCACAGGTTTGTGCCAGTGTCCCTGGACACTGAAGTGTGCCTACCTTGCCGTGGTGCCAGGGCTGGCCTGGTAAGCCGAAGACTGACACTGTGACACAGAGACATTTTTGCACACTGTAACATTCTACAAATGTATTACTGTCACAATGACTTGCTCTTGAGGTTTTTAGTCCAGGCACAGAGAAAAAAGTGTTCCTGTGCAACGTGAAGGACTACAATGTGGAAAACTTTCAGTAACAGTTGTTGACCTTTTGGTGTAGAAAACTGTCAGAGCAGTGAAACTAAGAATGAGGATTTTTTTCAGTGGCTGCTGGGGCGTTATACAGCCTTTCATGTGTGTACTGATTCAAATCCTGCCTGGACCAGTATTCTCCTTTCAGCCATACTCAGCTGACGATTACTCTGCTAAAGTTAAATGATTGCCATCAGCTTTCTCCTGAAGAAAGCATACAAACAAACAGTAAGTTAACTCTTAGCCTCTCTCTTGTGTTCTCTGATATGATCCTAGTTCTGTGAGACATCCCCAGACAGTCTTGGCATCAAAGCACAAGGTACCTGTTCTAGTGGCAATGAAAGTTACAGAACTGATCAGAAATTATTGCTTTAAAGCAATAAATTCAGATGACGCCCACACAGCTTCACATCTGAACACTCACCGGAACTAATCTTATGTTTTCTTTCCCACAGCATAAAAAATACAACCACTGCCTGCAGCTCCAGCATAATTATCTATCCATCAATACACTCCGCGAGCACTTAAATGTCAATTGGCCTTAACGTAGCTTTCTTTTTAAATCAAAGTCAAACCTTTTCACTCTATACCTCCTGTTAAAATATCAGTCCATGCTCCTGTCGTCATCCTCTTTGACCATACAACTTTCTTCTTTATGGCCTCCCCATGATCAGCATAAATCTTTTCTGATGCATTGAAAATAATAAAATAAGCATGAAACAAAAGGACAATATTTGTAAGGAAAGCAATGTCTAAACCAAACTGCATACAGCCATTTTATTTGAAAACACACAGCCTAATGGATATAAGCTTTCTAATTTCCTGCAATCATGGATAAATAAAAGGCTACATTACTACAAGCTAGGAAGAGAAAGTGTGACTTATTATCTCAATTTGCAAATCATAAAAGAGTCAGAATAAATTTTGAATCCCTCAGTACTTGACACTTCCAGAAGATGAACAGACAAAAGAAGACCCCAGAGTCTATGAATATAAGCAATTAACATCACCTATTAAGTATCTTCAAGATATTCTGCAATAAGAACAAATAGGCAATGGGTTTATAATTTAGTCAAAAGCATCAGAATGCAGATGCTCAGACAAAATTGGTTTCGAATTCAGTAATCTCCTGTCATCCCTTTTTTAAGGAGTTTACTCTCCACATCCTCAGGAAGCATTACATAATAGAACCTATTTTGAAATGGTCTTTATCATAGATGCCTTTTCTACATGTTTGCATGTAATCACAGTTTGTCTGGAAGACCTCTGTTTGCAGGCATGCAACAGTACATTACACTGAGGCATAAAGCTCAGCTTCTATATACTGAAAATCCAGCATTAACACCTAGGAAAATCTTATAAAAAAGTGGGATACTTGTTGAAGGAATTTAGTGCCTTCTCTGTTTGCTGGAATACATATTTAAGGCTTGATCTGGCAAGGTCCTAAATGTATGCTCCTGACACAGTGAGCAATCAAGCACGGGAATAAATTTAAACAGCTGACTCATTTATTTGACTCTCTGTGTTCCATGTACATGCATTGGGTGGCATGTGACTGATGAAGTGCTTCATGGGATGTTAGCCAAAATGTGCAGACTTTCACACTGCTCAGACTAAGGGGGAAGTTAAACATCCTAAATGCTTCAAGAGAGCATGTGTGTTTATGTACAAACATACATATACACATGTATATACATATATTTATACATATAAACAATCTTCTATGCATATTTCATACATTTATATTTTCATGGTATTGCATATTTTATCTAAGAAGTGACAAAGTTTGAGCCTTGTCCTGCTGACACTGATGAGTTTACAGTCACAGATGAAATTATTGCACACCATATTTCTAAACGCTTCTGAAGAGAAGTAAAATATCTTTAATCCATAAAATGTGTAATTTTCCCTATTCCTGCTCTAGAGTTACACAAAACAGCAAATAGCCCTCTAAGTGAAGTAGCATCGATCCCATTTGAATTTGAGCATTAGTAAAATCAAATGTTTTGCAATTAAGGATGCTTTGCAAATAAATTCTGAAATAGTGACAGAAGTATATATCTATATTACATATATCTTTGTGATCTTTCTATGTCTGCTAAGAACATAAGGCCAGTCAGCACAGAAAAGATTGAACTCTGTCATCGCAAAAGACACTTCCTCAGACATTCATGGGCACTGTGGTTTTGGCAGGAAATTTCATACATCCTGACAGAGATGGTGCACTTTCACAAAAGGATTTTCCTTTTCTGCTTCCACATAAATCTGTGGAAATTACCATCAGTTACAACAGGAACAGAAGTGGGAAGAATAAGAAGACACAGGATCCTTTCCTGACTTTGCTGTTGAACTTCTGCAAGAATTCCAGAAACTAATTTCATCTTTCCATGACTTGACTATTGCAGATGTAAACTGGGACTGATTGTCCCCACTCTTCTTCATAACACACCAGAAAATCCATACATGAAAGCTAATATTTAAACAACACCCAAACTGTACTAAATCTATGAAAAAAAAAGATTCAATTACTTTGGCTGGTGAGTTTGGATTGAGTGCTCTAATACCAATCTGGCTGTTATTATTACTACATTATTTATATGTATATCATTACAAACATATACATGTACATAGCTTACATATTTCACGTCTTAGGATTTTATCACCATGGTTGCTGAAGTAATTAAGGTGAGATATGTCAGTTTTAATGACATGTATTTAGAACTGTATTTCTCAGTTTACACATCCCCAGTGATAATTCTTATGGCATGAATATTCAGACTGGTAATAGAAACTAAAAAAAACTTCCCTTAAAAGTTTGTGTAATGTGTGAAACACAAAGGCATTAAGCAGTTATATTTTTCTGAATCACGGTGGTTTTTGTAAGAACAGCTGTGTATTTAGTTCAACAGTGAAACTCAAACTGTTTTTCTAACGAAAAAGGAGCCAAATAACCAAGTACTGAAATGAATTGCAGCCTTCTGAAAGCAGAGAGTTGGCTCATTCAGTGTGCCCCCCGTGAATGATGCCGCTTCCCTTTAGACTGGCATTGAAATAATACAGACTTACTTTGCATTCCACAAAGTATTTATAGTATATTTATAGTATTCTATGATAAAGATATAGGAAATATAGTCCAGAAAGAAAATCCAACTTCTTAGCTTGCAAGAGTAAAATTTCAGCATTTACCAAACAATTACACGTAGAATCTAGGAAAAATTACTTTGGGTGAAATTATTTACAGGTTTTCCCATGGGTTTACCACTACCATTGGACTGCTGCACATGCATCAGGAAAAATTATGAAATTTTGGTAATATTGGAAAGAACAATTACTTGTTTTTCAGGTATAGGTGGATTAATTTGCTTACTGAAGGCAATGGTAAAACTCCAATATAAGTCAATAAGACAATACTTTAGATAGGGAATTCAAGAAACCTTAAATAAAAACATCCAAGGTGCAAGGTGAACTGAAATATTTTAATTAGTTCTCAACAGAGTGATCTGCATCTATGACTTCTTTCTTTAAAAGAGTCTTCTCATAGTTTCATACTATGTGTCTCAGTTATTTTTATTCTTTCCCATTTTCCTTCCTGGGCTTTCTGTGTATAAATTTAAGTACTTTTTGCCTTGGATTTATTTCCATAAAAAATCTGTGTATCAGGACTTTTCACTCTTCATACATAACAGCTGAGCAGCCTGGATCCTGACCAGGTTCTTGAGAGTGAACTCATGACAAAAAGGTTCTGAAAGATTTGAGTGAGTCTTAAAAGATTGTTTAGAAAAAGCACTAAGCTGATGAAGAGAAATAGCGAGCTGCATTTTTAAAGACCCATCACCAGAACTACACAAAACCATGTTACAACTAGTGACCCAGAACCACAGAGTATTTAATGTGTGGTAACTTGAAGAGTCGTCAAGGGGGGTATAAATTCCTCCCAAACCTCTCTACTCCTCAGATCAGTGTAGAATTTATAGGGCATAGCAATATTGTAGGGACACAGTTTTTGCCAACAGCATCCTCAGCTGTGTTAGGAAAAGCATTGCCAGCAGTTAAAGGGAGGTGATCCTGCCACTCAGCACTTGGAGACACAGCTGGATTGCTGGGTCCAGTCCTTTGCTCTCCAGCACAGGGTGACATGGATATGACTGCAGTGAGTCTAGAAAAGGGCCAGGAAGGTTCCTAAGGGTCTGAAGCATCTGGCAAATGAGGAGAAACTGAAATTAGAGGGGTACATTAGCTTGGAGAAGGCAAGCAGGTTGTTAGCAATGCATATACATATATGCAGCAGTGAGCATACATACCTGATGAGGGCTTAGAGAAGAAAGCCAGTCTCTTTTCAGTTATATCCGGTGACACAACAAGAGACAATGGGTTGAAATTGAAATAAAGAAAACTCCATTTAAACATATGAAAAAACTTCTTTACCATGACAGCAGATGAAATACCAACAGATTGCCCAGAGAGGGTGTGGAGTATCCATCCTTGGAGCTATTCAAAACCAGGTGGTTGGACTAAATGGTCTTGAGAGATGCCTTTCACGGTCAGCAGTTCTGTGATTCTCCTTCCCTAGGTAAGGAATTCTGGCATGTAGCACAGCTCGTCCTTCTGAATTATGTCCCCTCATCTGACAAAGATACACCACCTTCAGCCTAACTGTAATTTTTTGTTTTCCCAAACTACCTTCCAACTTCAGCAAACATTTCTTGGGGCATCAATCTTGAATAAAATGTATCTTAAGCATGCAACTATGAGGGACAATTTGTATCATGTCAGTTTTCTCATTTATAACCAACATGCTTAGATTTAGATGACTCAAACTTCATGAGAAGGTAAACTTTATTTCTAGTAGTATCTAAAGATTGAAAAAAACCCACAAAAAAAACAAAAAAACACCCAACTCTGTGGACATTTTTTTTCTCTAAACAGGTATCAAAATGTTGATTAGATCTAGATTTGAAACATATGATTACACAAGTTTATGATGTTAAAATCAATTTTTATTTTCATGAAACTTCTCCTACTTGTAACAACCATATGCACAGAAGTCGAGAAAACATCTGAGAGCATACCTTGGAAAAAAAAAGATGCACTATAGAAAACAATGTGTGGATGACAACTGCCATTCCCCCTTTAACTCCTATGCAGTCTCTCTTGTGTAAAACAATATCTTCTCTATTTACCATTCAATATTAATGAAGTTGTTATCACTAGGCCCTCTGAAGCTAAACTGTTTCTTCTGTATACATTTTCCTGGCTAATACTGTAAAATACAATTTTCTCAAAAAATACCCACACAAACAATATAAAATATTAAACTACCTGTGGAAGCACTCTTGAAGAATGTGAGAACATCTCAACAGCTTGCATGAGTACAAACACTGAAATCAAGAAGACTAGATTCAGACTTCACTTTTTCAAGGCTGGAGGTAGTTTGGATGCATCATTCCAGTTGATGTCTACCTCTACTTTTGTTATACATCCACATTCTTACAATCCACAAAAAGCATGATAGTGCTTAATCACAGGGAATCCCCAGATTTGCTGTTATTGATGAGTAGCTCTCACATTCCCCTGTGGAGTTCAGTGGGGAAGTCAATCAATGGGTGTTTAACTCTGGCAGGCATCCTCTGCACTCACTCCTGCAGTCTGGCTGTTCCTGCCTCCTGCCAGCACCAACTCCAAAGCTTTTTTTATTGCAGGGCTGGCAGCTGCCTCCATGTCTCTCTGCTCCAGCCAGCACTGCACAGAGACATCTCTCAAACGCTGGCAAGAGAGCTCAAAGAGATTCCAGCAGGCAGAGGAGATCCCCTGCCAGGCTAAAGGACTGAGGGAAAAGGAATCACTGGGCTATTTAATCCTTTATTTTCATGACTGCATAAAGGACAGCAGGAAGTACGTGACCCTAAAGGAAAGGATTTTCTATCAAAAAATTGCACCATTCTTTCTGTAAGCCTTTCTGTGCTCTCAGAAAGAAGCAACTTTTGCTTCTTAGAAGGATCAGAAGGAGTCTGCCAGGGTGACAAAAGAAAAGGAGAAGTTAACCTCCTGACAATGGTAATAGGTTAAGCCAGTATGAAGGAAGCTTATACTGCAAAGGTCTTCCAAGGCTGAGCAGAAAAATTGTCTTTGGTTCAGCAAAAGAGGAAATGCAACACCAGAGGATTAAGAGAAGGAACACAGTAAAAATGAGAAGCCAGAGAAATGCCCCTTTGCAGCAGCACTTTAAATAAAAAAAAACTACAGGGGTCACAATGAGAGACAGGATACGACTAAGTCATACAGTCAGAGAGAACTGTTAGTAGGCCTGTGCTACAAGCAGTAAGACTTCAACACAATCAAGTGGGAATAGAAAGAGAGGGGAAGATGAAAACATGAGTCATGGATGGTATTCAAAACTCTATTTGTCAATAGGAGCATCCAGGGAACAATATCTAGACAGTCAAAAACTGAAAAAAACACAGATGGAAGCCTAGCACACCCCCAGCAACAGAAGAAAGAGGAGTCAGCACTGAAGATTCAAAAAGCCAAAGTGAAGAAGAAATGGGAAAGGATGCTTTTTTTGGAAGTTGACTGGGGTTTTTTTAAGTGTTTGCTGGATTTGGGAAGAGGGACGAGAATTTCTAAAGCAATCCATCAGTCAGAGCCAATGATGAAACACAGGCCTTTATGTCTAAGTTGCTTAGTGGAAATATCAATGTGATATCCAGCTGATGAGGAAGGATTGAGCCATACTGAAGGAGACAAAGGATTAGAGTAGTTTTGAACAGCATGTTTGGAGAGGTTAGCAATGACAGGAATAAAACAGATAGGTACAAGAAGGGAATCCAGTGGATGTTTTTATGACAGTGATGATTTGTCACTACCTACCTTTATTTAAGAGGAAACTTGAGGACTTTGAGAAACAGAAAGGAAAAAAAGGCAGGATGAAGTAGACACACAGGGTAGGGAGGGAAGGGATAATAAGAGAGGAAGTAAAAGAAATAGTGACATCAACATTTGTGTGACAGCAGATCAAGATGCAAATATGGAAAAGGTTAATGATAGAAGTAATTAAATCTGTATTTTAACTTTGGGGGATTTTTTTTGGCAAAAGTAAATGAGGTAGCTTTAGTAGAGCCTATTTGTTCAAATAAGGAGAAAGACACGGTAAAGTCCAAATGAGGAAAGTCATGTTTGTTGTAGGAAAAAAACTAGATGTAGATCTATGACTGAAGTGAAAAGATGAGGACATAGTGATAGTCAGCTAAAATGTCAGATTAAGTATCATCAGAGAAAAGTAGCTCAAGGGTGAACATGTGCCTGCAGAAGTGATAATCACTGCCCCATAGTCAGCATCTTATCTATAATCAGTTAGCCTTTCTCATTGCAGCAGTGCAACTGATGTCCAAAAATAATTCAGAAAGCTTCTCAGACATGCTCGTTTCAGCCAGCACAGAGTTAATTTTCTTCACAGTGACTGGTATGGGGCTGTGTTTTGGATTTGTGCTGTACAAAGTGCTGATAATGTAGGGATGTTTTTGTTGTTTCTGAGCAGGACTTACACAGAGGCAAGGCCTCCTCTGCTTTTTGTACTGCCACACTGGCAAGGGGGCTCAGGGTCCATGGGAGGTTGGAAGGTGACACAGGTGACAGGGCAGGTAACCTCAACTGACCAAGGGGACATTCCAGATCATATGACATCATGCTCAATATGTAAAGTGGAGGGAAGAAGGAGGAAGGAGGTGACATGTTGGAGTGATGGCATTTGCCTTCCCAAGTGTAGTGGGTTGAGCTTGGCTGGGTGCCAGATGCCCCTCCAAGCCACTCTATTGCACCCCTTCCCAAGGGGAAAGGGAAGAGAAAATAAGATGGAAAAGACCTCATAAGTTGAGGTAAGGCAGTTTACTAAAGGGAAAAAAAAAGGCAANAAAAAAAAAGAAAGAAAAAAACATTTGTGCATGCATAAGCCAAGGGGAAAAAAGCCAATCTCTACTTTCCATCAGCAAGCAATGTTCAGCTACTTCTCAGGAAACAAGGCTTCAGCATGTATAATGGTTCCTCTGGAAGGTACATATTGTAAAATAATGAATGCTCCTCATTCCTCCTCTCTCCCTTAGTTTTTGTATCTGACATCATATGTTGATGATGTCAGATACAATACATACAATATTCTGACATCATATGGTACGGAATATCCCTTGGTTAATTTGGGTCAGCCTAGTTCTGTTCCCTCCCAGAATCTTGTCCACTCCCAGCCCCTTGATGAGAGGGAGAGGGAGGAAACGTTAGAGAAACAGCTCTGCTCAGCTGTAGCCAAAACACTGGTGTGTTATCAGCACCTTTCCAGCTACCAATGCAGAGCATAGCACTGTGAGGGCTGCCTGGGGAAATGAACTCCAGCTCAGCCAGACCCAATACAATCTTCACCCCTTATTCCATACCATTTGCCTCATACTCAGATGTCACATAATTTATCTATCTTTCAACTGTTTCATTGTATTTGTTTCTCATTACAGGAATCCTTTCTTGACCACACGTATAACTTAATTATACTACATCCTTAAACTACCTCTATACCAAACATACCTTTTCATAACTACTATCCCCCATCCTTTCACAGACAGATATTATTTTCCCATTTCATGGGCTTCCTCCATCCCTCCAGATCCATGAGTTGGGCTCTACTCCATCAGGATGCATGGCCAGGACAGGAGAAGCAGCACAGAGCTGAGGTTCATCTGCTGGGCACCAACACCAGCCCAACAGAGTAACCTCAGCTCTGGTGCCTGGAGTACCTCCTCCCTCTCCTGCACTGACCTTGGTGTCTGCAGAGTTGTTTCTCTCACACATTCTCACCCTGCTCTTCTCTGGCAGCAATTATAACTGTGCAATAGCTTTCCCTTTTTTCCTCTTCTTCTTAAATCACTTATCTGATTGGCCCAGCCTTGATCAGTGGCATGTCTTGGAAGCTGCCAGGGATTGGCTCTGTCTGACATGGAAAAAGGTTCTGGCAGCTTCTCACAGAAGCCACCCCTGTAGCCCCTCTGCTACTCAAGCTTGGCAATGCAAACCCAACGCACTGAGTAACCATTATGTGTGAAGGGATCCTGCTCTCCTACGGATGGCTGGACACCTGCCTGCCCATGGGAAGCAGTGAATTAACTCCTTGTTTTGCTTTCTCTGTGAGTGCAGCTTTTGCTTCCCCTATTAAATTGTCTTTATCTCAACCCATGAAATTTCTAACTCTTATCCTTCAGTTTCTCTCTCCCAAGCCTGGTGGGGCAGGGAGCGAGTGGCCGCGTGGGGCTAGGTTGCTGGCTGGGGTGAAAGTATGACATCAGATCAGTGTGGTCACACAATAAACAAACGGCTCTCAAAAAACCAGATGAACCAAGGAGGAAGAAAAAAACAACCCAAAAACCCCACAAGTACCCCCTTCAGGGTGTAGCTGATTATAGCTTTTTCCGCTCCAGAAAGTACACTTTATTTTCAATCTCCAGTCTCCCATATACCTACCTCCTTAGCCTTGTGCTCAAAATTTACAAAGCTTTAGCTTGTCAGCTCTGGGAATTCTCCGACTTTCCTCTAAATATTAGTTACATAATAGCTCGAGCTAAGCAATCAAAGCGGTGATAGGTCAAAAGGAAGATTTGCCTGAGGTGATGCAGGAAGTTGATGGCAGAGCTTGAAGCTGAATACACATTCCTCTGCTATTCTGACAGCACAAAAACCAACAGAGCCTCCTTGACTGGGTTTTGTTGGCTTTTTTCCAAAGAAGCACTGTTTCTGAAGCCAAAGCTACAAAATGCAGTGGCACTGGAAGAGCTAATAAGCCAAAGGAATATCCCCAATGGCACTGCTCTCTAGCTCTCAATGGCAATCATGTTCCTAATAAATTATATATCTTACAATCAGTATTTTCTACATGCATACTGTACTTTGTGTCATTTCAATTGTTTGTGAACGTGTACAGTTCTTGAGCTATTAAGAGGAGTGTGTTAAGCCCAGTCTTTCTCTTGGATTTTACACTCCTCATCTTCAAAATACTTAGGTGCAAAAATGCCGCAGCTTTTTGGTACTGACATTTCTAGTTATAAAAGATAGACTTTTTAAGTCATTGTTCAATCCCTTTGCATCTGTTTTGTGGGACTAAATGACAACTACTGAAAAATTTAGTTGGTAAGTGGTGGTGACAACAAATACAGCACCGAAATTTAGAGGGATGAATTCAACATTTTTTGACATTGCAGAACAGTGTAAAACTTACTTGTCAACAGAGCAGGATACAGTAAATAGACTAAGCAAGGAACTAAGAGGGCCAGGACTCCAAGGTCCATTCTTCTGAGGTGACAGCAGTGATTGAGATGGCACATCCTGCACTTCAAATTGCATTCTTCAGGTTCTTTAGGGATTATGATTTATCTGTGACTGATTAAGGAATGGGCTAGGCATCACAGTATTACTCGTGTCCATGTCATGACATTCTCAGAGATTTTTCTCCTGTGAGTTTATCTGGCACCAGCTTATTGAGAAAATGCCTTCAGAACTGAACATGAAGAATCAAGTACTTAAGATCTGAAAAAGCTGTGAAATAGGCATTTCATTAATAAAAAGGATGTTTATGAGTTATACTGATATTATTATTTGCATGATCAGAGTCTAGGCTGCTTATAAAGATGATGCTCTCATGGTACTTGGAATAAAGGAGCAAAAAGATGTTTCTATCCCTGGAAATTTATCATCTATGACAACTGATAGCTGATTGATCCTGACTGATGGGGAAAAGAAGGGCATTAATAAAAGCATTATGATTGGCACAATAGTAACATCCCACCTCAACTTGTGAAGTTCCTATAGCCATGAAGAATAGCTGCTCAAAAGCAATTAAAGTGAAATTTTATAAGGCAGAAGCAAAGCTGTATGTATGTTGAATGCCCTATCTGGTTCTCCACTTCTCTTTAAAGAAGCTCATCAGAAACTTTTGGTAAAGAGACATATTTATAAAAGTTGCTTTTTTTTACAGAAGTCATGTTCTCAGTCATGAGTTAATGCTTGTCACAATGAATTACAAATTCTAAACTGATTTTGACATTAAATTAACACAGTTTCTTTGGGTTATTTCTCTGAGCACTCCAAAGAGACATAGTAGAATTTATAATAATTGCTGACTGGTCTTTTATCTAAAGTTAGGCACACACTTTTGCCACTGAAAAATAAAGACTGGGCTCTGCTTAGGGACTACATAGTGCAACAAAACAGACCAATATACAATTTCTACAAGCAGCCTTATCCAAAGCATAAATAAGATAAAAATTGGGATGAGCTAAGGTCTTGGGGAGTAATTCAAAGGAGTTAATTACCTGTTAACACTTCCCTTCCTTTTTTGTTTTACAAGGCCCCAGGCTGCTCTCCACCATACAAAATTGCTTTAACTGCTTTCCTCAAGAGTAGGAATTGGCTATGATGGCACCTATTATCACATGGCACGCTGTTATCACAACGGCCTAAGTCTGCAATGACAAACTCATGGTGACTTCTATTCGTTTATTTGTAGAAAAAAAGATCAGATCACCAGTCCAAATCAGTGTGTTTCCATACTTCAATGGATCCGCAGTGAGGGCACGTGGCCCTGCTCTCCCCGCTGACATTCTCACGGGCCGATGTTCATCGGACCACGGGCACTCAGGGGCTCCGGCTGGGAGCCGCCCTGGGGAACAGCCGGCATCCCGGGAGGCGCCCGGCCTCGCCGCATCCCTCCGGGCCCAGGCCGGCCTGGCAAGCACCGCTCCCGGGGCCACCGGCGGGGCCCGGGGCCCCCCGAGCTGCCAGCGGTGCCTGCGCACCCAAGCCGCCCCCGAGAATCACAGCGGGCGCAGCGGGGCAAAGCGGGCGGTCGGCGCGGCGGGAGCGGAGCCGAGCGGAGGTGGCCCGGCCGGGTCACGCCCGCCCCCGGCCGCGCCACCGCCCCTTCCTGTCATGGCCGCGGCCGAGCAGTGGAGGCTCGGCGGGTTGGCGCGGGCCGGCGCCTTCGGCTGCTGAGCGCCCCGCGAGCGGCGCGGAGCGGGGACGGCCCCAGCCCGGAGCCGGCGGCAGGAGGTGACTGAGGGGCCCCGTGCGGGCAGGGCCTGCCGGGGGGTGCCCCAAGGAGCGGCCGTCCCGCAGCCCCGCGGCGACGGGACGGGGCGGGGCGGGCGCCCCGGGGCTGGCGGGGTCCGGCCGGCGTGCGGGGCGAGCGGAGCCCGGCACTGGCCCCGCCAGGGTGCGAGCGGACCAGCCGCTTATTCGGGTGTCCCGGCGCGGGTTTTCGTCGTGTGCACCCCGGGAACGAGCCCTCCGCGCGGGAAGAACTATTGCGGAGAGGGCGGTCCGGGCTGGTCCCGGCGTGCTCCTTGGGGGCACCTTTCCAAGTTGTAGGAACCACGACAGACATTTGTCCCGCAATGAGGGTGTGCACGGTGGCACTGTCCGGGAGGTTAAATTCACGCCCTGCCCAGTGTACTGTAGTCTGTCCATGTTCACGGATCCCGAGGATGCCCGGTGTTAGGAGGTGTGAGTGAGTGATGTGCAGCAGTCATCAGGCCCTAAACACCTGGTGAAACAGGCCCGTGTAGCAAAGCACCAGGTAAGCAGGCTCTGGTAGCTGCAGGCAGGAGAGCCTCTTCTGACTTTTACCTCAGGGTAAGTCTTCAAAAGATTAGTTTCCACAGAGTTACATAACAAAATAGCAAATCCACTGTGGCTGTCTCCTGATAATAAGTGATTTTCTTTTGTAATTGGGAAGATAAAACCTAAATTTCATGAGCCCCACACAAAGTACCTGTAATACATAAATCAGTTGGCTTTTGGCCAAGACAAATCTGGTGAAAGGAAGGAAAATCCTGTAACTTCCTTTTGTTTTCTTTGTAGATACCAGTGAAGTACCTGCTGTCCACCAGTTTCTTCATTTAACTTCCCCTTGGGGTCAGCTGGTCATCAACATGCCTTCAACCGAGAATGCCTCAAAACTTTTCCTAGTCCTCATGTCACTGCTGCTGGTGCTGCCAGTAGTTGAAGCCCTGGATGCAGGAGATACCATTGCCTTCCTCCTAGGCCTCGCTGTCAGTGTCGTCGGATTCTGCGCCTGCCTTGGCTTGTATGCAAGGAGAAGGAATGGGCAACAGTGACTTCAAGGAAATGCTCAGATGAAGTGAATTTCCAAACACAGCTTGGGGTTGGGTGTAAGACAGCTTTGGTTCTGGATAACTTTCGAAAAATATGTAGTAGTTATTTCTGCAAACCGGTCTTACTGTTCTGTACAAGAGTCAACACTATATGCAGTAAAAGGGATTTGTACAATCTGTCCTCATTACAAAAAGATAATTTTATATTGTTTGTGATTAAATATTGCCTTAGGGAAGGGTAAAAACTTCTAGAATGGGGAAGTAAAACTATAGAGTGAATCACAGTAGAAGTTTATAAATTTAGCATCTGAGAGAGGCCATCAACAAGTTCTGTAATTTTGGTTTCAGTGTTTAATCAGGAGGAGGCAGTTATTAATCTTCTAGTCAAGATGACAAGAGTTTTGAAATTAGTCCTAACTAGATGGCTAGTGAGCAGACTGCTGTAACTTGTGTTAGACACGTTCTCTGTAATGACAGTTAACACCTAACAGCTCGCTTCTGCTGTCACATGGATAAAGCTTAAGAGAACTAAGGAAAAACGAAAGGCTTTTTTTTTTTATTTTAGAATATTTTTATTTTAGAATATGCCACTCCTGTAGCTTGTGTTCTTATTACCAAGTAGATACACCTAAGATTGAGATCACTATTTTTACTTAAAATGTATTGCACAGAAAAGTACACGTAAAGCTTTGTAAATCAGATTAGGGATATAGGCTTTGTCTCTTGTTTATATTTTGTACTCATCTTTTTTCTAGGCACACCAGGTTTAAGGCTTAGTTCATTTGATGTTTGTACTTTTTTTCTCCAAAACTGAAGACCTAACTATTTTGATGACGAATTCTGTGTGTTTCTGCATTAGAAGGTTATTAGAATTATAACAAGAAGATTGTGCATATGTTTCTTTTACGATGCAGAAAGAACCTGTTAAAATCCTGGGTTTAGTCAGTTAGTCCATTGTTCTTGAGTGTATTCCTTGTGACAGACCTATGTTGTTAGCTAAACATTTAGGCTTCTCTAACTGATGCATATGACTTCCACAGAAGATTAGGACCAAAACCAAAGTTAAAAATCCTGGTGCAAAATGGGAGATGTAAATAGTCTTATTCTGTTCATGCTCAGTCAGATTGTTTGGTGGGTGGTTTGAAGGACAGTGATGTGTCTAGGACCTGTTTCTTTAAGTAACAAAGGTGAAAGGACTCAGCCAAGAATATCTGCCACGAGTCTCTCTGACTTGTTAGGTTGTTCTAGCTTGAGCCAAAGGGCACAATCTTTAACAGCAGCAGAATAAGGAGCATTGAAAGATGAGCTCTCCACAGTTCACATAATTTCCTTCTGATCTTGTGCTGTGGACATTGCCACTCTTTGCTAGAAATCTTGGCTTCTACCTTTCAAAGTTATGTATTTTGCTACTATTCTTCTACTGTGTCTCTGTTCAGTAGAGCACAAAGCAATTGCTATTGGACAGGTCTTATGTAAGTAATTAGGTGGGCAGATCATGTTCTCCAAATCCTGATTTCTGCATGCCATTTTTGGCAGAAAGGGACAATTACTATGTGCAAATGAAATTTACAGCCCTAAGAGGAGCTTTAGGCAGAAATAATCACCTTTGAAAGGTGCCTAGCAGCAGTAGATGATCCTGTGCATGATAATTCAGCTGGGTGGGTACAAGCATAGATTGAAGTGTCATCTTTGATGTTCCAGCTTAGCTAAAAAAACCAAAACAAAACAACAAAACCCCACACGAAATTGCCACTCAATTCATTTTATAGTTCCCAAAATTTTAAAAAATTGCCATTTTTTTAGTAAAATATTAAGTATTGCTCTTTCAATAGAATACATTTTAATACAAGCAGATTTTCACAGACTCCATTATCTACACCTTGGAAAAGATCCTGGCAATATTTTCACAGAATTGGGCAACAGTCTCACTGCAGGAGAACAAAATTTTAACAGAGTTAATTATCTTCAGGCAATAGAGACATGAGAAACTGTATTATTTGCCTAAAGCTGTATGTACTTCCTTGAAAGGTATTTGCACAGTATAATGGCTTTGTTTCCTTTGGTTCTGATAGAAGCTTTATTGTTTAAGACTTGCATTTGTCAATTACTTCAGTGTAAAATCAAACCCGATTTTCCTCTGTCCTAATAAACTTTGATGTTTGATTTGTCATTAGCTTGATGAATTCTTATGAAAAGGAAAATTGAGATGACAGAAATCACTGAAACTGTTGAAATTCCTTCTGTCAACTATTATTTTCTTGTCTACTTTTTCTTGTGTTAGATAACCCTATGTATCATAAAGTATAATTTCAGTTAACATTTGTGCAGTAATTGTACTTCTCTTGGTCCTACTACTTGTTTATCCCATTTCAGTAACTGTTACTTTAAAGCACTTTAGGGAGCTGGCCCCCCTACTTTGACAGTCAGCTTGTAGTTGTAAAGAATGCTGTTTGCATGATACAGGCAAAACTTGAGGTATTTGTTTTTCCTTTTGATTATGAATTTTCAACGTATCTTGCATAGTTGCCTTTATAAAATGCTATTTATGTCAGTTTTCTAACTGGAGACACAAGGGTATAAAAGACCATTCTCTGTTTTTTCTTTTAATGAAATACTACATTCTGTTGCTTTAGTTATTTGAATTGTATGCTCTTTTGTTTTTAACTTTAAAAGAGCCAGGTTTATCCCAGCATTTTGTGAAAACAGCATTCTAGCTCTTTCAGGATTTCAAATACTGCACAAATTGGTTCACTTTGTGCACTAAGCTAATACTGTTAGTAGCTGTTTTCAGAGCAGAAAGTAGAAACAACCTGACAATGTCCACCTCTTAACAAAGAAATGCCACTGTGCCTTCCCACAGGAGCTGTCCCTGGACTAGCCCAGATTCTTGTGTACTGACTAGACACAGTTAAACACAGTCCGGAAGCCCTCTGCAGAATGCTCTTTACATAAGCTTTGTGAGAAGGGGAGTTCACTGTTCACTGTTTATAACAAGATAAACATGGCTAAATGGATGAACTGTAATAGGTCTGTTAACATGGTAAATGCACTAATTATTATGCTACAGAAGTAACCTTTCCATTCATTTCTACATAGGATGAAAGGTTTGACAGATCTAAGCTGGTGTGATGATGAGATTGTTAGGAGTGGTGGAAAAGAGAGCTTGAGTCTGGTTGTCCTCTCAATTTACACTTAAATACTAAATGATCTGAAGTCAACAGGAAGTTGTTCACCAAATGGAAAAAGTGACCACAAATTCAGAACTGAATACAGCAAAACATTGGGCAAGATCTGATGTGACTGTTGATGCACAGGACCCAAACTACTTAATTCCTGCTGAAATCAATCTTCAGAACTTTCAAGTGACAAGTTTTTAATGCATTAGACACTGAATACACTGCTAAGTGTTCAATTCTTAAAGAATATAATCAGTTTTTAAATTACAAAGGTTTTCAGTTCACATGAATACACAGTAACATCAAATATTACATTTGGAAAACAAATTTTTCAGCAAACAACCTGTAATTTACGTACCAGTATGATATGGCAAATAACATAAAAGTGCATCTTTCTTTGAACAAAAATTAAAAGAACAATAAAATTATATAGGCCTTCAAAACATTTCCAGACCTTGTACTGTCTCCTCAGCTCAGTTTCTCTGTAATGGAATTTGAAAATGTGTGGGAAGGTCTGTCACATTAAGGTACAGGCATACTAGACAGTCAACAGAACCTTTTGTTTCTGGATCATTCATCTGATCAGATCAAAACAGAGATTTTCAGGAGAAAAATAAAATGTCCCTTTAGTGTGCTAAGCAAAGAGACCCATAGAATCATAGAGTGTTAAGGCATTGGAATGGCCCTTTTAAAGATCACCTAGTCCCAACCCTCCCTGCCATGGGCAGGGACACCTCCCCCCAGACCAGGTTGCTCAAGGCCTGTCAGGGTCCGCAAACATATGCAGGAAACCTGATGGTTCGTTTTAAAGATCTCAGAGCACAAAAGACACAGCAGGGGACAACTCAGTTTACTCGATCAAAAATGCACCTTTATTTAGTGCCAACAAATGCGATAGGAGGATTTGAAGGGAAATAAAGTATAGCAAGAAAAGAGAAAGAGGGGTTGGGTAATAGCTACCAACGGAGAGACGAAATCCTCGTGGTCCGGCCAATAGATCCGTCTTCTTCCGTGGGGTGATCACAAAAAGTGAGCGGGGGTCTCCAGAGTTTTTATAGGTTTTTCAGGGCAGGAACCAAGGCGAGGGGCACAGCACCAAAGCGGGAACTACCTGTGTTGAGGCTGGGTGCTCAGGAACAAGCTGCAAACCACACCTGGTACGAACAGCCCAGTTTGGACAAGCAGTCTTGGCTCAGTCCACTGTGACCAGTTCCATTGTTCTTGCATTCTGTTCTCATGGAGGTGCACACCAGTCCTCCGAGACTTGGCAAACGTTCCACCTCAGCCAGGCCAGGGGCTCCTTTCAGAGTCTGGGGTCTCAGTTCTCACTCACTGGAGACAACTGTGAGGCATATCACATCCTTGGACAGACTCTGACAAGGCCTTATCCAACCTGGCCTTGAACACTGCCGGGATTGGAGCATCCACAGTCTTCCTGGGCAACTTGTTCCAGTGTCACCACCATCACAGTTAAAAATTTCTTCCTAATATCTAACCTAAACTTCTCGTCTTTCAGTTTGTACCCATTAGTCACTGTCCTGTCACTACAGTTCCTGATGAAGTGTCCATGTCTGGCCTCCCTGTAAGGCCCCCCTCAGATGCTGGAAGGCTGCTATGAGGTCTCTATGCAACCTTCTCTTCTCCAGGCTGAACAGTCCCAACATTCTCATGCTGTCTTTTAGGGGAAGTACTCCAGTCATTAGCTTCGTGGCCCTCCTCTGGACTTGGTCCAAGAGTTCCATGCCCTCCTTCTGCTGGGAGCACCAGGACTATACCCAGTAGTCCAGGTGGAGTCTCACAAGAGCAGAGTAGAATGGGAGAATCACTTCCTTCGACCTGCTGGCCACATTCATTTTGATACAGCCCAAGACACAGTTGGTTTTATGGGCTGTGAGTACAGACTGCTGGCTCATGTTGAGTTTTTCATCAACCATCATCCCCAAGTCTTTCTCTCCAGGGCTGCTCTGAATCACCTCTCCACTCAGCCTGTAGGTGTGTCTGGGATTGCCCTAACCCAGGTATAGGACCTTGCACTTGGCCTTGTTGAGCTTCGTGAGATGAGGTTCACATGGAACCACCACTTGAGCCTGTCAAGGTCCTTCAGGAAGGCATCCCATTCCCCTGGTGGGTCATCTGCACAACACAGCTTGGTGTCATCAGCAAATTTGCTGAAGGTGCATTACACAGCATAAGTGAAGGCCTGAAAGCAAGAGTGCCCTCCATCAGACCTAGGAGCTGCGAATATTAGCGGCAGGGAAGAGAGAATTGTGTCCACGAGCACACTGATGCAGAAAACTAGATGTTACTGGGTTGGGTTGAAGTTTGTGTTGTGCATCAGTCTTCTTGTATTGGCCTGTGTTCCTCCTCACTAGTCATTGTCTTGGAAATTTCAACTGGAATCAACAGTACTGGCAGCTTTTTCAGCTGCCATTCATTCAAGGCACTAAAATTTTATATACATCTTCATACTGCTACTCTCCACCTGGCTAGTATAAAAGCATGAAAATTACCTTTTTTTCCTGAACAGAGCTAAAACACTACAGAGCAACACAGTTCTGCAAAACTTAGAAGAGAAGAGTCTTTTTCTTCTGTTTTTCCATTCTTCTGTTTGTGCAGCTGATTGCATGCACTGTGATAGTGCTAATAATAAATAATGTAATTTCACGTCATTCCCTACCTTCTCACAGGAAAGCAACCATCCTAAAACATGACCAATTTTAATCTCGGCAGAATTAAAGTGAAGAAAATGGTCACTTCATCAAAATCTGTTCGCTTTCTATTTCATGAGTTACCTGTGAAATGAGAATTCTAGAACTTTTCAAGGACATTTTCTGCCAACGTATTTCTGAACAGATATGGTTATGGAAATTGCATGCTCAATACCTGCACTCATTTCTCAGTCTTTAACCTAACATGATTGTTCATAAGCCCCATGGTAGCAGTTTTAAATTTTATTTTTTATCTATTCAAATTACCTAGAAGATCAGCAGAAGCCATATTGACTCATTTTTCCTCAACAGCACATATTTATTTCAGCATCTGTGTGAAAAGCAAGGAAAAATTAAGCTTTTTTTAAACTTTCATCTTTTCAGAAACACCATTTGTGATCAAATTCCAAAAGTTTGTCTGGTATTTTCAGACACTATATAAAGTGATCTATATCTACTGAAAAATGTCCTTTTTCATAAAAACTAATAATAATAATAATAAAAGAAATTAAGGATGCTGATAGTATATATGGAGCAGTAGCTAATTAGAAACCACTATTCAGCACTAAATTTCACACAGCCATGTTTTTCATCCTATTGTATTTGCAGAAAAAAACCCCATAAATCACAAAAATATATGTTATATTAAGAATAGGCAAAAAGTGCTTTTCAGAGATAAAGTGCATATTATTTAGTAATAATTATGGCTCTACGGCAAATCTCTATGAAGTCAGCTCAAAAAATTTTATTGTCCTAAATTGAAATCCAGCTCTTCTAAAGGGGTAATCATACTGCCTTCTGAATCCCAGATAACTTTGCCACAACCGTCCCCCATGCCAGGGCTATGGCAGCAGGCTGTCCTGATGCCCAGGATGCTGGCTAATCTCAAATCCTGCCGAGGAAGCTACAGACAGCTGTGTCTCCCTGGGTGCCAAATGCATGCCCAGGCCACTGCTACCCTCTCGCTCCATCAATGCATCTCCTACTGTGAAAAAAAGCCAAATAGGTGATGAGATATTTTTTTAAACATTCAGGAATAGCTGTGTGGCTGATCCATCTTTAACCTTCCATGCCAGAATTCACATTTCAAAATTTAATATTGTTGGTACACTTCATTTTTAAAAATCCAGTATATAATCTTTTAAAATACAGCATCCATGTGTGATGGGGTAAATACATCTAGGAGAAGTAAAAAGCAGAGGACACTGTCAGATGAAAGGATATTCTAAATTGTCCATCCAAAAGAAGGGAAAACAGAAATCATCTTGGGGAAGAGTCTGAGCCAAGAAATGTACAAGGTGACCTCCAGAGGTCCTTTCCAACCTAATTTACTGTATGATTCTATGAAATCCTAGTTGTAAATGGGATGCATAAACAGAAGCTCAATTCATTTGTATCTTCATTGCAAACAAGGATATATTTGTGGTGAACAAATCTAATCACAGTGTGAG
This sequence comes from Cyanoderma ruficeps, assembly GCA_008694505.1. NCBI lineage: Eukaryota > Metazoa > Chordata > Aves > Passeriformes > Timaliidae > Cyanoderma > Cyanoderma ruficeps. The sequence continues at coordinate 8,289,284 of VZDJ01004378.1, forward strand.
CCCATAGGGAACCTGACTGCAAAAGCTGTGAGGCTGTTCAGCCATCATGTAAGACCACAGGGAAACCAGATGTACCAGGATTCTCCCACTGTGTCTAGTGAAACTCAATCCCTCAGGCATTAAAAGGTTATGGAAAAAAGGGAGCAAATGCAACACATGTACGCTAATCCTCTTTTTGGAGTGGGATTTTTAGGGATGGGTTTATGGGGCTAGTACTGTACTCCAAATGGAATTCAACTGCTTCAGTGTAAAGCCCCAAATGCGAATTATGTCAACTCCTGCCCAAGTCAACATTTTGAAAATATTAAGATTTGACAGCCAGAATAAAAGACTTTGTTGGACATGGAGTTCTCATTGGCATCAGTGGGAGTTTAGGACAAGGTCAAATACAAAATACAGGTTTGGATGCAGTAGATCCATTGATAGGATGCAGGGGTCCCTGCATTTGACCAGTAGTGCACCTTGTACCAGATGGTGCTCATTGGGAACTGCAGCCACATTAGTCTCCATCTACATCTCTTTCCTTAGAAAAATATTAGCTGAATTATTTATTGTGATAACTGAATGCCAAATTTTCATCTGGTTTAAAAACAGCCTGAAGTTGCTGAAATCAGTGCAGTCATCCTGATTTAAATTCATTTTGAACAGAAAACACAAGAGGCTTCATTCTGACCTTGCACCAGCCCTTATACTTCTGTGTAATGCAGTAGAATTATTCTTGATTTCCATTTATGTGAAAATCTAAATTGGTTCTTAAAATAGATTGTCTTTTTTTTTCTCTCAGTCTGCTACCAGTAAATTATTTGACCTACATCTTAATAAATATTAGAAAAAAAATTCTCGCCACTCTCACTACATAAATACACTTCAGAACTTCTGTATTTAACTTAGACTCTATTGCTTTGCCCTCCCCCAAAATTTATCAACAAAGGCAAAGGAAAATCCACAAGTCAGCCCACTCTCAAGGACACCACACTAATATAAAGTGCCTCTTTGCACACTTTTAATGCATGTGTGCCATACGTGACTGATGTACATTTGCTTACCTTTCTGCTTTGTTGTTCTTACTATTTCAGTCATAAATATTCAGTAATAAAAGCACAAACAGTAATCTGCTTGTGTTTGTGTCAGACTGCTCCTTAGGAACGCCTTTCACCTAGTCATGATAAGTATGTATTAAATAAGAACTTCATAGACTTTCTTTTCCTATCGAAAAGTGACACTGAAATCCCAGCAAAAAGGATTACATGCTCTCAATTTCAGAAGGGCCAGCAAGGAAATCTTTATAGCTATGGATAGAAATGTAAAGGACTAGGAATCTGTAATTTCATGAGTTTTGCCAGAGGTTTCTCTGCTTAACTCCCAATAGATTTAATAGGAATTAAGAATTAAAATCCCTTCTACTTTCAAAGGAATACTGACTTTCCAGTAGTGAATGTAAAGCATGTGACCACTTTATGTACACTACCAAAATAATCTGAAATTGACTGTACATAATAACTGCAAGTCTGCTGCCTTAATATATCAATGTCAACCGCTGTAAGTCAGGACAATGAAAGTTGCCTAATTCAGGGTAAAATACAGGTTTTGGGAAATACCTGTCATAGAAACAGGGCAGAGGCAGTGATAGACATATCTTAAATATACTCTTTCTGCAGTAGTAGCTAAGCAGTTTGGTCAGTAAGAATTCTGTGTCCTCTTACAGCACTGGGTTTTTGGTTTTTTCATTATCTGGTGTTGCAACCCCACTTTCCTTTTGTCCTATGCTTCAAAAGCTGCAACCTGGTCTCACAAGAAATAAATTCTAAGTAAATAAACCTCATGAGTTAAAAAATTTTTTCAAAAATGTTTGTCATTTTTGAAACAGTTGATCCCTGTCCCTTATTTACAGTAACTATTTTTGGTCTTATTACAAAGGCAAAGAAAGATGTAGTTTTTATGAAAGTAGGACATTTGTAAAGAGTATTGTAAGTATGTATGTTTCTTTAAACTTACCACCAAAGTAATAGAAACCCATAAACTACACTGGTTCCAAAAGTTCCTTCTAGGATGCTCACACTGAAACGACCAGAACAAATCTTTTACCATCCCCTGGTAGAGAGGCTTAAGAAATCCTTTCACAAAACTGCTATATAATGCACTTTTTTTCACATCACAGCATACCTAAGCATTAAACCATAATGCTGAGTCAAAGTCTACTAGACTTGCATCTCTTTCTTCATTTTAGCACTTGGAAGTTCAATGTTAAAGTCTCAACATATTCTTAGTAGAAGCAATCATTCATCCTCTTACTCTTCTTGCATTTTTCAATTTCAGAAGCCACCAGGCATGAATTAACATGTAGGCTTTTTACATTAAAAAGAAGCATTTCACTTTCTCTTTTGAAAGTGTATCTGTTCACTAGGAGCCATACTTGAACGTCCATACCCCCAATTTACAGATATTTAAATAAAGGTTAAAGAGTTTAAGGGTTGAAAACCTACCTCACCTTAAAATAGTTTTGGTTTAAGTATATCTATAATTGTATTTCAAGACTGTCAAATATACCAATAGTCAGAAAGTTTCCTAATTAAGGCCTTTAATTTAGCTCTCTCCAACTTCTCACTGCATCCACCAAAGGTTATCGAGCTCCATTTTTTCTCTAACTATGTTTGCCTAAATTGGTCAAAAATGAATTTTAATCTAGCCTTGTAATTCCACTAATTTTATGTTTTCAACTGTCTCTGTCTGGCTGTGACAGCAGAAAATACCTTCTTATATTCCTGCAGCAACTTTTTCTTCTGATTTCTTATGTCTTACGCCAGAGAGCCATTAAGTTACATTCCCTTTTTTAACTTTTCCTTCTCTTCCCTCATTTTACTCCTCTTTCAGCATCGCCAGTCTTTCCCAAGATGTGATCCATGTTTTGGTAACTAACCTACATGGGAATATAAATCATTCTGAGCAATTGTCAGCTCTTTATGTCTGAAGGTCTTCGATCTGATTTCAGCTTGCTGGAATTTCATTATGTTCCATGGTTGGCCTTGTGGCGGTGTTCTTTGAAAATTCAGTGCACTAAAAAGGTTAGGAAAAAAGAAAGAACTTCTTTCTTTTCATAAATATAGAGCATGCAGGTTGAAACAGATATATCTTGAGGACCCATAATTTCAAAGAGAATTCATAAGTTTTACATAAATTCTTCAAATTGCCAGTTTTGTTATGCATGCATATTTATGAAGAGATATTATACATAATAGACAGATACAGTATATCAACTAAATGTTCTGTTAGCTTTTGAAGCATTACATTAATACCAAATTTACAATGCAGCACAGAATGACACAACAGGTATGTTTTACTTGGTTACTGCAGGTACTGCACTGTGAGGAGCTGGTGTGTTGACTCATTAAAAGAGCACTTTTTTGTTCATGTACATATCTCAGATTAAGAAAAACAGATTAATGTTAATTGGATCTCTTATTTCCACATTTTGTTTTACTAATGGAGAACAAATAAGTACAGTGAGACTTAATAAAATTATGCAGTGAGGAACTGTAAGACCTTAAAAGGTAGTTTAATTATCTAAAACATGACTTGAGCAGAATCCTTCAAAAAAGGACCCAGAAATCCCTCACTGCAGCAACAGAAAGACTTATCAGTGCTAAGTTTTCAATTGACATTTGACATTTGCCCTTTAGATGTGAGGTTGGAAGCTTTCCTTTCCCAGGCAGAACTGACCAAGAGTGTGCAGTGCAGAATCCCAGTGGTCCAGACGTGATACAGAGCATAACCTAAATGTTTTGCTCCCAGCAATGTCCCTACAAGAGTCTGAGCTGAGTGGAGTGTTCAGGTAATGTACATCAGCAGTAGTGCTGAGTCCAGTGAATGTCCAAATGCTGCAGGAAATCCAGCCTTTTTCCACCTAGCATTTATTCACACTGCACAAAACAGAAGATCTGGAATTCAAGCTCACCTCCAAAAAACATTGTCTGAAGTACTAGACAATACAGTCCTGGAAGGCATGGTATCCTGTTTATCCTGGACTCTCCAGCTGTAAAAATGCAAGAGCAATGAGAGAGGGAGAGCGGCATGTGGGCATAAGAGACTGACTTCCATGTTTGCTGCTTACGATACCTGCCTCTTAGAGCAAGATTCAGGTCCAGGTTGCAGCTCCATAGCCTGACATTATGTAATCAATCAGACAACAAAGCAAAACCAGCACTAAACAATCTAGGTAGCTGGGACCAGGTCCCATGCATTTCTCCTGCCAGCAGACTGTCTTATCCAGTGCAACATACTGATTCTGCTCAATGTTTCACTATTTTCTTTAAATACCACAATCAACATTGCCTGACCACATGCAAATACTAGTCCAATTCAGCAAAAGATATGCCATTGACTACTATTCGGCTTGACTAGTTTTGCAGGAGACATTTCAAATAAAACATTCATTCCTTCATACTTCCATGAAACATGCAATGCAGTAGTAAATTAATATTTACAGTCTTAGAGTTACATCAGAGCTGAATTCATGCAGTTCCTCCTACTGTGCCCTCACAGTGCTGTTCTGATAGTATCTGTAGAAGTCAAATGTAGTGTTTCTTAACAGGATGATCTACCTTTATTGAGAGAGACTATTCTCTGCATCCTCACAAGTATAAAATTTCTTTCTCTTTATTCTACATATAAATGAGAATATTTCATGCTTAATATCCAACAAGCCAACAAAATGGGACCATGGCATAAGGTTCTAGGTATCAAATTATTTGCAGTGAACAGTTAACAGCTGATTTGACATGAATATCCAAAACTATTTTCACTTTCTAGATCATAAGACCTGGAGCTTGGTAGTAACACATATATTCACGGTAACTGTTTGCAAAACCAATGTTCACCCTCCCCCTCAGACATTACAGATTTGGCTCTCCATTGTCTCAATCTTGTGCATTCAAAGCAATTATCATTCAGCAGTATACCTTTTAAAACAATTTATATTTTCTTTACAGAGCCTTAAGTCAATCCAGAGTCAATAAAAATACTATATGCTTATATATACATATATATAATATCTAAACATATATATATCAAATGTGTACACTGTATGTGTTATCTTAAAACTTGAACAATAGATTAGTAGGAAGGCTAATGCCTAGATGTGAACTGGCCATATCAGCAAAAAATAAATATTTCTTACATTGACACTGTTAATTTTTGTCCCTAAGCACAGCCTAAAAGCTTTGAAAGATATCAGTGACAGTTATCCTATTTTATCCTATTATTTTTAAATCCCCCCTCAGTATATTGCTAGAAGTGGAAAATTCTATTGTCAGTCTCTCTAATCCTACAACATACTGTCCATTCCATAGTTCACCTCTAACCTACCTTAAAGATAGCAGAAAATGGAAGTATTTATATAGCTCAGCTCTACAGAAATGATTGATTTGGCATATATCCCTATGCACTGATAATAGTCATGCAAATAATTCCAGGAGCACAGGAAGAAATGGTGCAGTAACTGCAGCAGAGGCAAGAGGAGCTCAGCAGTGTGGCTGTGGATCAGTTTGATGCTGAACTGGTCCATAGGATGTGCAGCCTGTCACAAAAGCAGCATGGCCTTTGCTACCTGCCATTTTGCCCTGGATGCAGAAACCACAGTGACATATCCAGGGTCCTGTTCAGCTGCACAGCTGAGCACAGCCAAGCCTGGTCACCAAGACACCGAACGAGAAACGGGTTAAAACTCTAGGCCATGACCTGTTTTGACCAGCAGCTGAATCACTGTAGGCTGAAGCCTCAGTTACACACCAGGGTTCCTAGGGAGTGGTGGCCAGTCTGAAATTGGAGGCCAGCCAAGGGAAAAAGGTAAACTCTAGGACAAGCAGCCAACACCTATGTTCACAAAATTTATAGGAATGTCACCTGCCTCTGAGACCTCTCTGCTCATGTATCAGACTTCACTAAAATCAGCCTTCAGGTTTAAAAGAGAAGGAAGGGAAGAAATATGCATAAGTTCATTTAGGCATTATATAGCTTCATGACAGAAAGTATATGAAAAATAATGAACCGTAATCACTCCTTTCATTAGGCCCCAACTACATCCTAATAATCTCTAGTGAACCAACAGCACTAAAAGAGATGGGAGAAAAGCCTGCTAACCCATCAGTCTCCCTAGCCAAAGAATATTCTGCACATATCCATACGTGCTGGAAAACTATGAGCGAGCTTGGGATGGACGCGGTTTACATAACAGGTAAAGTTATGTGCATCACACATAAGTCTGTGCTTTATATTGGATGTATAAAAATGTTGGACACAGCTCAGCTGGAAGAAGTCATCTTTCCCCTGTCTCTCAAGGATTTTCAAGTTTGTCTCTCAAGGCAAGCATTCTGTTCTGTAATGTCACTAACCCCATTCATTTTGCTCCACAGTGTTCCACTGGCGCCTGTAATGGTGATAGGAAAAATGTGTTCCTGAATGCTGTGATTGGCACTGTTAATGACCATGACACTGCAGAGCTGCTCTGTGCTTCAGCAGGGTTAGCTGATTTCAAGACCTGAATTTCCATTTAGCAAGGTAAACCAGGAGTATTGTACAGCTGTGGGAAAGCATTTTACTGAAAATCAAATGTTAAAATTGCATAGACAAAAGGACTATGAAACATAATACCTGAGAAGGGGTGAGGTGCACAAAAAACACAAACCATTTTGTTTAAAAAAGAAAATCTACAAGCTTTCTAAAGCTAACAGACCACATTTCTAAAATCACTGGAACAGACTCCCCATTGCAGCAAATTAACAGAGCTTTCCATGTTAGTGGTCCTGAGGTGCTGACTCGCATTGACAGGAAATCTTTTCTCATATGGGAGTGCTCCCCTTCTACCCAAAAGTCATGGATACAGTGTCATATGGTAAGACAGGAGAACAGTCACTGAAGAGGCCAAGGTTGCTTAGCCATGTATCAGGAACAAGACATCATTAGCATGGCCCTGGGTCAGTGCTCCCAATTCAACTTCTAAATTCTGGAATGCATTTGACCTGTTTCTCATCATATTTTTTTCATAGTATTTGTTAGATAAGCCTCATGCAAAAATCATGCTTTTCACCCATGGTGATTTAGTCATGAATTCCAAATGTGTTCAGCTGCTTTCAAAAATTTTGGTTGTTGAATTGTACCACTGCGATGTATTCGCTTTACCGTATGTCATGCAGAGAAAAACAAATAGTGAATGGAATGTATTTACAGTGGTTGAAAGACTAAAAGATCTACAATTAATTGCATTAATTAAACAGCAGATGAAAATATATTAAATAAATGAATCAGTATTTCTGTAAAACTATTCCTTGTGTCTATGCATATGCTTCAGCAAATCCCATCTACAAGATTGGTAAGGAATGGTATTTTATTTTTTGTAAAGAGAAAGAAGAAAATATTCTCTCTCCTGTTCCACATTACCAAAACACCAACAGGTTTTCTGGCATAGAAAGAGAGTGAAGTGACTGGATATAGCAGGAGCTTCACTAAGCTTGGTTCACATTCTCTTGATGTTCTGGCAAGAGGTTCTTTCTCCTCCCTAGGCATGCAGGTAAAAATAGTCTTCCTGAGGTCAGCAGCTCAGGGTCCTGCTGTAGGCACTGTTACTGAGGCATCTTTACAGTGCTGCCCATATTAACTAAAAATTGTTGGTGGAATAAGAATTTCAACCCTTCCCACTAACAAAACTGCAAGTTCAGAATAATTCACATTAAAAGACTGGTAATACACACATACAAGATAGTGCCTACCCTCCATTATGAAAAAAATCTAACCAAACAACCCAAAGCTTGAACTAAACAAACTGCATAAAGATTACATTTTGAATATTACATTATTTATATATTTGCATGGAGACATCCAAGATGAAAGTATTAGAGAAATACTCTCAAGTATTCTCAACCATTCAACAATACTATCTCAACAAATGTATCTTCTTGAAACTACTTCTTCAGATACTATTAAGTTCCTTTTTTTTTTCCTTCTATGGAGCTCAGTCATCGATCTATATCACTGTGGATGTGACTGGCTGTATCTTACTTTAAGGCACTTGTTATCACTCATCCTTGGCTGTGAAAACAAGCATTTTGGTAATTCTTCAGCACAGGACAATACATATATGGTGCACAAACAACAGAGACGGCATATGAACCTTTCTTCGACTCACTAACACTCCCTTTTCTCTGTTTCCCTCTAATCATGTATGTAAACCCACCATTTCTGAAGTCCAGCAATTTAAAAATGTACCTTATCTTTTTGCAGGCACAAGTAATTAGCAGTGCAGTTTAACATTGTTAATTACACATGGCCACCGTTACTTTGCATTTTGAACTACCTGATATGCAAGTGAAGTCAAGTAATTCCATGTGTGCACTACCTAAATTGCACAATAACTGAACTTAACATTGCAACACTGATGCAGCAGTTTATCTACGAAACTTGGATGCAAAAGATGTGCCCAGCCTTTCAAATACAGTCCTAATGAACAAACTGCTGAAAGGTATTTACAACCCTAAGGACACAGGTAAGTATCTAGAGGGACTTATAGAGGCACATAGGTGCCTCACTCCCATTAGAGTCACAAAGAGCAGTTTTCCTCTGCAGGACAAAGCATTTTTCATGTTTGGCAGGTAATGTATTTGCATTTAAATCTTCATTTACTCCTGTGTAAAAGTGTAACGTAGATGTACTTTTAAGAACAAAATTAATTTCCAAAGGCAACTATAAAATTCTTTTTTTTTCAATACTGAATTAAACTTTTTGATAAATATTTATAAAACATCAGAGGATCTGGCTAAATGTAAACATTAAAAATATATAATTACTATCCATAAGAATTGTTATAGTCACATGAATGTAATTTTGTTATAGGTGAAAGTATGCATCACTGAGGAAGAGACCACTAAAGAGATTTTCAGTGTGGGGGGAAATTTATGTTTGTGCTGAGAGCCAATCCAAAAGCCAGACACTGCCAACAAATGTCTTTACTCTGAAAACACTTTACTAAGGATAAGAACCAAATATATTGCAGGTGACATTCTCTATTGTGCAGGGGTCCTACACAGGTCTCTGTATTATATAAGCCCTACTTAAATACTGCTCCAAAGTTGCACAAATCTACTGCACAGGCAAGAAAGTTCCCTTGAAAAAATTCCTTGAGCCCTTTGAAAAGGATGCACTTTGGTAGCATCTATCACAGATTCTCAAGCAATACATAAATCTTGTGCTGGTCTCTGCACAGGGGTGAGACACCTTCTAGGTTATCTCTCCTGTGTTGTAGAAATACTGGAAAATCCTACAGTGCTTAAATTTACATTATGCAGAATGGGTTGACCCTGCATATATACAATTTCAAGTCAGTAAAAACATTAATTAGTGAAACGTTCAAGACAAAAGGGACTTGAGTACTTTAGATTTTAGCTATAGACAACTTCTGGCCCCATGCTGAAATCCTCATTCCACTGAAATTGAGAGACATTGACGACCTTAGTGAGGACAGTATGTTACCCCACCTTTTCAACTGTCATCACTAGCCTTTCTTCTAACACAACCTCTACCTCAGACTCCATTAGTGAGATTTCTCTGTGTCAGACTTCTCAACAACCTCTCCCATTCTGAGGAAAAGGTTCAAAACAACGAGAATCACCCAGCATCCTCATCTGGTTCACAACTGTGGTACAGAATTTCAGGGCACATATACTCAAAAGAAATAGATGGCAAGTACCCCAAATGCCCAAATACCCACAAATTCCTCTGCAATAGTATTTAACTGTGCCCCATCTCTGCACTCAAGTTTCTGGCTCCTTGGCCATGTGCACCCAAGCATCCCCTCATGGGAGTGAACTGTGCAGACCTGCAGATTATATCAAAGACAGAGGACATCAAAGTAGAGTTCTCCAAAAAGATGATCTTGATCTGGGAATGGACTTAGTGGATCCAATTTACTAAACAGTGTTCCTTGGTCATTCTTGAATAGTACTTAATTTGGAAAAAAACCCGAAGACTTGGAATCCTCAGTCACCACCAACAAAGCTGAGTATTTCACCAGTTATTTTCTTGGCCATGATAATTAAATAACTCACACAGGAGCAAATGAAAGAGCTTTGTACCATAACTCTCAATAACTTTACAGTAGAGTTGTCCAAACCTGGAGATGGCTCTGATCTTTGATCTGAAACAGAAAATCAGCAAAATTGTCTTGCCTCTCTCATTTTCTAGTGAAAGTTCTAATCAGTCTGCTGCTAACTCTAATAAGGTACATGAACCCTCTTGTGTTCTTGTGTGTTGCTCTTAGTGTTACTCCCCCTTTTGTTGTGTGATGGGCAATTTATTCAAGATTCAGGATGCTTCCTTGTGCCAAAACACCAAGACATTCTTCTTGGCTACCCCTAATCCACTCACTTTTTAACACAGGCTGCCTCATGCTTTTTTTCCTGAACCTTTCATATGTCTATTCCAGCTGTTTTGAAGAACTAGTTAGCACAGACCTCATCACCTGTCCTTACATATCTCTTCTCCCTGCCTTCCAACCAGTTCTTGCTCCAGTTCTTGCTTCCTGCAAGAACTGCAGGAAGCAGAACTGCAAGAACTGCAAGAACTTCCTGCATCTTTGTCTGACATCTGCCTCCACCTTCCAGATTCTCAGCCCCATGACTTGGATTTTTTTCCTTTCATGGAGGACATGACCTGCTACCTGTGCAACAGTTTAACACACATTATGTCACTCCACTCTCTTATTTTGAAACAAAGGTTTCTCTTGACTACCCTTACAACAAACAGAATGGGGTTCAAACTTTATGATGGACTTCAGATTTGTGTCTCAGAATGAGATCATCTGCTCCCTAATGCATCTCTTTCTCAGTGATTTCTATGATAGGAAACTAACTTTTTTATTTGGCACTTTAATCTAGATGTCTACATTCTGTTGAACAAAATTAGAACACTTGTTCTCAGGTTACGCCTATGACGACAAATGGATTTATGCTGAACTGGTGGTTGAACACCGAATGAATTCTAAAGTTCACAGATTACTTCTAAGCAGTTTGTTACAGGTCTAAAAGAAGAACAAGTTTCAAAATGTTAAATACCAATGTAATTTTGTAACATCTCTAAAAGAAAGCCCGGAGAGAAAAAAGTTAAAACCTATGGCACGGGATCTTTTTATGAAAACGATGATTGTGTTGCATTGTTTACTCCTAACAAAAAAATCATCATTCTTACATATATCAGACTGTAAGAATAGGCCTGGACCATGACCATACTATAGTCATTCAGTACCACATATTACAAATCTTCCTGATCTTGCATTGCAAATGTTTCATTTCCATGCATGGCATTTGGAGAATTCTTTGTTATATTAGACAATTAAAGCTACTTCCTTGCCCTTCACATTTTAAGAATGACTTCAAAGGTCATTGTTCGTGTCACTTTGGATACATATATTTAACAACAAAGAAAGGATACCTGGAGGGGTCTGCATAGCTTAGGTGATTGTGACATGAGAAGCGCAATTTGAAGTAGCAACTTTAACAACCACCGAAAATGCCAATTTTTAAAAGTGAAGCTAACCTCTGCCACCCCAAAGATAGGCACCCATCACGTCCTCATGTTTGCAGAAAAAATAAAAAATTGTGTGGTACCTGAGCTTTGCATAAGTTTTCTGCCTAAGAATAAATTTTATCTGAAACATGTCACATGGTTGAAATGCTGTGATGTTGGTTTTAAATAAGTATATTTTCCAGTGGCTGTAGACCTCTAGGCTTGGTGAGGCTGCTAATGAAGCTAATTTTGTGGTTTGGCAATCAGTTCCAATGCCTTTTAGTGAGCGTCAAAAAAAAAAGAACCCCAACCTGACAACAGCCTTAAAAAATGCCTGTAGTCTACTAACAGTCTCACAGATGTGACACACATTATGAATCAACCCTATAAATCTGTCCCACAGAAGGATTTATTCTGGCTTGAATGGAAGCTCCCAGCGAAGAAGTTCCTCAGGATCCAAATCTCTCGACCCAAAACAAGCTGTTCCTCAAGTGCCTTGCAGCCAAAGCGAATTACTCTTGGGGCACGGCTTTCATGCTCCCACTTCTCCCGGATAAACTTCCATATAGACCGAAGAGGTGGGAGGGCGGAGGGATCCCAACCCTTCCCGCTTTCTCTCCTGGTTTTGCCGCGGTGGCACCAGCGAGGGTCAGTGCCAGCGGGTGCGGGGGCCGGCGGGAGGCCCCTGCGGCGGCCCAGGCTACAGCCCGCCGCCTCCCGGCGCCGCCGCCCCGGCCCACCGGCCCGCATGACATCATCGGGACGGCTCGGGATCGATCCCCGCCGGCCGCCGGCTCGGGCGGGCGCTCCTCCGCGGCGGCCGCCGCCGCCGCCCTGCGCTCCGAGGGGGAACGCCGGCCCTGCCGCGGACGGAACAGGCTGACACCGGATTCATCTCCGCCGCCATGCAGCGAGCGCGCTGACAGCTCTGCGCCGGCTTCGGGCTGCGCGTCGAGAAGCTGCTCCACGGGCTGCCAGGGGGAAAGGTGCGGTGTTCCTCACGGCCCCGCGGCGAATGCGCCCTCAGCGAACAACGGCACTTGTTAAGGAGCCCTCCCTGGCTCGGGGGTCAGGAAGAAGGAATTCACCGGGTGGGAATCGGGAGGAAGGAAAACGAGCCCCGAGCGGGAGGATCGAGCAGCGGCAGCTGAAGAAACCGCCCGGTCCCTCTCCTGACAGGCTGCGACGCGCAGCGCGGCGGGCGCCTCCAGACCCCCGCTGTAAGCGAATGGGGCGGGAGGGGGAGCCCAGAGGCATAAACAAGGAGCGCAGGACCTAATTCCTTCCCCTCCCTTTCCTCACTGGCTTGCCCAGGCTCGCCAATAAATCCAGCTCGCCTATACATCGCGATGGGAACGTGCTGCCAAGGAGGCTGCCTTCCCGTCACTGAGGATGCTGCCGTCCCCTCACTGAGGAGGCTGCTGCCGCCGGGGCTGCCTGAACACCACTGAGGAGGCTGTTGCTGCTGCCGCGGAGGTTGCCGTGCCCTCTCTGAGACAGCGGCAGCTGCCGCCGCCGAGCCTGCCGTGCCCTCATTGAGGCGGCCGCCGCCGCTGCGTTACAGGGAGAGATTGTGGCGCTGCGACAGGGGAGGACGGGGCTCGGCGCGCGGGGGGGAGGCGCGGCGAGCATGCGCCGCCCGAGCCGCTGACTGGATCCTCAGCCAAGGTACCGAGGCGAAAAAAAAAAAAAAAGNGACAAAGAAGAATGAATGACGGTAGAGAAGAATAGAAAAGACCGCCAGGGTAAAGCAGCCCCCGGTCGGCGGGAAGGAACATCTCTGGCATATGGGGATCTCCGGCACCAACAGGTAGGAGGAGAGGGGCTTGGGGCGCCGAGGGCTGCCGCGGCTGCAGGTGCGTGCTGAGAGGGCTCTCCCGCTCAGCGGTGCGGGGGTTATTTCCAAGGAGGTGGCATGATGGAAGCCCTCACAGACAATGCCTCTTCCGCTCTCCCCAGCTCCCCGCCGCGGGGGGCTCTCGCACGGCTCCGGCAGATGCGGCTGATGCCAGGCAGCGGCACCCGGGCCGCCTCGCAGCGCGGCGCAGTCCGGCCCTGCATGGCCGGGCGCGGGGGCGATGGGGAGATGCCGTGGCCGTGAGTGCGTGTGTCAGCGGCGGTGTGAGTGTGGCAGCAGCGGCGGTGCGTGTGCGGCGTGCGGGCTGTGTGTGCGGAGGCAGGGCCGGCCGCCGCGGGGACAGCTCCTCGGAGGAGGGGAGCGGCGGGGCTGGCGGGAGGGGGGAGGGGGAGCCTGATTTCATGGTTTAAAACGATGCCATGATCTGATCAGCCTCTGTTTACACAGCAGCAATCAGGCTCTTTTGTGGACGGTAAGAATGGAAGGATTTTGCTGGGATTCAGTGGGAATATCCTTTGTACACCCGAGGTGGCATAGGAAACACTTCGTGTGAATAACGAAGGAGCCTGATCATGCCTGCTGTGGCTCCTGTCCCTGGCTCTGGAGGGAGAAAAAAGAAAAACAAAACAAAACCGGGGGGAAAAAAAGCAGCAACAGACAGTTCTTTTTTAAAATTTTATTGCATGAAATGTGTTCTGGTACGATTCACTGGGAGGATTAATGGGAATCGCGGAGCCCTAATTAGCTAAAAAAACCCCAAAAAACAACCATCACCACCCCCCCCAAATTTATATGTTTATTTAAGCATAACCAAAACTAGCCCTCCTGAAAGGATGGGCATTATACCTTGGCTGTGCTGCCTATTTTTGCTCAGTATTTACACTGACCGTTCCTTATTATGAATTATGTTGAGGCTTTAACGATTTGTATTAAAGCACGGGGGAAGGGGGGGAGGCCGGGGGGACGACACCCTAAAGCATGCTGCTATCGACTGTCTAGATACCTGTTTCTCTAAAAGCCTAAATGATAAAATTGTGGTTTATAGCAGGAAGGGAGGGGGATAGTGAATACTGTTTCTCTTACAAAATGCATAAACTAACACTGTGTGATTAATGTGCTTTGGTGACTTGGGTTAAAAAACATAAATTCTGCAGGGTTTCTTTGGGTGTGATCCATATCAACACAGCAGTTGCCTCTTAAAACATTGACAAATACTGTAGCCATAAAATAAATGTAGGTAATGTCAAAACATCAGCAGTCTTTGGGGATTTTTAAAAAAATATGTCAGTGATTAATTCTTGGGCTTGCAAACTGGGAATCTTTTGATTCATAAAATCTCTGAGGCTTTAACTGGGAAATTATATGTGCTACCAAATATAAGGGGCATTGGTCAGTCGTGAAACTGAAACAAGCCAAATCTGCCAATAGTCAATCATACTAAATAGTCGGTAAAAAAAAAGAAAAGCCTCATGTTTTTTAAAAACAAACAATAGTACTCAAATTTACAACTTCATTTGGTTCTCCATAAATTAACATCTTTGATAGCACTTTCTGACATCATTTTGTATTAACTTAAGAACTGATAGCTCGATTTTTTTTCAGATATTTTGATGGCATGACAAATCAGAAAGAAGAGGATGTACTGTATGACTAGACACAAGATCAGTTCTGTTTGTGGATTACATTTTCAGTAAGATGTATGGATCTATTTTTTCCTTGTTCTTAAATATAGATCATGAGACTTGACTGAGGCAATATACATATCATCCATCCATCTATGGCGAACTACAGCCATGCAGCTGACAACATTTTACAAAATCTCTCTCCTTTAACAGCTTTTCTGAAACTGACTTCACTGGGTTTCATAATAGGAGTCAGTGTGGTGGGTAACCTTCTGATCTCCATTTTGCTAGTCAAAGATAAGACCTTGCATAGAGCTCCTTACTACTTCCTGTTGGATCTTTGCTGCTCAGATATCCTCAGATCTGCAATTTGTTTCCCTTTTGTTTTCACCTCGGTAAAAAATGGCTCTACGTGGACGTATGGGACTCTTACTTGCAAAGTGATTGCCTTTTTGGGGGTTTTGTCCTGCTTTCACACTGCTTTCATGTTGTTCTGCATAAGCGTCACCAGATACTTAGCTATTGCCCACCACCGTTTTTATACGAAAAGACTGACCTTCTGGACTTGTCTGGCTGTTATCTGTATGGTGTGGACTCTCTCTGTAGCCATGGCTTTCCCCCCAGTTTTAGACGTGGGCACCTACTCGTTCATTAGGGAGGAAGACCAATGCACTTTCCAGCATCGTTCCTTCAGGGCTAATGATTCCTTGGGATTTATGCTTCTACTTGCCCTTATCCTCCTAGCCACACAGCTTGTCTACCTCAAGCTGATATTTTTTGTTCACGATCGCAGGAAAATGAAGCCAGTCCAGTTTGTTGCAGCAGTGAGCCAGAACTGGACTTTTCATGGTCCTGGAGCGAGTGGTCAAGCAGCTGCTAATTGGCTGGCTGGATTTGGAAGGGGTCCCACACCTCCAACCTTGTTGGGAATCAGGCAGAACGCGAACACCACGGGCAGGAGGAGGCTACTGGTTTTAGATGAATTCAAAATGGAGAAGAGAATCAGCAGAATGTTCTACATCATGACATTCCTCTTTCTGACCTTGTGGGGTCCCTATTTGGTAGCCTGTTACTGGAGAGTTTTTGCAAGAGGGCCGGTAGTACCTGGGGGATTTCTAACGGCCGCTGTCTGGATGAGTTTTGCCCAAGCTGGAATCAATCCTTTTGTCTGCATTTTCTCCAACAGGGAGCTGAGGCGCTGTTTCAGCACAACCCTTCTTTACTGCAGAAAATCCAGGTTACCAAGGGAACCTTACTGTGTTATATGAGGGAGCATCTGTAAATCTTTAGCCTTGTGAAACACTACCATTCTCTGCTAAGCAATTGTGGCCTGTAGCCATGTCTTGAGGAGAAAATCAAGAACGGGATGTCAGCAGCTGTAAGGATTTGGGCAACATTCTGCAGTCTTTGCAATAGCTCACCTCTAATCCTGTTTTAAACCTAAACATGTTCCTGCTGACCACTGCTGAAGGTTTGTAATTAAGAACAAAAGACTGAACTACTGCCCTGAATTTCTTTATGTGGTTGAAATCTAGATTATGAAAGTAGCAGGTGCTAAGTATCAGTGCTAAATGCTGTGTATATCACTACGTAAAATAAGAACATCAAAAAGATTAGCATTGGACATCTTAATAAATTAAGTTGATATGAGGTTAATGTGTTGATAAAACTAATTTTAGACATCTGAAGACCTTTAAAACATTTCATACAATTATTATTTTGCAAAGACTGAAAACTGGGGACTCAAGTACTGTAACTGATTAAAGATGTGCCATGCATTATTGGATTATCACACTTACAAATCTGTTTGCCTTGTGAGTAAGTTTTGGGGAGCATTCCAAAGCAGTATTTTTGTTCAGATTTTGACTTTAATTTTTTTTTCTCCAAATGTATTACTCTTTCTAATTACCATTTTCCTTAACAGTGAAATTACTAACATTTAACTGTATTCTGTGTTTTTTGCTGATTTGGTATAAAGTTTAATAGACTCTTATTTATATTTTTTAAAAAGCTAGATATCAGTCTGTTAGGCAACGTTAATGATAATATCCAGTCATAATTGAACAGTTATAATTATACAGAATAAACACATGTTGCCTTAAAGGGTTATCTAGTATCTTCCATTTTGTTTAGCATTGAAGCAAATAAGCAAGGAAAATTGAATCAATAACTCTGGTCAGTCATTTGGGAGTGCATGAAAGATCACTTAGTCCTCTTTTTTCCTTTTTACTCCAATGGTTCCCAAAATCATATGCACATCATTGGGATTATATGATTTTTTTTTTCCTAGGTGTGCCGCCCTTTCTAGTTTGTTCTGAGAAACACAGGCAGTTGATGTATGTTTATATTTTAAGACAGCTGTCATGGGGAGACCGCAGCCTTAGTATGATATCTTGCACAATTTGTGAAGCATTTATTCTACTGAAGGCACAGTCTTGTTTATATTTTCTGCACATTTTGGTGTATTGGTTGTTTTAAATTATTTAAGTTTTAACTTGTGAAAGCATATAATATGATTTCTTAGTATTTTAGAAATACATTAGAGTCTGTGAGTCTTTCTTTCTTTAAGGTACAGATGTGTGGATTTCAATATAAAGTTGCATTTGCCAAAATTTACCTGTGTAGCTTGTTAATTTTCTTGGAATAAAATTTTACATTTTTCCAGTTATACAATTAACTTTTTTTATTTTGTCTAGTGAGCTAGCATGAAGTACTGAGAATGTAGCCATTATGAATTATTATCCTTTGCAGTCACTGTATTCCCAAAATGTAAATGCATGAATGATGGGGACCACAGGATTGATAAATTATATTATCTGCAGTAGCACTATTGTGTAGTTTATCATAATTACCCATCTATATGTTCTAGTATGTCAGTTATATTTAAAGTTACAACACAGTATTTGACATTAACTTCACAGTTTAATTTTGGAAAATGTGTATAACTGAAGCACAAAATCATGAGTTGATCAGTCATAAAGAACACAGATTTTTTTCTTAATTTTTGGGAGAGACAAGACTAGAGGTCTTAATTCAGTATTGGTATATCTTGTCCTTTGTTGTAGTTTTATGACCAGCAAGTTAACCTATATATACATGAACAGCAGTCAATAATGGAAATGCTTAAATTTGTATGATAACATTATACAACATATGCAACAATTCAGACAGTTGTGTCTATATGTGATCAAACAACTTGATCAGATATTTGGTGAGCAATCTGTTTGACCTCACTTACACTTTTATACTGAGGTTGATTGGTTGAGAGGCATGGCTTTATATACTGTGTTGAAACAGAAAAATTGCTGAAATAATGAGTCCTCATCAGTATAGGAATGTTTCAGAACGTAACTTGAAATGGGACCAATAAACTTCTACCAAAAGGACATTTTTATTACACTGAAAAAGGCTTTGAAATTAAGGTAGTTAAGTAATTGTCAAAGATAGCAGGAGTGAATAAAAACTGAATCGTATGTTGAGAAAAATTCTGAAAGTCATCCCACTTAAGTTTATTAAAAGGTTGATTGGCAATAACTTCAGTCTAATTTCTTTAAAATAGTAACCTTTACAAGGAACATTGATATTACATATTGTAATAAAGAAGTACATATAAATAAAGTTGTAAATAGTATACA
The DNA here is from genome assembly GCA_008694505.1 of Cyanoderma ruficeps. NCBI lineage: Eukaryota > Metazoa > Chordata > Aves > Passeriformes > Timaliidae > Cyanoderma > Cyanoderma ruficeps. Next base: position 8,307,946 of record VZDJ01004378.1, read on the forward strand.
GTTGTAGAAGTAGTCGATTCTGAGGATTAGCCAGAAAATTTTCAACTATGAAGTTTCAAAAGCTGCAAATCTGGGGCTTGACCTAACTCTTAATAAAGTCAGTTGGTGTTTTCCCATTAACTTCATTTGGAGCAGAAGCAGGCCCTAGCATTTCTGTAGTACTATACTTCTGAAATACTAAGAAGGCTGTATTTACTATGCAGTGGGAAAGAAAAAAAAAATATTTCCCTGGAAGTTTTGCAAGCAGCAACTGATGTAAATTAAAATAATAAACACTAAACAAGTATGAAAGCAAATATTTTGATAAATGTTTTTCTTTTGATATGAATATAATTCCTTTGGCTATATGACAATACTGTATTGCTACCTGAGAAAGGGCAGGTACTTTTTATTCAGTGGATTTTTAAAATTGTGCCAGTAAGAAATCTTGTGACATAAGTATTTAGTTTTATTTTTCTCCAGCATTAAAAGGACAAGGGGATGTTCAGTGAAATTAAAAGCCAACATATAAAGTCAGATTTTATGCAAAGTTATTACTCAGTGAAACAGACTGGTACAGGATGTCAAGTAGTTTAGAGGGATTCCTACAAGAACTGTATGTATACATATGAATTAAAGCAGTGCTTTCACTTTTTCCATCAGTGTCATTTTGATCCTAGTCAGCATATCAAAACTAATATATTAAGGTATAAATTCAAAGGAGCAAGAAGGTTCATTCCAATTAAGTACACTGTAGTGTCACAGTATGAAAAGCCTTTTGCTTTCATTTTAGTACAGGAGTTAAGTTATTGCCAAAGCTAGACTACAGGACAGGTAGATTAGTCCTTTCTTTCCAGAATAGCAAAGAATATCACAATATTTTTTATCTGCATTGATCTTTAATGCTCATGGGTAATGTGGAGTCAATGGTTTTAATTTTCTGATGAGAGAGAGAAAAAAACCCAAAAGAACAGATTCCCTGTAGGCAAGGCTGTCTACCCCTGTTCCTTTCCTGCCCTCTGTTGCCCCAGCAGCCCTTCAGCAGCCTCTCCATCAATCCTTCTACAAGAGTAAATGTTTCGTACACTGAGTATTGTATTTCTCCTGCTCCTTGAGAAGTGTCTCATCCATTCCTCCTCCCCAGCAGATAACTCCTGCAGCAGCTTCCCAGGGTTTGTCAGTGTCTGGGTTCCCTTCCTGAGGATGGAGAGGGACTGCCAGTTCCTTCCAGTTGCCTTTGTAGTTCGTGGATCTTAGGGCACTTGGCTAGCACACTGGGTATCTCTGCCTTTTGGCTTTGCTCACAAAGTAGATGCTGTTTATATTATGCAGAGAAAAATGAGAATGGGGAGGGGGCAGCAGGAAACAACTTCCACAAAATTTTCACAAGGAAACCACTGTTTTTGTTGCATTGCCCAAAAGCATATTGTATTTTAAAAGCATAATCAGTGTTAATTGCCCTCTAAATATATAAAATATACAGTTAGCCAGTTAAGGGGTTTGGTACAGCTACAAATTCTTATTATTAAATGGCTTTTTGTCAGTGTCTTGGCCTTAGGGGCAGAGGAGTCCACTCCGTCTGTGTGCTTCTAAGGGCATTGTGTTTTTTCACTTCTTTTGCTTTTGCTTTGACTTTCAAGCATGCCAGCATTTTATTTATATTAATAGGAATCCAGTATTGCAGCAGGTTGTTATCACTCATGGGTTAAAAAGAATATTAAAGCGAACTCTGTTAGTTTTTGAGGTGAGTTAGGGAGGTATTTGGCAAGTAATTGGTTTGTAGCAAATGTTGAATCAACCTGTGGGCTGCTGGGCTCTTCCATAGTTACACAGTTACACAGTCAGTTCTTAATTACTGAAGCTAGCAATGGAGTAGACTAACCCCCATAAAGCTAACACACAGGTAATACAAAGCATGTCCACATTAGATAAGAACTCCTTATGTGTATTACATCTATCAAGGAATGGATTTAAACTCAAGTAAAAGGTGAGATCAGAAATTCAGAGAAGAATGGTGGGTGGTTTTCCTTTTTTTTTCTGCTTTGTTTTAGCATAGCACTGCTAATCTGCAACCTGGGTTACACACCCACATACAACTGAGAGTTGCCTGTACAATTCTGCATAGCACATAGGCAACTTCCTTCTAGTTTATATTCATTGAGAGCTCTGTGAGTGCACACTACTAATCTGATTGACTTTTCAGAGAAAAGAGAAGGCTCAGTCTGAGATACTGTTCTTCAAAATTAAAATTCAATAGAACTTCTCTGCTTTTGTGCACTGAAGTGATTTTGAGTGTGAAGAAATCAGTGATTTAAATCAGCAATGGTCATAAGTATACTCTGGCCATGGCCATTAGAAACAGGACAAGATTACATTTTGCAATGCATATGCAACAAATCAAAGAGTTTGATGTCATACACTGGGACTTTGTGTGAGTGGACTGAAAATACTTCATATTTTCCATTTAGAAAAAAGTATGATGAAGCTATCCATTTAAATGGATAAAATCTTAAACTAGCCTGTGTGAAAAAAGAAAGGTGAACTTTAAAAATTGCTCATTATAAATAGTAAACAGTTTTGGTGGTGTTTTTGTTCAGCTGAACTGTGTAATTATATAACTATGTGATCATCAAAGGAGTGTCACAGTAAATAAGTTAGATTTTTTTTAGTAGTCTAGAAAGGAAATAAGTAACAACTACCTTCAGACATTTGAAATGAAGTAATTACAGTCATCTACATGTTTTATAAAATTTAGATAACAAAATCATCATTTAGATTTTCTGTACTTATTAATTTATTTACTTAAAGAGCATGTCTTTAGACAGTGAGGTGGCTGATGCAGCCCAATGAGAGACTTCTTTGAATCACAGGTTCTGTACTATGCTTTGTATATAATGAACACAAGAGATATAAAACCAGAATTTATCTGAGATCAACTTCAAACTCTGCATTAGGTACAATACTTCTCCAAATGTTAGGCAAATTACTGTCTTCAGAGATTATTCAAAACTATTCTGTGCTGCTTCACAAGAATTCTACTTCACCTTTGTATGCAGAAGGTGGAAGCATCCAAAAAAGTATTGGTACCTTTTTAGGAGCTGATTAAAATCCTGCTGTTGTCCCACAGGGAAATCATCTTCTGTGGAACTGGCCCACCACAGGCCTGCAGCATAGTCCATGTTGAGTTTAAGCAGGACTTTGGTTGCACATACTCTGAGTACTCATGGGAGAAATTCAGCATTAGCAGAGGTCAGAAATTCCTAGACAACATTCATAGGCTACAGACAAGCGATAGTTGCTTGTCTCCTTGAAACAGAAGTCACAGAATAAACAGAGGCCAAGAGATAAATGTTTATGGTTAGCTGTTTGGGATTTCATGCCCTCTTGGTGCCCTCAGGGGTGGCTGAGAAGACCTGTTTCATTCTTGACTTTGTTTGGGGGGGGTTGTTTGTTTGTTTGTTTTGAAAATGCATGCCATCTCAGTTGCTCTATTCCATCCCACCCATCGCCAGTTGAACATTTGATGTCCTGCTTAATCAAGTCTGTATATTCTTTAAAATACATATCTAATAGTAAAATGTATTTGTAGCTTTGCACTGATTATGCAGATATGTATCACTGTTTGTTCTTGCTCATTTCCATAAGTATTTCCTGTGTTCCAAACATACAAATACTATTTCTGAAATTAAGGCACTCTACAGTCATGTGTTTCCTGATTTTTCTGTGAAGGCCTTTTAAGTTTTGGATATTTCTCCTGTTTGTTCCAAAACACTAAATGCAGATTTTTAGGACACATCACAGGGAACATTTGATTTCTTTGACTGAAGGACTGTTTGGACATCATAAGACTGTAAATTTAGGTCCTGTATAATAATTTAGGGCAATGCCTGGGCTATAGAATCAATGGTGGTGGGGCTGCTGGAACAGGATATTTTGGTAACTGTGGCTTTAAATTACATCGTAAGGCATCTAGCACAAAGGAGAAATGCTCCTTTTGTAAGATAATTATGTAAATTGAAAGTAAACACACACAAATGAGTACAGTTCTATAGGATTTTGATTAACATATTCAGTCATAGCTGTAGCAAGATGGGCATAAAGAAAACAAACAAACAAAAAAAAACAAAAAGAGAAAGTATCTTACCATTTGAAACCTAATCCTTGTATGTTTGGTTTGATTCCTGCAATCCCTACTCTAGGAAAATTTTCCCTCTCTTTTGTGGAAACTCATCTCAATAACGACTGCAAGATCTTGGTAATTTATATCAATGTTTATGTTTTTTACTTGACTTGTTCTTAGTGACAGCATGACACGGCAGGCCTGTAAACATAATCTCTGTCATAGTATATATGCAAAAGCAGTCTTTCAACAGGGTTTGAGAGGGAGTCTATATGCACATAGATATATTTCTCAGAGTCTCCAAAATAATGTAGTATAGTTGATACCAAGTAGGGACGGCTCAAGCCCTGAAAGGGCATGAGGTATCACACTTGAGTATAATGAGTGAGTTTAAAATCAGATGCAAGGAAGGTAAGGGACTTTAGTAGCAGCTTCCTGTGTTAATAGTTGTAAATAATGCTTTTGGACTAATTTGTAAACCTCCTGCTAAGTTCCTAAGTAGTGGTAAGGGCATCTGCAGTAAGGTGGGCTGTAATGCTGCAGCTGAGTCCTTACGTCCCCCTATTTTAGTTAGGGGTGGACTGGAAGCAGTACACATTGTANTTTTTTTTCCTTGCCTTTTTTTTTTCTTTTTTTCTTTTTGCCCCCCCTTTTGGTTTTTTTTGGGGTTTTTTTTGTTTTTGGTTTTGTTTTGGTTTTTTTTAAGAGCAAAAGGGATGATTGAAAAGTAAAGTTTCAAAATAATTGAAAAATAACAAGGGGGTGGATTCTCAGCAGAGAAGAGCAGTTTGGGAGAAAGTACAAAGGCTGTTCCCTGAAAATGGAATTGTCAGTGATAATTGTCGGTGGTAGTCTGTCAACATGAGCAGATTGGAATCTCTTGATAAAAAGATGATAGGCCAAGAAGAGCAGAATGAAGTCACATCGTAGCTGAGGGAGGAACTGCAAATGACTACTGATTCAAAGCATTAGTTAGAAAGAGGTAATTAGGGGTCATGTTGAAAGTAAGGGTCAATGAAAACAGTTGGTGAAAGCCAAGAACATTGACTCCAGGTAACGATTGCAGTCTGATCTTAAAAGGGAGAGATAGAATAAAATGGCAGAATGTTTACCAAAATAAGTGCAATACAGACCACTGTCCCCTTTCTTTTTCTTTACAAATTAAGGAAGAGACTGCATGATATCAGAATGATTAGGTGAGCAGAGAGAGGACGGAAGAAGGTGATAAACCATAAAGGAGGTGTTGAGAGTCAGAACTAGTTATTGGAAAGGGTGATGGGAGGTGAGAATAGCTGACAGGAAGTTGGCAGAAAGAACAAATTTGGATGAATGTTCTTGGAGTAATGTGGGAAGATGTGGATTGACATTCCAGAAGATGGAGGATTCTGGGAAAAGTGGAGAGGATGACAAGAAGGAATGGGAATGTATCAGTCAGGAATGGGGAGGCACAAAGAAGCACAGAGCAGCTGTCTTGCCAGGAGGATGACAAGAGCCAGCAGGGAGGGTCACCCAGACAGGACCAGGTTGTCTCTTAAAGGTTCTGCTTATCAAGAACATTGTGCTAACCCATGGCAAAAGGAAGAGAAGGGATACCAAGGGATTCCAGCCCTTGTGAGGTCTGGACAACTGCCTCCCCACAGCTCAAGGGTTGGACTAGATGATCTTTAAAGGGTCCCTCCCAATTCCCAACTATTCTGTGATTCTGTGAACTGTCATCTCAGTGTTCTCAAAGTCTTGTAGCTAGTTTTACATCTGAGTTCAGTAGGAACTTGAAGAATGACTGGATGGTTTCCATTACTTACTATTCTTTCCTTTCTAACATTTTAACAGGATTTTCTGCTCTCTTTCCATATTCTTTCTCTTGCTCTTTTTATGATATTACTCTACTAAGAAAAACTACATTTTTTGTGACACTATATATTTAGATCATGTTGGCCCAGCAATTCTGGTAACTTTCAGACTGAATGATAGCTTTTCAGAACAGTGAAAGTGCAGGTTTAGTGCAATTTGAGAGCACTGCTGTGCTTTATTATCATTGTCTCCCATAATGGTGGTATCTTGGTTTGGTGAAGTGACCATTAGCATGAAAGCCAGTAACTTCCAGGTTCTCATTGCAGCTTTGCCACTAAAATCAGTGCATAGGTGACCTTGGGTGATTCGTATAAACCAACTTTTCAGCTATCCACTAATTTTAAGCAACTCAAGATCATTTTGGGCTTCCAGTTTAAGACACTAGTGAATTAATTCCCGAGGGAATGCAGCACCCTTAAGTATAGATCCTATGGATGTTGTTGGTGTATAGGTGGAAAAATTGATCAGAAATGTTCTGTTTGACTTGTATGGTCAAGTTTTGGTCTTCTGCAGGAAGTTTCAACTTATATGTCTCAGACTTTTCCTTCCTGAGAAACTGAAAATATTCTTTAAAGTTCTGCTTCCTGACCAGTCTTTAAGATTATAGCCAACAGTACTTGCAGGTAGTCTTTCAAAAATGAGGTAACCAGATTAGTGGTCAGCTTGAAAATGTGTGCTAAAAACTTCTTTTCTGCATAGTTTGCCTGTTAAATTAAATGGCTAACAAAATTACTTACTTGAAGGGTGAGAGATTTAGTTACGTAAAGTTTCTAGATTTCTGAAACTCATCATAAATCAGGATTTACCCCACTTACTTGACAAGGCCATAGTAAGATGCTGCACTAGGAAGCAAATAATTGTTTTTTTAGTTAAAGGTCAATGAGACAGTGTGGGGGTCAGCTTTTGTTGCTGACTGTAGACTAGACCAAAAGTTTGGAGACAAATGTGACAGATTATTTGGGATGTTCAGATAACCTCATCTTGCCAAGAGATATGTTCATTAAGTTGTCAAAGGACTGAAATGTATGCATTGCCCATCCATCTGGCATATAATTTAAATGCTGCTGAATTCCTGACCTCAGATATGATATAAGCATTTCTGAGTAGACATGACTGATAAATGTGCATAAACAGAGGCTCTTAGAATAAAATTGCGTTTTAAAAGCAGAGTAAAAAAACTCTACTGAGATCTAGAGACGCGTGACAACATTCATAGATGGTAACATACTCATATAAAAAAAATTAACTGAGTACTAAACAATATTTTAAAAATATTTGCACAGGATTTTTAGTACAATTAATAAAGCTCTCTGTAGCCTGAAGAAAGGTGTCAGAAGTTGAAGTGCCTGAAACTGAGATACTGAATTAATCACAGTGAGTTTTCTGAGGGCTGAATAGATAATCTGCATGATTTTAAATATTAAAAACCTTTGTCAGGGTAGATGTGCCTGCAAAAATGCAAGCTGGCAGATGCACATGATTAAGTCACAGTTGTCTAGGCAATTCTATATCTGGGTTACCACAAACTATTATAAATAAAAACAAGTATTGATACCTGAGGTCTTTTTAAATTTACCTTTGTCATGCAGCAATGTTGTCATAATTCAGGTGAATTTTATCAGTGTCATTTTAAAACCTTCATATTTGAAGTTGTATCATACCAATACAATGTTAGAACCCAAACCTGCAGAACCTGGGTGACCCATAATGACCCTGTGGAAAGAGTAGCACTGTGGAGATTTGGTGTGTCCCTTGGGGGTTCACATGAGCAACCCAGCTTCCCTTGAGTGTCAGTGGAGCTTCAGAAAACAAGACAATGGTTTGATTGATATTTTTGGAGAGAGGTTCTCTGATTTCTGGAGGCTTTCAATGTAGGCTTATGAATCAGAGGCTGAGGCTTGATGGTGAACATCCTTTCAGTCTATTTTCAGGTCTCGCTATATGAGCACTGCCTCAACTCTCAAGACTGTAAGAAAAAGAGAAGACTCATCTTTCACGGTGCGGGAGATCTGGTGCATGAATTTAAACTTCTACACAAACAGATGGCAACATTTTCTTTTCCACTCCCTTTTCTCGGCATGGAGCATCACTGCCTTCAAGTCACAAATTCCGATATATGTTTATTGACAGAGCTAATAGCAAAGCCTGCTTGTGCTGTGTGAGCAGTTTTAAAGAGTGATATATTTCTCAGTCTCATGAGGACGTTGAAAACCTACTTCTCTTGTGAGCAGTTCCAAGCACCTTGTCAATAGCTGTTCATGTCAATGAGGCAACTGTAGATACCCATGGGGCACCCGTGTCACCTGTGTGGGTACAAGTGACACCTCCTACTAGATCCTCAAAATCCACATAGAATTTAGTAGTATCATAGGGCAGACACTTCTGCCAGCATCCAACACAAAGAATATAAAAGCAGATTTGTAACATTTTGCTACTGGAGATACAGGGTTTAAGTATTTCTATGGCAGCTGTCCTATCTTCACTTGACCTGCCCAAGTACTACCCCACTCTTTATTTTATCCTTCCTCCTTTTCCATTTGATACAGCCTTAACACAATATGCTCTAGAGGACAACAGATGAAGAACTGAAGCATATTTTTCCCTATTCAACAAAAATTCAACAAAAAACTAATTCATGTTCTGAGCTTTGTCTGCATGATGCCCCTATGCTTGCTGCCAAGTGTCTCACTGTAGGAAGAGAGTTCATGCCCCAGTGAAAATACAGATTTACATTGCCAGGACTAAATCTGTAATCTTAAATCTGTAAAGATTTGCAGCACTCACGGAGGCTCACTGAAAAAAATGTGCAAAATGTTCCATTCCCCTTGTCACAGGTTTTCATTTCAGCTCCCAATGACCATCCCATAGTACCCTCCTATATCATCTGCAAAGAATCCGAACAGACTGATATTCTGGGACATGTCTGGTGGGTTCCAGCAGTGCTATGGGGTTTATGCATGTCCAATCGCTACTGCTTGAAGGGCATGCTTAAAAAAGGTGGCATGCCAGCTCTTGAAAGTGTCCTGAATGCAGGCTTGCACCCAAACAGTTCATGCTGTGGCTGTAAGCCACACACAGCTCACAAGGTGATTTCTACAGTTTGAGGGGGTAAACAAGTGCGTCTATACTTGACAATTGTGGTGGCATAGGGTGTCCTTAGGCAACTGGTTGATGAGTTAGAATACTCCTAGCTTTGTTGTTGTTGCTCATGCCTCTAACCCAAGTAGCAGCCTGAGCAGCAAGAGTTGTCTCTGGGGACCAAAGAAAGAATAAATCATGGTCACTGCAAGGAGAGCGAAGAGAAGAACTGCAGCAGGAGAAAGGTGGTGGACAATGGACTTTAATCTGAAAGAGGAGGACATACAGATGACAGGAATTAGAGTTTCAGAAGACAGGGTACCTGGGAGCAGTGTGGGTGGTCAGAAAAGAGCAGTGATGTGGACAGATGACAAGAGACCTAGGGGTTTAGGGGCAAGGAGCAGAAGAAATGCGTGGACAAGTAGACTTGTGGATCTGAGTGGGAGACTGGTGGTTTGAAAGGCTGCTGGAATGTAACCATTTGTTAGTATTCATTCTGTGCATCACAGTCAGTTAAGACGCAGACGAAGTGTCCATGTGAAACATGCCTGAAAAATGAGAAAAAATGCCCTCTGAAAATCTTCAAGGAGTCTGGAGGGCAGTTGCAGTTGGACCTGGTGATCCTGTTTTTTCCAGGTGTGTAGCAGTTCTGGTGTACACCTCATTGAGGCAGAAGTAGGAGGGAAGGTATGAGAGACCATACTTGAAGGAGCTGTGTAGTTTGATGCTTTCCCTGCAGGCTTTCTCACAGTGTGCTCCCGAGAGGCCTTGACTGGAACTGAAAACTGCTGTTTTGCAGAACTTCCGAGGGAGAAGGGGAACAGCATTGCCTTTCACCCTCGTGGGGGTGACTTCTTTCCTCCTTTCCCTGCAGTGTGATACAAGGAGGGAAATTAATATTCCAGCCCATTGAATCTTCTCGGTGAATCTGGCATAGCATTATTTAAGACAACGGATATTTTTACCTCTATTTTTTAATTGATTTCATCTAACAGCATTTGAAAAACCTTGAAGATCATAGTATGTGCACAAACTCAGCTAATTTGTTTGTTGCAAGGACCCTAACCATAATGTGTGTATATCCAAGGCAATTGTGAATTAAGACTTAAGCCATTCAAGCAAGTCTGTAAATAACATTCAGCCTCCTGGTTCCCAAAAAATATCCAGACAGAGCCAAGGGAACCGATGCTTTCAGCACAACACTGCCCTCTGGAGCTCTCAGAGAGAGAGTTTGTTCATTGCAAACCAAACAAAGGAGGAGAAGGGGAAAATAGGAAAAGGCCTTGGTCTCCAATGTAAGAGTGCATGTCACAGTGTACACAGTGTAGTGAGTAAAGAAAGCAGCGATACTGCAAAAACAATGGAAAAATAAAGACATTCATCCCCATATCAAATGCCAGAAAATATTTTTCAGCATTGAATGGAATGTGGAAAGAAATTGAGAATTTTAAACAGACCTGCGCAGAGTGACCTACGACAACAAAAATTCTTTTTAATTTTGCTTAAAGGCATTGGCAACATTCTAACCAAAAAAAAAAAAAAATCTATTTTTTTAGGAAAGGAAACAAATAATTTGCTCTCTGAAAAATCTATTTTAGATGCAGTTCTTTTTCTGCTGTGCATCCTTTCATATTTTGATAGTGTTTGTGTCAACGCAAAGATGATATGTTATCTTGTGCTGTCAAAAGCTTACCAAAATAAACCTCATCAACAAGGCATTAAATAATAATATCACCTTTCCCCTGAAGTTTTTATATTCTCTGTGATGTACTTATGCATATTTTTAAAAGAACTTAAATTATTGATTCCTACCTTCCATCAAACCTGTCTAAGCAGTGAAGTGTATATAGAATGTTGTGTGGTACTAAGCTCTGTTAAAGAACAACCCACAACACTTAATTGAAAGCATGGACTTGTTAGAAGTGAATTTCTTCAGTTTATGAAAGGTTGAGTCTTGCAAATACAGCCTATAACCAGTAACAACCCATCATTGCTATTTCTGATGGCAGATACTATTCTCAGTAATTTGCATGCATGGAATTGTACTCAAGGATTTAAGAACCAATTCAATACCTTCTCTACAAAGTATTTTTCCATTTAAGTAAATGATGGAAAATATGAGGTTAGAAGGAACCTCTGGAGATTATCTAGTGCAAATATCTGCTACAAGAAGGATCAGTTATAGAAGGTGGTCAGGGCCACATTGTCAGGTTTTGAGAGCTTCCATGGATGGAGGATCCACAACCTCCAGCAAATTGTTCCTTGCTTTGACACTTCCAATAAGAAAGTTTCTTCTTATTTTTAAGTTGTATTTCCTGATTTTCAGTTTATGTGTATTGATTTTCATCCTGACACAGTGAAGAATCTGACTCTGATTTCTTTACTCCTCCAGTCAGGCATTTATACACACTGATAAGATCTCCCCTTAAGCAGTTCCATCTCTCTCTATATGTCAGATGTTCCAAACCCTTACCTGTCTTTATGTCTCTTTGTTGAACTGTCTCCAGTATGTCCATGTCTCTTGTAATGGGGAGTCCAGTGCTGGACCCAGCATGCCAGGCGTGTCTCTCCAGTGCTGGGTAGACAGGAAGGATCCCTTCCTTCATCCTGCTGACAAGGGTTCTCCTAGAGCAGCTCTGGATGCTGTTGGCTGCCTTTGCTGCAGGAGGTTATTGCTGGCCTGTGTTCCATTTGGGGTCCACAAGGATCCTGAGTGCCTTTTCTGCAAAGCAGCTTTCCAGCCAGTCAGCCCCCAGCCTGTGCCAGTGCCTGGGGCTCTTCCTCCTCAGAAGAATTCATAGTGCAATTCAGTGTTATCAGGACAAGAGCTGCCAATGTTGAAAAGAACTGAAATGATGACTTGGGAATAACTAACTTGTATTACTGTAGTTGAAAGAAAGGTTATTTGAATACCAGTAGACTAAGGAGAATGGATTGAAACAAACAAAAATGGCAGCAAAAGGGAAACAGTGATCCTCATGGGAGTGAATGTCTGATCACAGAAACAGAACTCCTGAATTAATCCCTCCGGGCTTGAGCCAGTATATATTTAAGCCTGTGAGAGCTGTGGTTTGGGGGGCATTAAACAAAGCCAAAATGTTCTATGAAAAAAGGCAAAAAGTTTGCATAACTTTTTTTTTCTATCTTGGTAATAATAAGCAGCAGCTAAGCAAGTATCTAGAAATAGTGGGAAATTCTGAAAATATTTTCAAAAATTGAATTTACGTTATGGAAAACATAAAAATATTAAGCAAGAACCTTACAAGTCAGCCTCAGTGAAGTAATTATTTACCTGCAAGAAATTAATTATGTGCATAAATGTTTGCAGGACTGATACATATATGGGAAAGGAGATCTAAAGTAAATAATAACACAGAAAATCTACTGTCCTCTCTTCATTGATCGGGGAAAAAAATTAGATTGGCACTACAAGATTCAAATTCCTATAAGTGTCCTAGGCAATTGACTGCTGTGCAAGTAGGAGGAAAAAAAATGATCACACATTTTACTCTGTGAGGCCAGTTATGAAATAGTGATGCCAACACTGCAGTATATGATAGAGCTAATAATAATTAGCAGGTTTGCTTAGCATCCTTAGTGCAGATGGCCAAGTTTAATAGCACGTTTTAATTTCACTTCAGATCCAAATGGATAGCATGGGTCAGCTTGGCTGATCTGAATATATGTGTATCAAGATCATTCTAAAAAGCTGTTTTTCCCTTAACAAACTGAATTTCCCCAATACTTTATTTTGGAAAACTTATAAGACAGCAGCTGTAATTCAAATACCTTTTCTTCACAGAATACAAGCTGGAATAAAACTGGAACACAATGTTTCCAGCACATGTCCTGATTAGGTACGTGATAGGATCTGATTTTAGGACCATGGATTAGGGCTGCTTTTGAAAGATAATTTATGAACAAGATATGGCCCTTCATCTGTGTCCTAAAATAAAACTAGATCTGAGTTGCTTGTTTTTATTTCAGTGTTTTGTTAGATAATCTAAATCTTCTATACAACGTTCCAAAGCTTACTTATTTTACTCTTTCCTTAAAAATTGATCTTAAAACTCAAGGGGGGCTCTTCTCTTTGCAAAGTGAAGATGTCTTCACTTCCATGCTCACTGTGCATTATATGCACACTGAAGAATGTTTAAACTTGTTTCTGAGAGTCCTTCCAGATAGAGTTGCCAAAGAAGAAACCATTGATGAGAAATCACTGCAGGAGTTACTTTTTTTCTTCTCAATGTTTATACATTTCTATCATTTTGGTGAATCCTAGTGATATGACTTGAGACCTTTAGGATTTTTTCTAGCTGAATATCTGCAGACACAAAGTCTTTACAATGTTCCTTTCTGGGTTTGGATAGTCAAATTTGTCTTACCTAATTTCTCACTGATAGCATTTTTATCATTGTTTAATGGCTAAAGGAGTGGAAGGTCTTGTCCTCAAGAACATCAGTGTAAGTCCAGCTCTATGTGTGTATTTAGCTAACTCAGAAGACACGATGTGGCTCACAGTGATTAATAACTATGTTCTCCAGAAGCTGGCATCTTCACTGAGGTCTGCAGTATATCTAATTGAATTGGTCTCACTGAATTTAATCTCGAGATCCTCAACACACCAAAATTAAGTACAATTTTAAGTATAGTTATTAAATTAAACTTTCATTTTGCTAGAAAATATGAGCATCTAACACTTTAGGGACACATGAGATGAAAGATTAATAATAACTCAATTAAATTTAGAACAATTTACAACTTTTCTTTAGAAATAGAATGGCATTACTTTTTAAAAAAAGAAAAAACACCAACTATTTGGATATTTACTCATTATAGGCTAAGTAATTATTTGCCGTAGGTCCTCTGATATTAGAAGTTAGACTGAGTGATCCTGGTGGGTACCTTTCAATTCAGCATATTCTATGATTCTATGATAGTAGCGAAATCAATGTACAGCTGAGGAGGTGGAGTATCATCTGGGCACACTGCCAGCAAAGTCAATGACTCTTTACCCTTGACTTAACCAAAATGACCATCAAAATGACCATAATTTAGGCATTGGAACGGCTAAAGATGAGGCAACTATTTCATACTTGTTGATTCAGAGGAGCGTCAACATTCCATTAGGGAGTGTATCAAATTAACAGGCCTACACAGAGGGCAACCAGGAAAGCCTATGAACTGAGCAAAGAGCTCACTGATAAGTGACAGTGGGCCCAGAAACTCTCTGCTGACTTTCTGCCCTGTTCTATCAAGATCCAGAGCACAAAATCCTCTCCTGAGGAAGGCTGAAAACCAAAGGAACATCAAATATGAAAGAATTTGAGATAATATCTTAGAGATTATAACTCTTTACTAAGAGATGTCTGCACTGGATTGTAGCCTACCTGATAATCTCGAAAATAATTGCTAATAATCTTGTTCCACAATCTGCAAAAAGGGTTTATGCTGGGTGATTAATTTCTAAGTGTTGTCTTAAGTTGCCGACTGATTAGCCTGGTGTCAAAATCAAGGAAGATAAAGAACAGATAGAAAAACCTAGACAATAATTAGTTCTGATGATGAGATTCATGATAGGATTAATAAATGGTTAATTCCAATGAAAAAAAAAATCACTGACCCATACTCCAATACTTCTTCTACTCAATTACAAATGCAATTGTTAAAAGAAATATTACAGGTGTGACATACTTGCACTTTGGTACATCACTTGACCTAGACTTGTACAACCTTCTGCTTAAGAAACAGGATACCAAAATAACTGATTAAAGCTATTGAAACTGAACTGACAGTGTGACACGATAGACTCTGAAATTTCATCAAATAGAAAAAATTACCACACCCTTCAAGTGTTTATTCTTGGCCTCAGATGATTTCTCTTTTTATCAATAACATGGAAGAAAAACAAATCATGATGGAGAAAATGTGCAGGTATAGAGGGAGCAGTAAACCATGAGGGAGCAGTAAACAATGAGGCTGACAGATCACTGATAGAATTTGGATTGTGTTTTTGAGCAGGCACAAGCAAACAATATGCATTTCTGTTCGGTTTATTGGCTCATACTTGAAGATCCAGAGCTGTGTACTAATGAGTAATCACTCTGATGATGACTTACTGCCCAGGTAATGAGCCAGACACCAGATCCCAGAGCACAGTTGTGGCTGAAGGGACTAAATGAAATCCTTCAGTATTTAAACAAAGCCATGTGGAAGAGGAGTAAAGAGACCATCTCACTTGCACATTTGGTATGGATGTGACTGCTACCAGAACACTGTGACCAATTTCTGGCTGGGGAAGTGTGAAAAATTGATCAAGATTTAGAAAAGAAGAGAGAAGTACTTAAAAGAAATTTGTGCAAAGACTATTAAGCTTGAAAGACTAGAGGAACTTTTTTGTTTGAGGCTATTGCTTAATCCCATCTAGGAAAAAAAGAATTTGTCTAGCTGAAAGATCATCCTGGTATAGGTCAGCAGAAGGGCTGATCAAGCAGCAACTCTACCAAAGTCCCTTACTGGGTTCTTGTGTTCCCAGGGAGGGTTAGAAATGTAGTGTTTTAATACTGGACTCCTGTTGGGACTGAGTGGTTCCACAGTAACAAAAGATTGTAAAAACAGTCTAAATTAAAGAAAAGATTCCATGACTTGGCCCCTCATTGCTACCACTGCTGTGCAGTGCCAGGCGAACAAAAGAAACAGAGAAGGTCAGATTAGATAATCATCTTAGATCTTGGTACTTACCTGAACCATATGTTTATCATACCTACTTTAATAATTTGTATCAGCAGAATAAATTTCTAATCTTATTGGAACAAAATAGCCTAAAATATTTAATATTTCACATGTCTAGTCAAGCTCTCCTTTTTGGGGAATGTCTATTTTTCCATAATATCTCAGCACTAAGTCAGAAGTGCACCAGTTAGCAAAAATGATGAAGGGGGGTAATCTTAATTAAAATTCTCCATTAAAGCAACTAAGTCCCTAGTGAGGGCATTGTTGGGGTTCTGAAGCACATTATTATAACTAAAAGGGCAAAGTCATCAGAGTTTGTTCGTTTGGAAATGGCAAAAATGAAAAGATAACATTTGCAATGCAGTAACCCACTGCAAGCATCCCTGCATTTCTGAGGGCATTTCGCATGCAGGCTGCTTTCCAATTAGTGCAAGCCAGATGAAGTTTTGAGCACTAAATATAAGATGGTGAAGTTATTTTGCACAGTAATTGACCTCCCACCACATGTCACTGATACAGTGTCCTTTCCCCTAGCTGTGGCCTATAATAGAATTTTTGGAAGAATATTAACCTGGCTGTATATTATTTTCTGGTTCATTAAATATAATAGCAATTCTGGCAAAGCTTTTAGTTGATGAGAGAGGTTTGTCCTCCACAAGAAAGCGTCACTATACTAAATGCTGGATCCTTATCTAATTTGCTTACAGTCAATACATTTTTGAATAGAGACATTAGATGGAAAACCCACAAAAGAGCATTTATAATTCACAGCCTACAAAACTCTCTTAGTTCTCAACTTTATCTTTACTGGAAAACACTCCCCAAGTCCTATGAAATCTTTAATGGGTTTTGATGCTCTTTGGCCATGAAGATTCTGAGAGAGAAACAAGCATATCACTCTCTTGGTGGTACCACTCCTGTACACTCCCTATAGAACAAAAGGGCTCAAGGGCCCATTTTCAATACTTCATGCAACCTTAGAGCATCTTCTCTTGCCCTTACAGTATCTCCCTCTTTCAGGTCATTTGTCACTGTCCCAGCTTGATTGGCAGTGATAGTTAACCTTTGCTTAGCACCCTGGAGGTATTTACTTTGTACTTAAATGTATTTTCTTTCTTGCATACTGATAAAATACCCACATTTACAGCCGATTTTTTTATCCCAAAGGATTTCAACAAGCTCTATAAATTTATAAGCAGCTACAAATTTATAGCAATACTGTACAGGTAGTGTAGCTTTTAGCTCAGAACAAAAGACAGCAGACAAAGTCTGGGAATCCTGACGTTTTAACAAGCAACTGCTGAACACAGAATTTAAGCAGATGGATCTGAATTTTGCTGAATATTAGTCTAGAATGTAGAGCTAGGTTCAAGTTTGTGATGAACCCATGACCACAAAACCTGCCCAGGTGTCCTATGGGACTCATGGAGGAGCTAGTGCAGACCCACAAAGCATATGGACACCTGACGCTGGATATCAGTGGAACTGAAGCACTTCATCCTAATGGTGCGGCCCTCAAAGATATGCCTGGATCCTTACGCAATAGAAAGTCTATCAGCACTTTCATTTTTATGTTTCAGATGATGATAGAAAAAAAACCCAGCAATGCTAATATTTTGCAAACACAATATTTAAACTACAATGATGCTGCCCAGACTAAAAAACGGGTATGTCTCACTTCCTTTCCTCGTTAAGACTCACAGGCCTTCCCAGGCCTTCCCCATTATGCAGGTTTAGGCCAAGCTTAATGCAGAGTGGCAGCAGTTTATTTCAGAATTAAACACAGTATTACAACTGCAGCAGGAGAAATCCTAATTCAGATTCCTGGCCTTGGCAGTATCTGTCACAGATGGCTGAGGGGGAGAAAATGTGTTGCTTTCCATCCAGTCCTGGCTGAATATGAAATTGATAAAGAGCAAGAAGAATGAGGAATTTTCTCCAGCTTTGCTTTTGATCAGTGTGGGGACTAGTATCACTGCGACTGAGGAGAGGCTAAAACTTGAGGCTCCTTCTCCCTGAGCAGGCATGGTAACTGTTAGCCTGGTTTTACAGAAAACAGTGCTTGGTTAAAAAGAAACCATGAGGCTTGCTCCACTGTTAGAAGGATATTGGTAGGTGTTAAGCCTCAGAAAAATTCTTGTCTATCCTGTGCCAAAGGCACAAATCTGGATTCAGAGGCTATAAGGAAATGACTGAGCAGCCTGTCTGATCCCTCCAGGTGAAGGATTAAGGGAGAGAGACCTTGAATTCCAGGCAAAGGATATCCACATTCAGCCCAGATTAAAAAAAAAAACCAAAAAACAAACCAAACCAACCAAAAAAAAAAAAAAAAAAAGCAGCCCACAACAAAATCAGCTCTTCCTTTTAACACTAGGAAGCTGCACTGATATAGTAACATTTGAAGTCAACATTACTTCCAAGTTTAAAAATCTGACATATTCAGAATCTTGCTTACCTAAATTAAGCAGTTATTTTTTAATTTTTTGCCTCAATATCAAAAGCTGGCTTTGGATCACCCCAAGTTAGAAAAGATAAACATTTATATTGGATTTCTATCATAAACCAAATGCAAATTTTTACCTTTCCTCATCTTCAGTTACCTCTGGCTATTTATATATCCTCCACTAATTCTATTCTGCACTGCCAGTCTGGATTTCAACATGAGAATCCTTTAGCTGATAGCACTTTAAACTCATCTATAAAACAGCTTTTGATGACTAATATACATTTTTTTGTTCCTGCATTAAATTTGTTTCAAACAAAAGGAGACTGTTTGGAAACAATGCATTAAGTTCTCTGATAAATCAACTACTTAATATTTAATTTCAAATCACACTGGGAAAACAAATTAATTTTTTCTCAGGCTAACATCTGAAGGGAAAGATGTAAGATAGCTGCAGAAATATAGAATTACCATCATTCTGACATGGATTATGTGTTCCTTAGCCATAAGGAGAATAATTTTATATGTGTGCTTTTATATTGTTCTATATTAAAAGACAGTCACTTTAGATTAATTTAATTTGAATTCCTACATGGCAGCTCCAAATAAAGAGGATGAATAACCAAATGGAAAATGCCTTTGCTTATTCCTTGCTCTGAAAGGGATTCATTATTTAAAATATTACCATTAAAAATGAACCATTTTCACAGATACGATGAAACAGATAATTTTTTTACAGGCATCCTTACAACTCTGAAAAATGTGAAAATCTGTTTACTGGCAAGGTTTTGAAAGGTATCCTTAGTAGTATAGGCACAAAGAGATATCACAGATGTCTTCTGTCCTACATTTTTTATGCCACTGTCACACTAAATGGCACTCGACTTTGTCATACCTTTCTCATGGATTCTTCTTTTTGTGCTTTGTGCAGTCCCTGCTTGCATCTGCAGCTAGAACCAAACCAGCTCCCGTGTTTCTCCATTGCCTCTCCTGTTCTGTGTTATAAGACATCACTGCTGCTACTTAATGATACTTGATTTACACAGCTGCCTCATCCTGCCCAAGGACAGAGTGTGTAAGTGCCCCGTTCAGCCTTTTAAAAAGCAACCCAGCCCACAGAGGATGCAATGAGCATGTTTTGTGTTACTGTCAGTGGTGCTGGTACAGTCTTATGTGGCTGCCTGCAGTTTAACCAAGAAAAACAATTTCATGGAGCAACAAATATGATCTGGACCAGAATCTCAAGGATGAGAAGTGCTGTCAAACCAAAATATAATTTCCTCACCTGTCCACATACATAAAATGTGTGATTAGAGAGGATTCCTGATGCAGGTGTGATGTACTGTGGGCACATGTGCAGCAGCATTAATGGGGAGATCATGCAAGTATAACTGGCATCCAAGAGGAGCAGCAGACCCAAACCCCACCATTTACGTAATTTGGCTGATCATTTCCCTCTCTGAGTTTTCTCATAATTCTTGGCATCTCTGTTTTAGCTAAAGCAAACAGCAGAGAACTGCATTACCTAAAATAGTTCTTGAAGGAAACAGGAAACAAGCAAACTGAAGACTGAGAGTTTGACATTAATATTTTCAAGAGGTAATGTCTAGCTCAGTCTTCTCACAATTCTGTTGCGAACTCAGATTTTCGTAGTTGTTTCTGCTGACTCCACAAAAAGGATTTTGCTACTAATACGCAATTGTATTTTGTGATGCAGGTCCTTACTTCGTGCCAGTTAAGCTTCTATGCCAGTGGAATTACAGGATTGTCTGTGCTATTCTGAGTACATTAGGAAAGGTACAAGACATTTATTCCTCAAAAAGTCACCAGATCAGCACAAAATGACCTCTAGCTAAATATTGAGATACAGGTAATATTTTTAGCTTTCAGGCCAACTCATAGAGTCTTATTCATGCTAAGAGGTGGTTCATGGCTTCAACATGAAGTGTGCATGATTCATGTGTTTAGTCTACTCAGGCTCCTTTACTCTAATATCTACTGTACAGGAGCATCATTTCTTGGTGTCATGAATTTCACCCTCTTCAGTAGTCTAATTTGGTTGGTATAATTTGGCTGAAGTGGCTGCTGGGCTTTCTTTTTAGCCACATAGAAGTATAGAACAAACTTTTTAGGAATTCAGAGCATTTTTAACTCCAATATTAACTCTTTTGAGAAGCACTAAACCAGTTTATTATTGAGATAAATAGTACATCGGGGAAAAAAGTAATGTTTTTATCTTAAAAGCTGAAACTGATGGGAAGATGGAGTTTTTTAGCTTATTTGAATAGCTGCACTGGTTAATTGTCAGAATTCAATCAGACAGGCCATCCACATTCCTACAACACTGTTCCTAGTCTTATTTGTAATTTTGCCCTTGTCCTCTCTTAATAAATTAACTCCTAATGTGTTCTTTTATCAACAAAACTTCTGTTTTAACCAAGAAAGGGGCATTTTCACTAGTACAAGCCGTAATTTTCCCTCTTGCAATCTACAAGTTGTATTTTTCCTTATCATTCAATAATAAAAGGAAGTGTCAACATTATTTCTTTCTGCAATTTTGAAAAATTTGTTTCTTTGTGCCAAATAGCTGGCACCATCCTAGTCTATGATATTCTGGGCCATATCTGACAGATTAGGTCTGTTCAGTAGCCTACCCTTTCATAGTATTTTCTCTTAGATTTTGTGAAGTAACTCAAAACTGCCCCCTGAATCTTTTTTTGCTTTACAGTCAATAAAACTGTATGATTGTCAGGGAGTATAGAATATTTATGTAACATCTTTGAGTATTTAATTGTCCTGTAGTTCTTCAGTAGATCCCTATCAAGGCATGAAGCAATTTAACACTTTGCCTGGTTATCAAACAACAGGAAATAATCTATGAAAATACCCTTCTTGATTATTGCTACACTTCATTGATACAGTTGTTAAGACTGCTTCAGAAGGAAAACTTCCTCTGGGGGTATCAGAGTCAGCCTGCTGCCAGTCATGTCTTACAATAATGTTAGCCATAGGGTTAGTTTTAAAGGATTGTATTTCATACTGGTGTTTCTTTCAATTAAATGTATCCATTCAAAACAAATACTTGTCTGTTACTCAAATGCTGAAAAGTAAGTGTAATGCAGATCATATTTCTGTTCAAATTAACATGGCTCAATATTTGCAATATTTTGTGATCAGATTATAGAGACAGCTGGAGGAGCTTATACCAAAATGCCTTCAGCTTTAGTTCTCTAGTATAGTTTCTTCAATGAGGTAATTCCAATGCATTTTAGCTAGCAATAACATTACAACGTATGATACTGTGTTAAATGTTGGGCTCGATCTTTATCTTTAAAAACGCATTAAACAAAAAACATATAAAACATAAGAAAAGTGCAAAAGAGCATGATAATTCACAAATTAGCAAGGTTTTTTAGTTAAGGTTATCTGGTTAGCTGTTTTACTATGCAGCCTACTCATGCCCAGCACAAAGCTCCTAAGTAGCATCTGCATTTTGATACAACTTAAAGACATTGGCCTAAGTTATGCAAAGATTTAGCCTATGTGTGGGCATGCAGCAAGCATGAAATGACATCTGAAACCCTGTTATCATTAAGCTGCATATTTTCTGTATTGTGCTTTTTTATATTAATATGGGAGACTTTTTACATCACCACCTCACCTTCACTGTGTGGGTCAACAGAGCAGCTTCTGGGCAGCCAGGCAGTTGTGCATTGCTCTTGAGCCAAGATTTCTCCTGGTCATGTGCATTTCCACTAGACCCTCCTAACCAGAAAGCTCTGAAAAATTGCAACCTTACTTGGTACGCAGACAGCAATCATTAATTTAATCAATTAGAGTAAAACTTTTGTGCCTTAACCTGTGTTCCCCAACCGTATTTTCTGCCTCTGTGGAGAAGGCAACAGCAGCAATAGGAGGCTGTCAGCCAGACTGCTGTTGGGGCAGAACCAGCCCTCTTCCCGCCCTGCGGATGCTGAAATCTGCTCCTCACAAGAGAACACATTTTGTAGCCTTTGTTTCTCCTCACCTTGTCTAAAGCAAAAATTGTATGAGGATTTCTTTGCACAAACAAAATGTTTGCTTATGTTCAAAAGGACTGAAACAATTCCTCCATGATTCTTCTAGGTTCTGCTTGTTTCACAGCAATGCCTATATAATGCCAGTATTACATATAACCCCATGAACTCATTCAGGGAACATTTTGTTGAACGAGCTGGGATGTTTCTTTCATTCTCTGCTACAAGGCATTCAGAATAAATCCTATTAAAATAATGCAAATTCCAGTCATTAAGAAGATAATCCTGTTTGGCCTATATAGACTTCACATTTTTCTCCAGCAAAACATTCAAAATTTTTTGGTTCGTTCATCAAACAGCATATAGGCTATGCCCACAGGAGCTGAAAAATAACACAATACCCACTTTTCAGGTTGTACCCACGCTCAAGTTATCATTGTTTTGTGCAAAACAACTGTAAACCCTGGATTTAACCTAGCTGAGTTCATAGGTGAGAATTACCTGAAGCACAGATCACTAGCATCCTGTGCATGTGGTCTGACACTGACCTGGATAAACTTATGCATATTCATTCTATCTCATAGTACTTAACACTAATGTGTTAATCCTGGTAATATATTATGCCACATCTCATATAGTCATTCACAATGAGATTTTGTTTCTGGGGAAATGACAGCAGATCCTACAACAAGAGAATTTTTGCTTCTAGGGTTTTATGGAAGATAGCACAGTCTGTCCAAATGAAATCTAAAAGACTGGCACCTCATAAGCTTAATTCACAGTCCTAAAAATATCATGCTGTCCTTTCTGAAACTAATGTAAACCATCACATTAACTCACTTCGAAAATTCCAATGAAGGGTTTGGCTTGGAGATGGAATAGATTTAGCAGGCAAATTGACTGCAAGTACTTCAAACAGCAGTTTTATTTAGAAACAGGGGCTTTCATCTGATGCTCAATGCACATTATTAAATGAAAAGTTGAAAGAATACTTTAAACGACCTGCTTGTGGCTCAAGATATCTTTGTACATATTATTCATTCAGAGTACCAAGAGTACCAAGTACCTTCTCAGAGTTCCTGGAAATTTGATTTATGTAGAATTAGCAAAAAACCAAATTTATGTAAAAATAACTTACTGAATTAAACATAATATATTTTATTTTTATATATGGATGGTAGTATAATGCCTTTCTAACTGTTTATTAATACCTTAAAATCTGTTTAATACAGCAATGTTAATAGTAACTCTCAAACTTGTTTATTAATTCTTTCATTTTCTTCAGGCAACAACAACTCTCTTCATAGAGAAATGGCTGAGCTGCTAGCTATAGGGATTTTTAGAACAAAGGGATTATTAGAATTCCCTGTCATGACACTGCACTAAGAACTGCAAAAGAGAGCACATAGGCAAAGGCAAACATGGATTCACAAATGGGACATAAAGCTTGAATAACACAATGCCCTTCTATGAAATAGACTATCTTGGTAGATAAGGGGAGAGCAGGTGGTATTTTTTACCTGGACTTCAAAAAAGCTGCCTCCCATGGGCTGGATGAGGAGTCAGTCAGATGGATTTAAAACTGCCTGTAGAGGTAGGCAGGGCGTGGAGATCTGTGCTACAAAGTCATCTTGGAGGCCAGTAGCTAGTAGTGTGTCCAAGGGCATAATATTGTGTACAGTTCTGTTCCATATGATCAGCGTGGTGGGGCAGAGTGTACCCTCAGCAAGTTTGCTGATTAGACAAAACTGATGGGAGTGGCTGATACACCAGAGGAATCTTGGCTGGAGAAGTGGGCTAACAGGGACATCCTGAAGTTGAACAAGGGGAAGTGCAAAGTCTAGTACCTGGAGCAGAACAAGCCCAGCTCCAGTACTTGCTGGGGACTGATGGGGTGGAAAGTAGAAAAGGATCTGGGTGTCCTGGTGGACACCATCAACCATGGTGAGAGCACATCAACCAGGAGTCAACAATAGTCATAGTGGCAAAGACTTATTGTATATCCTGTGCTGCATTAGCAGGAGTGCTGCCAGCCCGTTGAGAGAGGGAATCCTTCCCCTCCACTCAGCACTGGAAGGGCCACCATGGGAGTATCAAGTCCAGTTCTGGTCTCTTCAGTATAAGAGAGACATGGACATACAGGAAAGAGTCCAATGAAGGGCTGTGAGCATGATTAAGGAGCTGCAGTATCTCTCCCATGAGAAAAGGCTTCGAGGGCTGGAAATGTTAAGCCTAGAAAAGAGATGACTCCGGGGGAACCTCATCAATGTATATAAGTAGGTGAAAGGAGGATGCAAAAACAGAGCCAGACTCTTTTTAGTAGCATCCAATGACAGAATCAGTCAGTGGGTACAAACTGAAACACAGGAGCTGCAGGCTGACCATCACTTTATGTGAAGGTGTCTGAGGCTCAGCAGCAGTTGTGCAGGGAGACTGAGGGATTTTCATATTCAAAGACCATCTGGACACAGTACTGTGCAACATGCTCTACATGGCCCTGCTTGAGGAGGAAAGTTGGACAAGGTGAACTCCAGAGGTCCCTTTGAACATCAGCCCTTCTGTAGTTCTGTGATTGTGTGAACCAGAACTCTATTGTCATGGTCAAAGATTGTCAAAGGGAAAGTTGTCTTCTGCAAAGACTAATTATTTTACCCAGCGATGGTGATGCTGACCAAGTTGCACTTCTTATTGGCTATACTGAGGCAGTCCCAGAAGCAGCAGGAAGCTCAGACTTCAGTGTTCAGGCTCCTAATAAAGCCTACTCTGTGCAGACCTCAGTACAGACCTCAGACAGAAGGTCAAGTAAAAATTTTTAACTGAAAGTTATTTGTTTAAAAAACTGTGACAAACATCTGTGGATAATAGACACTGATTCATTAGCTTTCCATGCCATCATGTGTGTTTCTCAATTGCTGCCAAATGTTTTTTCTTGTTTTCCTCACATTTATTTAACAGATAGTCACATCTTAAATACCCAATCCTAAATGTTCCCTCCTATAGACATAAGTTCCATCATCACAGTCTTTCAGTCTGTTTTCAGACTCAGGATGTCTTCTTATCAGGTATTGCATATTTTTTATTATGTTTTAGAAAGAAAGAAATAATTTTTTTTTCCACAGTTGGTAAAATTAGTAAGTCAGATTTCAATGCAACTTGCAAGTTTTCTATGGATTTGAGATGCTGAGGGGATAACTCCTCATTAAAAGATCTTTGACATTATTCCATATTCACAGCATTAATGTAGTATTTATTTCCATCAAGGAATATTTATACTTCCATTGTCTTTTTCGGTTACTACAGTGACATGAAAAATTGTGAAGTCCCATCTTCATTCAAGATGACAGTAATATCAGTCCCTATAGCAAGGTTCTTTTGTCATTTTATGACTTTAAAAAATCCACTTAAATAAACTGTAAGGAAGAAGTCTCTATAAAAATTAATAAGTCACAAAAAATTTAGTCTTGGATATACTGCATCAGAATATTAATTTGCGTATTTTCTGTGAACTGCCATTTGCAAATCCCTAGGATGGTTTTGATCCAACTGTGATCATAACAAACCTTTCCATCTGTGTATTTTTCTATTTCATCAGAATTGTTCCCCAAAGACCTTACAGGCTCAAAAATCTCAACATAGTTCCATCATTCTCACAGGAAGAGCAATAAGGAGTTTAGGAAAAAGTTATGATCTTCTTAGGCTTTCTCAGACATTCCAATGAGTAAATCAACTATGTTTTTTCTTTGAAAACACTGATGTTATCAATACTATGTCTTGATGTCCTTCTAAGTTCTAAAATATGTTTTCTTGCAGACAATTTGTGTGGAATATTTGTCACTTCAATTCTTCTAAATGAGACACAACTTTATAAACAAGGATGATTATTCTGAAAAATAATAATTCTACATTTTTATTTGATTTCTATTATATTTCCTGGAGGCCCCGAAAGTTCTCCCCAGAGAGTTGCAAATTAAACACATCAGTATTCCAGAAATACTGGAATATTGATGTAGGTAAAATGAGGCCATAAGAAAAAAGCCTGCTATTTCCTAAAGTATTTCTTGTTCATGTCAAATAGTTGCCTGTGGTGCTGGATACGAACATATTTGACAAGTGATTTATAGCAAAGTCCTGGAGAAAAAAACTTGTTAGAAGAAAAAGATCTAGATATACTGAGCCTCAATTCTGTTTTAACCTTAAAATGATCATTTGACTTTTACTGATGGAATTGGAACAACTGTAGTACATTACAACAAAACTTTGTATATAAAGGAAAGACATTACTGTTTCTTGAAACCAAATTCTCAGTGAAATGAAATTCAGGAAAGCACTTCAGTGCACATCTGAACCTATTCTTCTTTACAGAACTGATTCAGGAAAATGAGGTTTTGGTGTTTCCTGGTTCAGAACACAATTCCCCTCTGTTCCAGAAACTTGCAATTGAAGAGGTAAATGGAACTAAGGGGGTGAGAGCCTTTCCAAGAAGCAGGAAGACTGAGGAAAGGGATAAGCAATATCTGAAAAATGCATCACAGCTTCTTTTGAAATAAAACATCTTTTAAATAGGCCATCCAATTAAAAAAATGTGTTTTCCTGCTTTCTACTGAAATAAATACATTGAAAGAAGAACATTTAGGTAAGTTTCAAGCTTTAAGAGTGTGTCTAGGTGAGGCACTGAGTACACAGACCAGCAGAATAAAAGCACCGTACAGGTAGGAATTTCTTTTGCAGGAAGTAGGGCTTAGTTGGAGGAACACAAAGACAAGCAATGTCCTCTGAACTGGACAGAAATACTAAGCCAAATGAGATATCTGACTTAATACTTTTATTTATTATTCTATTTTAAGTCAGCCAAACAGGCATTTTCATATTAGGTGTATCTTGCAAATCCAGTAAGACACATTTCTCATGTGAGGCACTTTGCCAGCAATGGAGCACAAAATAGTGTGGCCTATATCTAAGAGGTTAAAGAGACACTCTACCAGCTGACATCAATAGGAACCGCTATCAAAGGACAGTAAAGAATCAATCAGTGTAGAAAAAAAATTTTCAGACACCATAGCACACAAGCAGCATTTAAACACATTGTCCAGTGCATTCCTAGGACCAGAAACAGACCCCTAATTTAATGAGAGATGCTGTCATTTCTGCCACATGATAGAAGCACATCTATCCAGTCATGTGTTGGTGAAGGGACTGTGGAGCGAAGGAACGAAGTAAGCAGGGAACACAACACAGGCTGGCGAAACCGTGATTTCAATCACCATCCCACTCCTTGCTCATGCCTGCGGGTACTTGGAAAAGAGGCAGCAGGAACAGGTTGTGGGCTATGAAAACTGTTAGGCAGACTGTATCCATATGATGGGTCATACTTTGGGCTAAATTATCAAAGAGTTTTAAAGAAACAAATCGAGAAGCCCACAGGTGCTGCTGAAACGTTAAACTTCTTTACAGTGCCGCTTGTCAGAGAGAATATTGAAGCACCTTCTTGTTCTAATAGAGTAGACTGTATTAAGTCATGTGTTCAAGACAGCATAAAAACAAACTGATAAAATAAAGGGAAACTAATCCCATAGCACAGAATGAATTTGCAGTGAAACTCAAAAGAAGTTGAGAGAGAGATAGTCTTACCCCTGCACTGGGACATGGAAATCAGAATTCTAAGCCCTCACACTGGTCTCCTGGCTGATTTTGAGACTGGCACTTAACCATCCTATGCTTCTCTACAGCTCCAAAACTTTCACATAAATTAAGTGATTTTGAGATCTGATTTTAATAATAAAAATTGAGATGCACATTTAAAAGGAGGTGCAAGCAGAGGTATATGATCTGTTGCTAAAATTTTATTGGAGGATTAGATTAAAAAGTGTTTTACTGCTCTTTTAAGAAAACATTTGAAGGGTGAACCCAAAATTACCGATCAATAAGACTTAATCCAATTCAAGGTCATTATAAATGCAAGAAATAATTAAAACCAAAACAAAAATAACCCCTCCATGGTTGTGACAACAGAGCTTCATAATTTAAAATAAAAACCAACAAAACACAAATAAACAAATCATGTGTCTTAAATCTCTTGGAATTATTTAGTTTACAGACAAAATACCTAAAAATAAAGAAGAAATTGTTTATATTTACTAGTTTTACTATGGTTTTGGGACTCTGAACCTGTGAGAAAGAGCTGGTTTTTCAAAGTTCAAGGCACTTTCAGCTGGAAAGGCACAGTGATGGATCCTAGATTGCCTGGAACCATACAAAAGAAATATCTGGAGTTTGGAAAGCTGGAAAAAACAAAAATAATTTTTTTAAAAGGTAGATTCCCTTATAAAAGACTTAGAAAATAACCAATAGTACTTCTACTCCACATCCTTGACTAACCTTCACAAAATACTAGAGTGGAGATTAGGAGGATCAGAAACACGATGACTGTTGCAGAAGGGGGATGACAGCAGCCCTGTCCAGAGGCTCCTACAGAGAGAAACAGTCTGGAACAAAGTTCACCTTTGCCTTCATAACAACGCCTTGAATGCTGCTAAATGATAGTCCTTCACTCTAGATAGCCTGCAGGTCCTACTAATTAACTACAGCACAGAGAGTGCTATAATGTCATCACAGGCATTAATGTCACAATTTCCCCTTCAACATTGTCATAGAGCTCATGAGTAAAGCAGTTTAATTTCCAATAATTTTTGTGATCAGTCTGTAGTAAGAGGTACCTTTTAACACTCAAAATTTTGTATTTCCACAATAAATGGACTACAATTTTCTTTCAAAATCTAATTTAATTATTTAGACTTTTAGAATTACAAGCAGTGCTATGGCCTATGAAATTTGGTAAGATAGTTTTCATTTCTGGAAGAAATATTTTAGGAGACTTTGCAAATACATTTCTGGAAGCTGTGATTTGATTTTAAAGATATTTTACAGAGAGTGGGATGGGGGAGTGTGTTGGATGAGATGAATAATATGGAAAAAAAATTATATCACTGCACCAAAATGCAGTGGTTTCCGAAGAGGGAGGTGATCCTCTGTAATGTATTTCATAGGAACCCTGTAGTCAACTAAAACTTTTTTTGATGTCTAGGGTGGTGCATCAAGTAAACAAAAGTGCAAATTTGATGTTAACTCAGCATTTATACAAGGGGTTGTGCACTGTGATACAAAGCAAGGAAAGATTGGATTTCTGATTTCATATTGCTAGATGATAAACTCACAGAGCTGTTATGAGCAAAGAACCATGATGATTACCAGTTCCTAATGAATTCCTGAACTTTCTTTGATGCACAGATTTTTGTTTCCTCGATAGGAATGTTGTCAGACTAGGTTTCATTAACCATGTTTGCTTATTAGAAATCTTTGCTCATTAAAAGCATGAGCTAATTAAATGAGTCCCAAATAGTGAAAAAATACTGTGTGTAAAACAACAAAAAATGTCTGCCTGGAGGGCTCCTAACGAGACAAGATATTGACAACGGGAAAAAAACCCTTGTCCCTGTGCAAGATTTTGAAAAGCATTTTTAAGGATAGCTGAAATATTGCATTAAATAAAAGAAAGAAAGCTCTTTGCTATGGTCTTTTTTAATTTATTTTTTAATGGCGGAATTTGCCATCATTTTGACACAGTCAGGTTTCCCAAATTCCAAAAATGACATGAGTGTTTTCAGTCTAACCTTTTTGAGGTTTAGCACTCTACCACAAAGCACAGGTCAGAATCATTAAGATAGCCATTCTCAGCAAGTGACAAAAACATTTCTATAAATACATCAACAACAAAAGAATGGCCAAGGAGAATCCCCAACCTTTACTGGATTTGGGGGGAAACATAGTGACAAAGGATGAGCTACTTAATGCTCTCTTTGCTTCAGACTTTAATGGTAAGACCATTAAAGTATCCACCCGTCTGAGCTGGAAAACAGGGACAGAGAGTGTAATGAAGTCCCCATGATCCAAGGGGAAATGATCGGTGACCTGCTGCATCACTTAGAAACAAACAAATCTATGGGGCTAGATGGGACCCACCTAAGGGTGCTGAGGGAACTGGCAGAATAACTCAACCAAACCACTTTAGCAGCAGCCCTAGATAACTGGGGAAGTCCAAGTTGGGCAGGAGTGCTCATGTGCTGGAGGGTAGGAAGGCTCTACAGAGGGATTTGGACAGGCTGGATCAATGGGCCAAGGCCAGTAGTATGAGGTTCAACAAGGGGAAATGCAGGGTCCTGCACTTGGGTCACAACAACCCCAGGCAATGCTTCAGGCTGGGACAGAGTGACTGGAATTTGCTCAGTGGAAAAGGACCTGGAGCTGCTGGTTGACAGCCAGCTGAGCATGAGCCAGCCCAGTCCTGGCCTGGAACAGCAATGGTGTGGCCAGCAGGCCCAGGGCAGTGACCGTCACCCTGTACTCAGCCATGGTGAGTGCTGTGTCCAGCTCTGGGCCCTTTGCTGCAAGAAAGGGCAACGGAGCTGGTGAAAGGTCCTGTGAGGAGCAACTGAGGGAGCTGGGGTGGTTTAGCCCGGAGAAAAGGAGGCTCGGGGGGCCTTATTGCTCCCTACAACAACCTGAAAGGAAGTTGTAGCAGGGTGGGGTTTGGCCTCTTCTTCCAAGTAGCAAGCAACAGGACAAGAGGAAATGGCGTCAAGTTGTGTCAGGAGAGGTTTAGATTGCATATTAAGAACAATTACTTCCCTGAAAGGGTAGTCAAGCATTTGAATAAGCTTCCCAGGGAAGTGGTTGATTCACCATCCCTAGAAGTATTTAAAAGACCTGTAAATGTGGCACTCATGAACAGGGTTTAGTGGTGGACTTCGCAGTGCTGGGTTCGCAGTTAAACTCTAAGGTCTTAACGGTCTTTTCCAGCCTAAACAATTCTACAGTTCTATGATTCTGTGAAATCACCTGATTTTCTCACAACAAAAGTTGCCGAAGGACAACCAGCATTTTCTCAACTCTTTTAAAATGCACTTAAAATAAATATATATTCCCATTTTGTCCAACTATAAAAAATGATGGCTATTTTCCCTTACATTTTTAGAAACAGTAGCATTCCAGCATGCCATGGCTAAAGCACACTGATGCTGTCAGAAATTATTAGATCAGTGATGTCAAAGATGTCAAAAAGGATCTCTTAACTGAAGGGAAAGAAATTTAGTGTGAGACATTTTCAAGACAAGAAATGACCACCTTTTCCTTAAATGAAAAAATGCTGGTTACTTAGGAATCCCCAATTAAATTAGAAGCTTATAGCAACACAGCAAAGGGATGGGCTACAGAGAGACACCTCTGTTAAACAGATTTTATTCATACACATTGTGCCATGTAGGAGAATAGCACAAGGGAGATTTTTGTTAAGGTTTATTTTACATAACAGCAATTTACCCATGGGATCAGTGCTTATATGAAAATCACATCCCCATGCCAGCCAGTCTCCTTGGTGGGGGATTAATTCTCCCAGCAAAGTCAGGCAGTGGCTCTGTCACTACCCTCTGTGGACTTTCACTGTGGGACAAAAGCTGCGTTTTATCCAGGCTGTGTAGGAGCCCTGCCAATAACAAAGAGCATCTCAGCCTCTGTTCCTCCTTGAATGGACAGTTCCCAGTAAAGGGAACAGCAGACAATGCTCTCAGGGGCCAAGATTTGTAACTTATTGGTGCTTTTGTTCTCAGTAGATTTTTCTGTCTTTCTCTAGGCCAGTTTAGTTTAAAATTATTCTTTATTCTGTCATCCTTATCTGTGAAAAATAATAGAAGCTGGTGTTTTTGAAAAATCCACCTCAGTCTCACACACAAGTGATATCTTATATTTCTTTCATTAAAACTGAGGCCTCTATTAAAAGGATGCTGATATTAAATTACAACAATGCTCCTAAGGAGGTACATACATTTATTTGAGCACCTAAAGGCATGATTAATGGGATTTCAACCAATGACAAGGTAATGTAAAGTGAATATCACCCTCACATATGTTATTTTTAGAGTATCTACACCAGTAGCAAAAACACCATGGGGCTCTGGGCACAACTTTCACAAACACAGAATAAGATGTGAAACCTAAGAAGAATATATTAAGTTACTGGCATCTGTTTGTCTAGAAATAGAATCATCTTTCAGTATGCCCTGTATAGAGATGGAAAACACACACTTTGGAAAATGAATCAACATTTTCAAAAAAAGATACTAATTCTGAGTGTGTCATGTTCTGGTTGCTCAAGTGTGGGCACATGCATGCTGCTTTGTTCCTTGAATGTCCCTCCACATTCCCAGCCTTCTATCCATGTGTTTTCTGTCACGCATAAAATGGAAAGCATCAACTCATGTACTTGGAGGTCCCAGACACCAGATCCCATCTATTTCTCTCCCTGCTTGGTATCTGCCCAGTGCTGAAAGAAAATTACCATTTTGAAATATGTTGATTTTAACCATTTATTTCTCTTAAATGTTGAAACTTTTATTTCACTCAATAAAATTCCTATTTTTATTTAGAAGTGATACTTGAAACCTACAAGATTGCCCAAGTTGTTGAAAGGCAACCTGCCTTACAGACCATAGGAAAAAAAATTAGCATGGTCCAGAAATTGTAACTACAGTCACAATATGAATAAGCATATAAAGTACTCCCTTTATCGGTTTTCTTAATGTTCACTAAAATTTTCAAATATGAAACTTGTATAATAAGGTAGGATACAGCTGGTAGAATCTCAAGAAAATCCTGTTCTCATTTTTTTCAAGGTAAGTTAAGTTTCTACAGAAAAGTATTTTGTCAGGATGTTAATGCCAACAAGTCACCCAGCTCCACAATCCATGACATATGAATTTATATTTTCAAAAAAGGTAAAGGCCATGTTTCATGATGTTTCCAAAAGGCATAAATCTTTAATTCATGTTCCTGAAACCTTTTTGAAAAGTTCTGGGTGCACACATTACTGCTGCTATTAACAATATTAAATTATTTGTATTTAAATGAAAAAAAGAGAAATCATTCGTAATATTGGTTATGAAGGCTAGGCAATAGATATTAAAGATGTCTACTTATTTTATTTGCTTGGTACTATTTTGAAACTCTGATAGCAGCATATTCCCATAACTTCTCTTACATCTTCCCTCACACATTTCTTGACAGCTCCAGCCCAAGAAAGCATCAATGTGATAAATTCTGTTGAATTCAAAACAATGAAAACACAAGTTCAAATTAAAACATATGTATGAGTGTTTACCTAAAAATAGATGGATTTGTGCATCTTTTTATATAACTTTTAAGGAAAAATTATATCTATTGCATTATTTTGTCTTATACCTTGCTACCTGCTGTAGAAATAACTGTGTAAGGTCATAATACCTGTGCTCGGTAGGACTCTGCAAAAGCCTGGAGATAAGCTGGTAAACTCAAGTTCAATTGTAAGTATATTGTGATGAATGTTGTATGTAAAATTACAATTTTGTCAAAGAAGATGAATTTTGCTGTTTGTCTTTGTACCATATTATGTTTCATTCTTTCATTCTAAATGAAATTCAGTCATGACTAAGGACAGCATGCAGATACTGTTCTGGAGTAAACATTAATGAAAACATGGTTTTTCATAAAGACTGTCCCATTATCACAGTAGAGCTGGGTTTTGTCACTGAGAAGGGCTGTCAAGTCCTGTAGGACTGTATAATTAGAGACCAAGAGGACCATTGATAATCAATACCTCCAACTGAAGTGATTCTAACAACTTTTGGAATGTAATGGACTATGATAAATCGTTCAAAATTCCATACACTTGGTCAGAAAAAAGTATGGAAGAATGCTCCAAATTAAATTCTGTAGAACTTGATAATTATGTGTGGATCATGTTGTATCTGTGGAATGTTTTAACTGCTGTCTCTTAACTTCAGCAGAATATTGCAAAAAGCAGAGTAACCCAGTTATTTTGACTCAGCAATTTGTGCATCTTCTCCACATGTTTCTATATAACTGTTAATCTATTTTCTGGACAGAGTTACACCTATGAATCTTCTTCTAGAAAGTTTCTTCAGCTTCAAGTAAGTGTCTCATGTTTGAATCAAATTTGTGTAACCAAATCATGTTGCATGCTCTGTTTGGTTTGGTCTTCCTCATCGTTTCAGATTATTGTTGATTGGTTCCTAGGCCACAACCAGAAATACTGGAACATTAATTCAAAATACTCATTTCTGCTCCTCAGTGGGAAATTAAGAGTGAGAGATGGCTCAGAAGGATATTTGTGCAGATGAATATGGAGTGCAACATCTTCTCAGAAATAATCAAAGTTCCAAAAAAGAGGATGGAATAGCTTTTCATTCCAGCCTCCATAAGGTGAAAGAGGTGTTAATGAAGAATTTTAATTTCATTTTCCTCTGCAATGGTTCCTGGGAGAGTTATGTTGTTGATGATGTAAGGTAAGACAGCAAACTTTAGTCATGTTCAAATTACTGAAAAGTCAAAACTAATCCCAGAATTTGGTTTCTGTTATAATTTATTACTGTGAATGTTCTTCCATTCCAGTGTAATAGGACAAGTCAAAATGGCACGTTAATTCACAAATTAATTAATTCCCAAACACTAAACAGTTAAAACTTGTGACAGAACTTCTATTTGTATTAAACTCACATGCAAATTCATAGATTCATGTCAAGTCATTAAAATGTTATGAACAACCAAAGACTATGTCTCACAACGCCTTTAGGCCTCTATTTCACTATGCAAAGATGTCACATTTAAGATTCATTTGCAGTTCACAATTTTTGTCCATGAAATCTCAGCCTTACTGTTAAAGTAGGAGATGGATGAATGGATGGATGGATGGATGGATGGTTTTCAAAAATATGAAAGTTTCATCACAAAGAATGTCTGACATCAGCTATAAAGCTGGGGGCTCATCTTTGAATGGTCTAATCCTTTCTGGTGCTCTGCCAAGTCAGGCTTTTTCAATTACATGGAGAGAGAGGTGCCACCCATTTTGCATTGTTGAAAACTCTTCAAACAGCAGTCTGAACATCTGAAGTAGCCAAGGGAAGAGGAGAGGGAGGCAAGCTGACTTGTGCACCTTCATCTGCTCCACTGCTACTAACACAGCATAGGCAGTTCTTACAGGCTGCCCTAGGGAAATACTATGTAATGTTCCTTCATCTCAGAACTAAAGAATATATTTCTCTTCAACTGATGGGAGATAAGCACCTTCATGTTAAGCATTCTTCCATGAGCAGTGTTAGACTGGGATCTCCAATCACCCCATCTCCATTTGATTCCAAAGGAATCCTTTTGTCTTGAATTGCATCATAATAAACTCAATTTTGCTATCCTTTCTCAGGTCTTTGTAAATAAGTTCCCTTTTTTGAGTAATCATATTCTAGACATTTTTTTTAAACTCAGGCACCACTTAGCTCAGGTAAGAGAAAAATAAACTGTGAAATGGACTGTTAGATTCATCTGACCTAGTAAACCAGGGAATGTTTATGTATTAAAAGCTTTGAAATGTTTTATACCCTTCCAAAATAAACCCCATACAAACTGTAACCTTGGACTATAAGTCCATTTTTTATGGTGAATCATGCAAATAAATGAAAACCCAATACTTTTTTCTTGTCTGCTATACTTCCATTCAATTTGTAAGTGAAATTCAGGCCTCACTGAGACAATACATGATTTATCATTGATTCACTAAGATCAAAAAATCTGGATTTTTGCAGCTTCAATGGCTGTTTTCGTACCTGGTTATTGTGGGAAATTCATATCAAGTCCACATGTGTATTAAAAATCTTAGTTTTCTTGCAATTAAATTTGGACCAACCTTCTCCTTTAATTATTCACTATTTGTGGGTTTACATAATCAAGTAGTCAAATTGCCATTGATACAGGATTTCCAAAGATTGGAAAAACTGAAACTTCCCACCTTCCCTAGCAAACACTACAGATTTTAATTTTAAAAATGTTGTTGTTGTTGCTGTTGTATGAGATTTTTAACTGAACACTTTATTTTTAGATACTGTACTTTATGGCCCATGTTATTGGTATCTCAGTAGAACTTACAGCTCTAAGTAAGGGAGTAGTGTAATCCCTATTTCCCAGATATAAACTCTTCTCACTCTAACTTCCCATATTTTCAGGCCATTCTGTTCCATTTAGTGACTCCCAGACTAAGCAGAACAACTCATGGTCTGAAAAGAAAACTAGAAAGTTTTATTCAGCTCTGTTTCAAAGGTAATAAAAATGACGAAGTGAAGCAGAAACAATGAGCTGTCATAGGGAAGATTACAGTGGAAGTGAATATTCAACTTGGTTCTCCCAGGTCTGTGCTAACCATGCTAACACCTTACCCTCCAACCCACTCTACCCAAGGCAGCTTCCAACAGAAGAGACGTGAAACTTCTTGAGATTTTGAACAATGTTAGAGCTCATTAAATGCTCCTGATTAAATGCCACATTTTCAAGCTTAGAACTTTGCAAAAAAGAGTTATTCACACTGAACTCCTGTTAAAATTCACCCAAATACAAGTGGTTTAATGAAGACAATGGTCAAGGACTTTTCCCATGGATTGTTTACAAAATGATAAACTGGCAGCAGTCAGAGGTGTTGGTTCCTGACAATTATGAAAAAAGAGGTCATTTGTAGAATTTCTACTCAGGGGTCCTGTTTTTTGACATCTGACTTGTGTTCCTCTTCATTCAAAAGATGTGTATGAAGAGCAGGCTTCCAACTAGCCTTATACCAAGACAAAATTTTGTCATGCACCAAATTGCTCCATTCCTGGAAAAATTCTTCTGCAGGGGGAAGGTAATCCCAAACATCCATCTACTCTCCAAGCAATAATAATGCAGTAGCATCATGCATGGGAGTTAGAATCTACATCAGATTGCCAAAACAACTGTTTTGGCAAGGATCTTTGCTTGGTGATCCTTGAAGAGCACAGGATCTGAGAGGCCTGTTCATGGCTTAGCCTCTGTCTTTGTAGATCAAAGAGCAAACTTGTTTGGCTTGCTCTGAAACACGCACAATCTGAAAAGTAACAATTTCTTAGGAAATTAACAACTAAGTATTTGCATTAGAAAACTCTATCAGTCTTAACCTCTATATTCCATCAGCAGAATGTCTTCATCAGGCTAAAATATTCTCTGCATCCAGCTGAGGAATGTGGCTGGGCAATGGGGAATTCTGCAGGAGAAAAAGAGAATGAGTTTTTCCTTTTTTCCTTCATATTATCTGTTTCCATACTCCCTTTCTCCAGAGCAGCAGGATACCCAGCTGTTCACAACTATGTATAGGGCTCCCTATCCCATTTTCTGCCCTCTGTGAAGTTTGATCAGTGTTTGTTCACAGTAAATGGTACAGTATAGTGTATGCTTTATATAAAATAACCCAGCAGCTTTGTGGCAGAGGGAAAAATATCACAGCTAGTGAGGTGGAACAAGAGAAAGGGAGGGAAAGATGGAAAAGAAACTGCCCTTTCCTCAATTACAGCTGTGTTTGCTTACTTGGAGGAAGCATTGGGTTTGCAGGATGGGACAGGCAGAAGGGAGT
This sequence comes from Cyanoderma ruficeps, assembly GCA_008694505.1. NCBI lineage: Eukaryota > Metazoa > Chordata > Aves > Passeriformes > Timaliidae > Cyanoderma > Cyanoderma ruficeps. The sequence continues at coordinate 8,345,673 of VZDJ01004378.1, forward strand.
TAGCACAATCCAGGAGATGTTTGAGACGAGCAGGGTACAGAAAAAATGTTAACCACAAGAATGTTAAAAAGCAGGAAACTTCTTAGAGAACTCTGGAAGTTACTGGACTGGAAATTTAAACTGGGAGAAAAGACTTGTCCTGCTAATTCACTGGGAGTTTTGTTTTCAAATCCTGGTATTTAATGCCTCCTTGAGTTGGCCTCTTGGACAGCCAACTTGCTGTAGCTTATTAGCCTGTGTTGTGCCTTCTAAGGTGTAGACAGATCTTGACAAATTTTACTCACAGATACTGTTAATGGGGCTCTGACATATTCTTTTCTCCTAACGTGGACAAAAAACCTCTTTCTGTATATCCACCTCCTGCTATATGACAATATCTATGGAAAGAGTTCTGTTGTTTGCACTTAGAAGTGCATCACAAAATTCAGAATCTTTTTGTTTATTTGCTTGCTTGCTTGTTTTGTGTTTTGAAACAAATAAAGCTTTGCAAGGTCCTACTCTAGACCATATTGGGACTCCAGATATTTGCTACTTGTTCTTATTTCTCTATTTATTTTTATATCCCCTCTTTGGCTGGACACCAGGTGCCCACCCAAGCTGCTCTACAACCACTCCTCAGCTGGACAAGGGAGAGAAAATAGAACCAAAGGCTCATGGGTTGGAATACAGACAAGGAGAGATCACTCAGTAGTTACCATCACAGGCAAAACAGACTCAAGGATATTTGTTTAATTTATTGCCAACCAAAGAGGTGTAGAACAATGAGAAATAAACCCAAATCTTAAAAACATCTTCCCCCACACTTTCTTCCTTCCTGGGCCTAACTTCACTCCCACTATGCCCTCCGTTGCATGGGAGCAAATGGAATGCAGGCTGCTGTCAGTTCATCACACATCACTCCTTCCTCCTCAGGGGGAGGACTCCTGATACTCTTCCTCTACTCTACAGTAGGGGGTCACTCCCAAAGGAGACAGTCCCTCTCAAACTTCTCCAGTGTGAGTTCTTCCCATGAGCTGCAGTTTTTCACTAACTGCTCCAGCGTGGGTCCCTGTCAGGAACGGCATGGGTGCAGCCCTTTAGGAACAGACAGCTGCAGGGTGGGTCCCATGCAGGGTCACAAGTCTAGAAAACCTGCTCCAGTGTGGACTCCTCTCTCCACAGGTCCATGGGTCCTGCCAGGAGTCTGGTCCAGCATGGGCTTCCCACAGGCTCACAAACAGAAGGCAGGCAACCACCTGCTCCAGTGGGCTGCAGGTGGATCTCTGCCCCACCATGGACCTCCATGGGCTGCAGAGGGACAGCCTGACTCACTAGGGTCTGCACCAGGCACTGCAGGGAAACCTGTGCTCTGGTGCCTGGAGCACCTCTGCCCCCTCCTTCACTGACCTGTGTGGCTGCAGAGTTGTTCCTGCCACATTTTCTCACCCTGGCTGAAATTCTGCAGGATTTCAAACCGCACCACCGCCCCCCNGCATATCCCACAAGCTCTACTACTGTCACTGATGGTCTCGGCCTTGGCCAGTGGCAGATCTTTCTTGGAGCTAGCTGGCATTGGCTCAGACATGGAGGAAGCTCCTGGATGCTTCTCACAGAAGCCACCTCTGTAGCCCCCTACTAATAATACCAGACCATCCAAACCCAGTAATCCTTGTAACTCTCAGGACAAAGATTCTTCTATAGGTAAAGGCAAATTTCTGAATTTCTGCTGCATTGGGACCAAATCACTTGAATTTCTTTTTGTGAACAAATGCAGTTTCACAGCTCATTGCTCTGACAATGCATAACAGGAAAAAAAAAAAAAAAACAACAACAAAGAGAAGAAATGTAGCCCTTAGTAAATCTAGTGGTACCTAACCAGAGAAAGGTTTTCATTCCAAGTAGAGATTGTAATTTCCCTCATATGAAGCCCTGAAGCGGCGCAGAGAAGATGTTGCCACTTCAATTTGGCAAGTAGACATATGGGCTTTTTTCTTCCTTAAGCTATCAAGAATAGATATGGATTTGTAAAACCTTGTCTTGTAATCTTTGCAAGTAAACATATGCAAGACAAATTTAAAAAGCTGAAACTACCTAGACTCACTTCAGCAGACTGTGGCTTTCCACTAAGGCATTATACATCAGCTGAATAAGGTAATCCAAACACGTGAGGTGATCTGCATTTTTCTACATCCAGGAAATAACTGCCTGAAATGAACTTAATTGTTCTCACATTTGCTCAGTTTTCAGATGAATTCCTGTAGGATTTCTCTTTAGAGCATCCTGAATGAGAATCAAACACATGGTTTCACACAGCAGCAATGAATCCAAATAAACTGGTCTGCCTTTCAACAGTGGTGAAAACGGGCATACTATTTTGGAACATCCTGTGCAGCTGCTATATACGTATTATATGTCCACATACCTTCAGTCAGGATAAGGGAAGGTGTTAGAACAGGGGGTGCTTGTGAGAGATATCAGTTGTACCTGGTATACAAGCCCTTCTCCCTCTCCCCCACCAGGCTAGGGATTATTCAGAATGCCTCTGCAGGTCCATCCTGTCCTTCTCTTAGCTCCTTCTCATATGAGGTGGGATCCAAAGGAGCTTCTCTCAGGGGCAACAGCAGCACTCCAATGCAGCAGCTTAGGGTCCTGAGGAAGTCATCAGCTCTCCATGGATGTCTGCCAAAACTGAGAGTGGCTCCTGTGGATGTTCGCAGCTGCACAAAATTCCACTCCCATAGGAAATACCAAAAGTGAAGGCCTTAAAAGCATCTTAAAAGCATGGAGATTTTTTCAGGTAGTCTTTTGGGTAGAAACACTTCTGAAATACTGCAGAGGCTCTTCTTGCAAAAAATGTTCAACATATTCACCTCATTGCCTGCGGGAACTGCTCTTTAGTATTTAGTATCTTTAGTTCATGAGTGGATCTGTGACTCTGTGCCTACCTCCTCCCGTGAGCATTTGTATTTTTTCTCAGCTGTTAACAGCTTTGTTAATTTTCCAAGGAGATTAGAAGCAAGGCCTTAAGAATGACAAATGACAAATGCTGCTGAAAATAAAAGGGAAAAATTAAGAAGACAGGCCCTGAAAGCAATATCTGTTTTGCTGGGATTTGGTTCTGCTGAGGAATACTTTGTAGTGGATAAGAATAAGGAGTCATGGCCTTTTCCAGATGATAGGAACGCATAATAGCTGCACTGTTCTGAGTCTCTTCTGAATATCTGCTCTTTACTTTCTTCCAAATGAGTTCCTTGTAAAAATGTCACATTGTAGTGTTGCTCCAAGGCTACTTAATATTCTTCTTTTCTAAAAAGAGCTGTGTATTCCCTGACATCCGAGGTTTCTCTAATCAGCACTGAAAATTGCCCTTCTACATTGTTTTTCTTACTAAATTAAGAGACACACAAAAGACCCCTCCAATCCATGTATTTCCCATTTGACTCGGGAAAATAATGAGCTTTGGAAGCAACATTTTAATTGTTAAGATTCTTCTGATGACTAAAATATTACTAAAGATAAAGGATTTGCTGTAGTCATGTTTTTAAAAAATACTTACAAACCTAAGCATTTTACAGAATCTGACTCCCTGTCTTCAAGCTTAGAAGGCAACAAGCATGTCTTTATGAACTTCCTGCTCATGATATGGAACATTATCAGGTTTGAACTGGTGTAAGTGGCATTTTTCAAACAGTGAAATAGAGCCTGTAAGAAAATAGAATGTGTAGATCAGTGGAAAATACTGTATTTCACAGTGTTTTACTCAGAACAGGGATAAAAATGTAAAATCAGAATTATATTTATGCAGAAGTAATATGATTTCTTAGTCTTGGAACACCTACTGATAAGAACATTACAAAATACTGATACAAAAAACATTACATTAAAATGGACACTTTAGCATTTAAATCTACAGTGATTCAAAATGATAGCTGAACTGAGAATTTTATCTCATAAAGATAAGCCATTTTTCTTCACATATATTTAATTAAATTTAATAAATTTAAATAAATTGTTAAAAATGGTGAAACATGTTTTTCTAACACTTAAAATTAATAAAATTTTAATCAGATGATGTTTAACCAAAAAATAATTATGACCAATTTAAAAGTAAAAATAATCCTTGAAATACCTGCACAGGTGCAAGTTTTGGTGTATATTTTGAACCTGTAAAACTGAAACAGGGCAGAAGTTTGCATGTGTAAAACTTAAAATGGTGTGAACATACTTCTTGATTTCCAAAGCTGTGGGTAAGGACAATAACTGTATTTAATATTGCTTATGGAGCAACATAAGCACTGTTGAGTGTGTTGAACTAATTTAAACAGATTTTTTTTTTAAAGTCATGCTGTTTTCCTTCCCTCCACAAGTATATCTAGAGCTCTGGAAGGCACAACACTCCAGCTTCATTACATATTTCCTACAAAAGCCCTCAAAAACACCAAGCACAGGAGCACTGATGTATAGATACATCCCATGATAGTTTGTTGGAGCCAAGCACAAAAAGCAGCATAGTGAAAAATGTACAGGAGGATCATGGATCTTTGCAGATTCTGCTCTTCTCCAGTACAAAGTGCAAGAAGAGCAACACCTACAAAGTTAATTCCATGTTCTCTCCCCAGAAAAATGAATTAGGATTGTATCAATAGTCTCAAATATTAACAATAACATAGTTGAGACAAATTATAAATTCAATTTTAATCATTTTAACTAACATATATTTATTTCTTAAATATAATTATTTCCAAATTATATTTAATTATTTGTTAATTTTCTTGCAAGTGTGAAAGTTGTAAAAATAAAAAATTTACAGGTATTTTTTCCTTAATTGTTATATTTGTGTTTATGAACAGGTGGTATTCTAAATATGCCATAATTTCAAGAGTTACTTGGCTCCTACCAGAACAGCTCCCTTCAGATAGGCATGAAAAGCAAGATAGAAAGCAAAGTCTTTGTGGTTTATTTCAACCTTTACAAGTTCTAGACATTGAATTTCTTGTAAGTTGAAGGGAAAAGGATGATGAAAATTGCAAAGATCATAAGGATGTTTGGTCTGCTGAATGAAAATGTCACAATTCCCAAAAGACAGGAAATCTTAAGCTTATAAAGAATTCACCGACAGTGAAAGAGATGAATACTTTAAAGACTTATCAGCACCTCTTCTGTGACATGCCCTAGCCTTAAAATGAACTTTGGTTTGGCAGAATTGCAGAAACATTGTGTAAATCCTAGAAGAGCAGCAGTGAGTGGATTACTCAAAGGGAGGATAGGCAGCAAGCGGGGAAAAGCAGAGGCATTTAAACATATTATTTATTACATACGTCTAAGATAACCTGACTCCACCCAGTACCTTCCACAAAGCACTGGGGGGGATCTGTGGGCACTCCCAGGGCTTGAAACTGTCTTTTCTCTTTTATTAGAGTTCTTTTCCAGTCTGCTGTTTCTTTCATTTCTGATACACAGCACTTAACCATGTGCAGCAATGGGAACCTGAGTTTAAATGAGTGATGAATGGGTTCCCAAAATCTTATTAGGTTTGTCACTTCAGGGAGGGGTGTTACATACATTTCCATACTAAAGCACAAAAGAGAAGCACCAGGAGTTGAAGGATAGCATGTAAGACCAAAGAAGGAATTAAATGGATAAACTTCTTTGAAGACTTCTTTTTCTTTTGCTAAGCATCAGATCACATCAGCTTCTCTTCTTGCCTTTATAAGCACTTTCAAACCATATTGGCAATATAAAGCACTCCAGTATTATTTTGAATAGATTCTGTACCTCTTTAAACTTTGGATCTGGTCAAAAGAATAATTCTTCCATTGCAATGCTGCATTTCTTCCACCTCTACTTATCTCCAGAGCCAGACTATTTGTAGCATGATGCTCAGTAGCTCAGTCTGAGATATCAACAGTCTAGAACCATTACAGCAATCAGATGTAATCTGCTTTATCAGCAGCAAAGATGTTGCTGGGAAAATTTCAGATTGCCACATTTTTTATTCTAACTCGGTGAAATTGTACATAGTATTTAAAGCATGTCTTGATTTTCAGTTCTGGAGTTGTATTTTCAAGCATGAAATTTGTGTGGCTTAGTTAGCAATTTTGTTTTATTGAGCAAGTGCATATCTCACACAAATTATGAAGATTGAACATGAAACACCAAGGTTGCATTTTTAACAAGAAAATTTTGCACATTTAGCCAAAATCCAAAATTTTAAGGTGATTTTTACTGCATGATGAATTCGTAAAAAATTAGCTGTGGCCAAAGAGAACATTTTGGTCATAGAGCCTCATGGCTGAAATGTCTACTGACCTCTCCTGTGCCAAAGCAACCTTTTTTACTGTGTTCCCACCACTCCCTCTGGTGGCAATCCTCTCATCCAAGCTGCAGGACAGCATCTTCCCTTGGTTTTCTCTCTGATGGTTCACATAGATTAAGAGGCATGCTGGTGGATTCTCAGCTCATTCAGGCAGTGGAAATCCCATTAAAGTTTTTTGTTTGAGTTTTAAGAACTATATATTTTTCTTAATTCCAGTAAGAACTACCTCTTCAACCTAATAGAGAAACTACCATTAAATATGCATAATATTGAAAGGACTGTATAATTATGCCAATTTGAATAGTTTGTAAATACAAATAATATTTCTGGTTTACATACTTCCCTTTCAGGAAGCCCACCACTATACATACACCGCAGAAATGGTCCTGGTTTTTCTCAGGCCAGGCTTCTAAGGGCAAGAGCCTCATCACAAATGCAAAGATAGGGACTTGCCATTCTCAGTTACTGCCATGCTAGGAAAATTAAACCGGCATTTGCTTCTGAAGTGGGGAAATTTACAGCACTCAGTTATATGAAAGAACCTTAATGCCTATTAACTCACTTCCACTTTAAAGGTTTTTCCTTCCCCACCACTGGAGAAGGAAAACTCCACTGTCCACCTACTGCAGCCCTCACAGACCATCCTCTCTACCTGCTGCACAAGCACGTGGCAGTGGAGCCTGGCAGTCTCTGTGTATAAGAAATCCTAGAAACATGGTACGAATCTGATGACAGAAGACCTGCCATAGCCTGGATGACTGGCCAAACTGATTTGATACCAAATTTATCTTACATAATTAAGTCACTTTAATGACAACAAAAATAATTTGTTAACATCGAATTGCAACTTCCTTTTCCCTTGTGACTTGCTCTTTCTTGTGCCCATCTGACCTCATCAAGCAACGCCAATGGCTAAAATATTAAGACAAATCACTGATTTTAAAGCAAAAGTGATCACCCTCAAAATCACAGTTTAAAAGAACATGAAAATACTTCTGTTTATCCTGCTGTCAAATCAAATGTGTTTATTGGTTACATTACAGAGTTCATTAACAGGGGTTTTTAGGGCACTGTGTTGGTAAGTCACATCCCATACCCACACTAAACATGTAATTCCTCCTCTCATCATGAATAAATCATCTTAGCTGAGTACAAAAGCATGATGTGCAAAAACAGCCTGACTGACCCAAAAGGCAGAATGGTAAGTGGTATGTCTGCGAAATGAAGAGAGAATGAGATATGAAGCACTGTAATGCAGGATGATGATGCACTGGTGCTCAAAATAGAGCAGGCTGCTATTAAACCACAGTGAGCATTACTGCGAGGCTAAGGAGGTCTCTTTATGTTAGCTCTTCTAAACAGGATCCTACTATTTTTAACATTTTAATTCAGGTTATAATTCAGGTCTCTCTTTCAGACACACATGCGTCCTTGCCAATAGATACACTCACAATATATGTGACATAATTTTCTATTGCCTAAAATGGAAAATTTTATTCAGTGATTTCTTACTCCAAGGCTGTTGTTATTCTGAAGAAAGGTAGTTCCAGTTACATGATCTTAGTGAATTCATTATTACTAAGGCTCTGGTCTTTATTCTGTAAGTATCTATGCATGGGCTTTTTACGCTTGAATTTTATTTATTATAAATGAATCACACCTATTGAAGCTCCCATGAAGCAGAAGCCTCCTCAAGTGACATGGAATGAGAATAACGGCACAAATGGAACCTGAACACATCAGTCCTGACCCTGTCTGACAAAACAGAGTAAACCCTGGCAACATGTTTTGTCCTCTTTAGTTTTCCCTGTATTAGAACTTCTTAGAGTAAATTGAGGATTGCCAACAATAAAAAATAAAGATCAGCACCAGAGACTACTCCCAGAACCTAGTTCCATACCAATGTTATAATCATTTGGTTGCATTTTTCCTGAAAACTTCTTTGCTTTGTCCAAATGGATCTTTTTCTAGCTGCAGATTTAACTACAGATGAAGGTAGAGCTAGCTAAAACAGCTGAAAAAAAAGAGCACTCTCCTGGTAGAGGGACAGTGTGGATCCAAAGAGCTACAAACTCAGGAATGGGTAGAAATCAGAATTTCCTGTTCCTGGGTAAGTAAGTGCTTCCAAATGTCAGCTATAAGTATGACCCTGTCGATAATGAATTAAACAACAATATTTTCTGCAAAATGTCTGGATTTTGTCTCAAGCATTCAGGGCTGGGGAGCCCAAAACTGAACTGCTCTGTTCAGTGTGGAGTTGGTTGGCATCACAGTCTGTGAATGAGCTGAACCAGAGAAAACACTGTAACAATGAGAATGCTGCTAAAATCCAGAATTTAGAAGGAAGTTTGTGGAAGAGTTGGGATTGTTGGTGGAGGCCATGATCAGAAAGATAGGTATCTCAAAGATGGCTGCTAAGTGAGTAGGATCTATTTTCAATATCTATGGTATTGAAACAAGCAACAGTAGCCTTTAATCAAACAGATAGCTAGGATAGATAAAAAGGCACACTTTCTTGCAACAAGGTAATTATGCACTAGAGCAGCTTACCAGGAAAAACAGTAAATTCTCCATCACCAGAATTCTTGAGTTACAAGTTGGATACAGATACAAACTCATCTAGACTGGTGCTACCAGAGGACTGGATGCTCAACTCCCACTTCTAATGCCATTTTTCTAGGTGTTAGGATTTTCAGAGCACATCTGAGGGGTGAAGAGAGGTGAAAAGTCACCTTAACTCTGGATTGCAATAGATGCTCTTCAGGGAAAATATTTTGCACACGTCCAAGTAGATGCCTATATTTAAGTGCCTGAGGAACTTTCAGAGTCACCTAGAGAACATCTCCAGGATAAGGTAAGGGCAAAGATGCTCTTTGCAAAGATGTTTTAGACACAACATTTACAGCTGAGCACAGTGACATCCCCTCACAGTGTATTGGCATGTGACAAACAGAGAATTTTAGACTTCAGTGTAGCATGACTAGCTAATAACAATTGCATAGTTCACTTATGGGTGTAAATTTGCATGGATTCTTCAGGGCCAGTAAAGCCAAGAACCCAAAAAAATTTCCCAAAACTGCAACAAAAGCATGCAATTATATACACAAAAACATACAGTTAATTCTAGATGGATAATTTCTTACCCAAGTGGTAAATGTGTAAAACTCAGGTTTAAATATGGTATAATTCAGGCACAAACTCCTTTCCATACCCAAGTAAGACTAAGTATCCAAAGTCTATCTGTTCCACTTTTTTTTTCTGCTCTTCTTCATTAACCAGTCCAGCACTTACCCAAGTGCTTCAGTGGCAGCTCCTCTTTTAAATTCTTCATGAGTCCAGTGGTCTGAATGAACAGAAACCATAATTGCCTACTGTTCATATCAGGATCTCCTTGAATATTCCTGTTTTTAAGTACAACATTGATGGTGCATCCTTAGGTAAAACTACAGTGTTCAGGATTACATATATTTAACCACTTATCAAAGGATAGTATAAGTATAGATTCATGGGCCAGTGCATCCAAGTATTTTTCTTTGCAACTCCCTGAGCCATTACCTGTCAACACACTCTTGGGTAAAAGCAGGTCTTGTTAGTGGATGTAATTTTTTTGTACAAAAATACATTTATCAATGGCACCATATGTAATGAAGACACACAGAATATCATTTGAATGATACCCTTGTTCTTCTGTGACTTTATTCATCAAAAAAATCTTGTGGAGTAGATATAATTAGCATTGCTCAAGTATTTTATTTCTTCCAGGGATTAAAACACTAATTGTCACATTACATCCCAGCCATTATTTCTAGCCCCAATCCTATCTCTCTGTACCCCCACATTCCTTCTCTTTCCCCAGCCTTGCTTTTCCCCCAGCCACAAGCTGCAGCCCAGCTGTAGAGACGGGACAACAGCTGGCTGAGGGGAAGGGCTTCACTGTATTTTTGCTAGCATTGTGCAAGGGTACTTAGCAAGGCTCTGGCTTCATTCTGTTCCTTTTGCCAAGAGCCTGGTCTCTGACCATGGCACATTCTGGCACCAGGATGCTGTTTCCCTCTTGGTGCCCTCTTCATTGCTGGGTTTTTATCTCCACAAGTCCCAGTTCATCTTACACACATGGCCATGGGTTACAGCTGTGTGGGGGTGGATGCTGGAGTGCCAGGGAAGAACAAATCTCCATCTCATTAAGATTTGTGGTCATTCCTACTAATGCAGCAATGTTATCCAGACACTTGGAGAAGTGTGGTTTGTTGACATATTGCGAAAGCATGTACTTTTGCTAACAGGTAGTTAAACTATTAAAGGCAATGTTCTCATTCCTGTAAATGAGCTCATTGGCTTAATCTAGGAGAAACAATGCATATAGACAGGAAATGGATTCAACAATTTATATATTTTTAATAAGGTCGTATTAGCTTGCCAAGGTTGAAGGATCATATTTATATGTAAGTTGGTTCTAGGAATAGACTTTGAGTTTATGGTCAGATAGGACCAAAAACTGCTTCCCACAAGCATGTTTTCCCATCTACCAGGGTAACTTCTTTCCCTAAGCTACTTCTGAATAATCTTTTTTCATCACCTTCTTTTCTTTATTTTTTTCCAGTCACTGGATACTTTATTTTTCACTTACTGCAATATTTTTCATGTACATTTTGAATCTACTTCTTAAACTCCTTGGTGATTTAATGAAATTCATATGACTTTGATTTCTTTCCAGAATTGCAGCCTAAAACATATTTCCTATCCTCTCTTTGATGTTTTGCTTTAGGGGAATGTTCTTTAGATGGACTATTCTTAAATGACACCCTCTGTGGAGGCTCTATTCCTTTCTGTAAGTACATTTTAAGTTCCTTCTTAATAGTGAACTCTAGTATTCACCTTTAATGTCACCCTGCTTACCACATCAAAGTAACATTTGTCCGTAGTGCTCCACTGAGGTGTAATGACACAGTATGTCTGACAAATATCCGAAGATGTGCATGTGAGTACATTTCAGTGGGGTATCTCCTGAAATCACACCCTGCTTGAAACAGAATTACAGATACACTCCTTTCCAAATCAGCAATTTTTTCCCCAAGCTGAAATAGCAGATCTCTTACCAAATTCCTGTCTAGAGGGATGAAACTCTTCAGAATACCCTGCGGTGAGATACATGAAGCCTGGAGAGAACTGAGCTCTTCTGAAGCCTTGTAGACTGTCTCCTGGGTGGGCATGGCAGGGTGGAGCAGCTCTGTTAGTCGGCACTGTGTCTCCAAGCCCAGGTCATACAGGCCCCCGTGCTGCTACACGTGTGGTTACTGTCCTCTGTTCTGGAGTCTCACTATTTTTGAACCACAGGAAGGTCAGATATTTCAGATCACAATCTCACTAGAGATGACTAAGTGTTTTCATAACATATGCATTCCTCAGTAGCCTGCTACTGCTGTAATTCATGCCGTTCAACCCCTAAAGACTGATTCTGAAATAGTCTCTTCCCCAGGCAAGCACCTCCCCAGCTGAAGAGTTCAGAGCACCCGGGCAAGGGCAGACCGACTAGTGTTGCTCCAAAGGCACCTTCAGGGCTGATGTGTTTGACATGTTTTGCTCACACTTTCTGCTGCAAATCAAGATGACACTTAGGAAATTAATATATAAAGCCCCTTTATTGACCCACTACATCCCGTTAGCAGCTCAGATACCAGCTGTGAACGCTTGCTTGCCAAAACTTCCTACTGACATCTTGAAAGCATGAATCTTTTAATCAGACCACACAGAGATAATTTTTTAACTTTTTTTCCCCACACCACCTCAGTTTTCCCTCACCAGTGTTGTTGGCATTGGAGTTTTGTAACCCAGCAGAGAATCGTTTTTAGAAAAAATTGTCAAATTCATAAAATTCTAATGCCCCATTTGAAACCGTTCAAAAAATAACTTACAAGAAATAAGGGTTTTCATTGTGATTTTCAGTGATTAAATATATATCAGAAGGATGTCACAGGGACACTGCACCAAAAATTTAATGTCTAGAGGAGGAAGTATATACATATGTTCTTTAATAGAACATTTTCTCTGCACTTTGACCATAGTGCATTTACTGGTAAAGATAATTTTTCAAACATAATTGCTATTGGAGCTGTTCATAGTATTAGTTTTCATAAATTCATCCAGTTATAATTAATATGTGCCTTTCAAGGACCTAAAAGGGAAGACACTCAATATTTCTTGTCTCTAATTTTAGTATGATCTGATTTTCCTCTGGTTGCCTTTCCAAACACCTGGGGCCAGCCATATGAGTAAATTAGATTGTGCTAAAATGCATATTAATGAAGCTCAAGCAATGACTCCCTAAAGGGACAGCAAAACTATATATAGCTCCTTTTTTCCCCCTCTCTTGGTTAATGTGCCTTTCAACACATTTAGATCCAAGTAAAATCATGCCATTTTGGAATAGCCAAACAAAACAAACAAACAAACAAACCCAGCAAAGAAACTGTTAAAAGAAAAACTGAGAAGCACGTTTATTTGAAGTGTCTAAATGATCTTTTCTTTTAATACTTGCATTTTAAAATTTTTTCCTATTAAAAATGAATTTTCTACTAATTGATTTAATCCTATGAGAAAAATATAATACCAAGACATCTGCAGTAGTAAGAAGTGGAATACTTTTAAGTTGCCTATGGCAATCTCTGCATTCTCTTCTCCGTCAAAAAAACCTCAATTGCCCATTATAATGGATAGCTGTGGAGGGTGACAAAAAATTATTGCACGTGACTCAGTGCACAGACCAAAGAGTTTTGGAAAGGACACAGTACTATATCCCAGTTCTTCAAGAAAGTCCAGTGGGTCCATCAGGGATTGTCTACAACAGCATTTCAGTCTAGACAAAGCAGGTGTTTTTTAAGTAGATCATTGCTGACTGTGCCTTCGTTCACACCACAGAGTGGTCAAAGAGCACATGGACGTGATTCATGGAGGAAAAACTAAACTGCAAGATGGACACAAAAGGCACATTGAAAGTGCCCTGACTGCAAATAGGCATTCAGCTCGCAGAAAGAGACTAAGTCCAAAACAGAAACCTCCTAAATGTGTGGGCACTGGGTCCTCAGCACCACCACTCTGAAGACAGGTAGATGCAGAGGAAACTGCTTGAATGACTAGGGAAGCCCAGGTTATCATACCAGAAAAAAATTGGTTTGGTTATTAAAACAAAGGATTAGAAAGGATGTGACTCAGTGATTAACTGTAGGAAGGGAACAGAGCTACCAAGTCACAAAGCAAACTGCGATGAAAACAAGTATTAGTTACTTGCATCCTAGAAATTAGAAGGAAGACCTAAACACAGATCTAAGGATTAGAAAGAATATCTAAACAAAACTGAACTTTTGCAACAACCATTCAACTGGAATATCATGGCTTATAAGAGCTCTAAATGTTTTTAAAATGCAGTTTATGGCAGGAATGGTATATTTTTTTTTTTTATTTGTTTAAGTGTAGGAGGCAGAATATGGGAGTTTAATCTGTTTGAAAGTGATGATTCATTTCTCAGCATTTTCTAAGCACTTATCTGAGTTCTCCTTCTTGCTATAATCAAACCACTTTTTAAACAGGTTCAAGTGATTTTAAGCGCCTTTCAGTGTAAAAAGAAAGGGGAAATATAAGGTAACTTACCACTAAAAAAAACTGAGCAGATCCTTAGGATGAAGAATAGTATCTCTGTTAAACTGCACATTTGTTAATTGCTTACAGCAATCTCTAAATTTCTCTCTTTTAAAGTCCTGTACATAACAGATAACAATTTCAAACAGTGTTTTTACAAAGAGTGTAATGGTCATGCAATTGCACCTTGTGGATCTGCATGCCAGTAACTCCTAGTCATCAGTCCTGCCCAGCTATGTATTTATTTTTATTGCACATTGTAAAGCATATCAGAAGAGGCAATCAAGAACAGTGACACTCAGATTCAGTGGCTACTTTACCAAGAGTTGCCTGTCAGCTAGAGGCTTTGCCGTGCATGATTTTCAATTAGAAAGAGGAGATGTGTATTCAAGAAGCTTTCATATAGTTATTCAGGTTGTCATTTTCTTCTGAGCACCCCTTCAGAATCAACAATTGAAAATACAGGATAAAAGCTCTCTCTGTACTTAATGAAATTTACTTCTTTCGTTCCACTCTTCTCTGCCACGGAAATGAAAAATTTAACTGTGCCAAAGCCTTACTTGTTACTTTAGGAACAGCATTCAATTTTACAACTATTGACATTTCATTTTGGGAGTTTTATTATTACCATTATTTGCTTTCTTCCCCTTTCACTTCTCTCTCCTCAAATACCCACCCTCTTGTTTCTCTCGTTAAAGACAATCTCAGCCTCCCTTTGCCACCATTTGGAGTCTATTGGTTTCCATCACCAAGAACTTCAGGAACAAGGATCTGCTATCTCTCCTCTCCCTCCTCACTACTGCTTATCTCTAGGAGCAGACAAAACATGTTTGTCTTCTCCTGAGGCTGAGAAACAGTTCTTGAGGTAGGTATCCTGGTAGGAAGTGATCATTTGTTTCCACCGATTCCTCTGGAACCCCAGGACACTGGCAAAATTTGACTGACTTACGTGCTAACCATCCTTGATGTGGATAAAACTGGAATTAACACTGTCCTCTCCAACAAGTAATGATTTTGCAAAGGTTTTGGGATCTCTCATGATGAAATGGGCAATGAAATAATAGAACAAAGGCCACCTACATATAAGTGCACAGGCAAAGAATTCTCTCACCCAGAAGCAATCCGCGGGCGCTATGCAGGAAAATCTGAGATTTCAGTATGTTCTCCCAGGAACAAAACATTAAATCAGAGCTTCTCACAGAGTTTCCTGAGACTCTGCTCTTATTCTATAACCATAGCATGGTTTAATAAGGCTTTGAAAGATTAAAATGCCAAAAATAAATTTGTGCATATATTAATAAATGCAGAATTTCAAACTGAAAATAGTGACAAAGCAAGATTTCAGCTAAGATTTTTTGACTACATCTGACAGTGTCTTTCTATAAAAGTAATTCCAGGTCAGTTAAATTGCTCTTGGAAAAATTAAAACTTACACATAAATATGCAAGACCTTTAACTTCTCGTATTTTATGTTTTAATTGTATGGCAAAACATTTTGCTAAAGTAATTTTGTGCATTTAACTTTGAAGCAGTTTTAAAAAGTCAATGATATGGTTTTAAAATATAGCACATGAAACGATATTTCCATCAACATGCAGCAGTTGTCATAAACAGCCTTAATTTCCAGTCTAAATTAGTGCTCTAAATATATTCAGACAAATTAATGCAATGGAAAATTATAGAACCCAAATTGTATATTTATTTATTGCAACATGTTTCGCACTTGCATCTCATCTGCCATTCATACAAGGTTACTTCAAGTTTAGTAACTTTTCTCCTTTTCATGCTCAAATTGAAAGGAAAACATGTCTCCAAATGTTCATAACTGAGTTGAAAAACGTATTTTGGACTAATCTGTTCACTAATCAGCAATATTATTTCCTATATATTATACATTATAATTTCATTTAAATTGTTATTGCTGTGTTCAGCTGTTTACGACTTTAGGTAAGTGAACAATAAGTAAAATTGGTTTTTCAGTTTATGTGTGGGCTGGTTTTGAATCAGCCAGTTCTACAAAGTGAACTGAGGTGCAGTGATTGACCAGTACATGTGCAGGGTTTTTGCACCGTCTGTCTCCTGGTAACAACCTTGTAATTGGTTTTGGAGTGGCACACAGTGCAGGCAGTCTGAAGTGGGGCACTACTGAGATTGGCTTCACTGACAGAGGGTTGTATTCTTTGAGGACAGGATTTCTAATAGCAAAGAAAACCCTCTTAGATAATGATATACCATTGATCATCTCAGGTCGGGACCATAGAATGTAGATTACATGCCTTCCCCCTGCCCCCACAAATTGTAAATGCTGAAAATCAAAAGTGGTGAGTAGTAAAATTTATTTCATAGTCCTAAAAAAAGAGAAGACTTCTACTCTATTACAAAGTAAGGGCCTGGTTTCTGTGAGACAGCAGACTGCTCTCTGATTCTCCAGATTATTTTAAAATGAAGTATTTTTTCTCTTCTTTTAGACACTGTAGCTTATTATAAACAGAAACCTTAATTGTTCAGTATGCCACCTGTTTGACAGAAGGAAATGAAGAACAATAACTGTCTGCGGATTCCATGTGGAGCTGGAAAAGAAAATGAAAAATGAAGCACATTATGTTTTATATGGGAAAATGAAAAGAAACTATTTATGAGTACCAGAATTAATAGCTCTTTTTGAGATATATATATATTTAGAAAAAAAATATGTCTTACAATTGAATTACAGTAGCCTCACCTTCTTTCTGGTACTTCTCAAATCTCTCACTTGTCACACTTTGATATGGTGTGGGGAGCTGGGGTTGGGAATGGACACCAATAGACTGAGGATCTTCTACCACTGCATGTCCACGTGAGTCAAGAGAACTGCTTTGTTCATCCCAGGGAGGAGAAGACTTTGTAAGCAAAATATGTTGTGTGCTGGTCCCTCATAGGAACTCCTGAAACATCATTAAACTGATTGCATGCCCAGTCGTGGCTAATGAGAGTTGAATAGGTCAAAGGCTGGTTGTGAGAGGCTCAAGTAATCACAAATATGAAAATGGAATAAATATGCAGAAATAAAGATAATAAAATTACATATGCCCTACAAAGTGAACTGAGTGAATAAAAGTGAATAAAAATATGAAATTTTCATATTTCATATATGGGTACTAACACGGTTGAGTCACTGCAAAACCTGGCTGGCTCTTCCACATCCCCTCTGTCCCTTCTTCCATTCACTTCAATTCACTGCCTGATTAAAACACTCACTTGGTGTCATGTCTGACAACAAGGAACAAAAATTACTTTGCTCAATGCCAACCGAGACAACACACCAATCTCTGTCCCTGAGGAGGAGTGGCTCCATCAGGTTCAGCCTGAAAGGCTCATAAAGCGAGTTCGTCGTCAAAGCTGGTGTTGAGTCCGGCACACAGGTCATGTCTGGTAGGTTTGTCACGTCCGATGTGGGCTCTTGAGAAAGAGCCTGAGTCATGTCCTGGCAGCAGGAAGGAAAAGAACTGGTGTTAGTGTCTTTCCCCAGTCTTCTCCTCTTCCCTGTTCCCCCTCCAGCTCAGGCCACCCAATTTATGTCTTCACGCTGGGTGGACCCGCGTTCGCCCTCTAGTTTTTTTGGTCACTTTTCGAGTATTTCCCCCCATTCTCCCCCTCCCTACTCCCATTTCTGATATGATCAAAGTCTTTTTGGAGGGGACACTGCTGACACCAGTGTCCTCCTTTCCCGCACAGTGCACATGGCCTATGAGCAGCTCCTCTAAAGGAGCGCCTCCTTTGGGCCGGCATGCTGGGGGCAAACGGAGCATTCACTGGCTCAGTATTCACAGCGGCAGCAGTTCTGGCTTCTGGTCTTCTCCTGCAGTAGTTCGATGGCTGGCCCATCCACAGAACCTTTTGTTCGCAGCGTGTCTTGCAGCATTGGAGGGGGCCTACATGGCAGGCTGAGGATGGCCGCGCGACACTTCTTGTTCACGTGGGAGAAGGCCATCTACTTCCAAAAGCTCCTCCTTCGCATGCCCCTTTCGAACTTGCAGTTTGATTGCTCAAGTCAACCTCTCTACGAACTGGATGAATGGCTCTGCCAGGCCATGAAAGATCTCAGAATATAGGGGAGGGGGACCGAGGGGCTGCATACCTAAGAATGTCCATTCCGCTGCCTCTTTAATTTCTTCCAAGACAGGGACAGGGTTGCGGCTAGCACCCATTGGCCCTCACCACTCAGGTGTTCGAGAGTGAGCTCATTCCCATTCCCATCTTTTGCGGTATCCAGATTTCTTAACAGGCTCGGGAGGGCATCCGCCAGCAATTTTTTCCACATCACCTCCCAGAGTTTATACTCTGTTTTGTTTGTGAGACAATGGAAAAGGTGCTTTAGGTCATGTGGGACTGCCACAATCCCAGCGAGTTGGGCATTCAACATCCCTTGGAAGTACGGACTATCACATCCATACTCCTTAAGTGCCTTGACCAGATCTTTCACCACATGCTGGGGAATGGGTTGCCAGGTTGCTTTGGTGACATTCCCACCCCTCGACCTATGGTATGTAACCGGTGCAAGGGATGGTACCTGGCTGTGGCCTGGGCTTCTGGGTTCCGGCTCGTCCTCATCCAAGTCCCAACCGTGGGAACCAGAAGGGCGACCGTGGGAACCGGAAGCTGGGCGTGCCCTCTGGCACTCGGGGGGAGTGGTCTGACACCCTGACGATGTCACAGGGTGGGCAGACCAAGGGGTGGAGTGAGAGGGAGCAGCCATGGGGAAATGTGGGGAAAACTCATCATGGGAAAGAGGAGGGCACAGGAAGTCTTGGGAGGAAGCAGGGGTTAGAGAAAGGAAAGACTGACAAAAGGGATTTCAGGAAGAAGAAAGGAGGCACAACATGGAGCACGACCGTGCCACGCGGTCTCTGCCATTTTGCGAACGAAGGCTAGGGGCACCATTTTGTCGCCACTCACCTCCAGCTAAACTAAACCGAACTCAGGGCTTCGAAACTGGGAGAGACTGGGGAAGGGAAAAGTCCCAAGCAGCCTGGCCAGGGCTGCCGTGAGAATCCCAAGCAGTCCAGCCTACCCAGGCGGGGGGACTTCGGCATCCTAGGGGAGCCAGGGCTGGTGGGCATGGATTTTTCTGCTGCTCTCTTAAGGATTCCTGCTTTGGGACAAGGGGTTTTGGGACTGGGGTGAGGGGAAACTGAACCAGGGGAAACAAACTTCTCTCTTAAGGGCTGCCCTTTCTCCACTCCCTTTACTGTTAACAGGGCAGATCATATCTGCAATGGCCAGAACATAAATTTGGCAGCTTGTGCATCTCCTGATTGAGCCAATTCCATAAATTTATCACTGACTGTGTCCCAAAAGTGGACCTCAGTCACAGAATCAGGAGTTATTTGAGGGAAATGGAGGAAGAGCCGTTTGACAAATTTTTTCAGTTCACCTTTAGAGAACTTAACGTTGTTAACATTTAGAACTCCACGAACTTGATAATAAACACCCTTTTGTCCTGCAGAGACCCTAGCACCCATGGTAGTTCGATGTTAAAGCACCACTGGCACAACACACACACTCGAAGATAACTAAAAACCTTAACACAAACGCAAAGTCCAAGCATACGAAAAACCGAAAGGGGAAACCGAGAGAAATCCGCACTTTTGGGGTGCCGCTTTTGAAATAAAGGGGACTAACAACAAAGCCCAACCTGTGCCAGGGGCCAAAACACCCCGAGGTTTTAAGCCTCAGTTCCTTGTAAGGAACGGCGTGTCTAAGGTCCCGAAGGAGCAAGAAACACTCACCCTACTGAAGTGACGCACCAAGAAATCCAAGGCCATGGTATCCTCGTCGAGGGAAGACTCTCCAGGTGCAGGAGAGCTGCCTTCCCCTTCTGCTGGGAGTGCACTCACAAAGGAGCTGCTACAACCAGCAGGTGTGAAGCGTACCGAGGTCCTTCGCCAATCCAAGCTAGAAGAAATCCAGTGGTCCGAAGACCTTTCTCCGTGGGGTCCGGGGATGATCTCGGACCAGCCCACGTCAGTCAACTCACGAACACTCTTCACTGGCAAGCCCCACATTGGGCACCAGCCTGCAGTGATCGTGGTGTTGCAGGATCCCTTTCCTGCCTCACCAGGCCAGCGCTGACACCAGGCACAGTACAAGGCACGGTTTGGTACCCTGGGGAACCCCACCGATCCTGTGGAGCCTTTTCTACCAGCAAGGAGTGAGCAGCGATGAGAAGGAAGGGCGGACTCTGATAAGGGGACAACAACTGAAGTTTATTGGTAACCCATGAGGGGAGATCTCACCCCCAGGGTGTCTGCCTTAACAGGGCACAGAACATTCTGGTACAGCACCTTATACTGGGGGGAGGAACAACGGGATGGGTTCATTACCAAAGCAATCAGGGCTATCAGGGGAGTGGCACAACAAGCAACAGACACACACTATAACAAACCAAGGAGAAGTGGGAGGGGAAGGTTGGGATCCTGTCCAATCACTCAACACTCTCCCTGGAACTTTCTGGACGCAG
This sequence comes from Cyanoderma ruficeps, assembly GCA_008694505.1. Taxonomy (NCBI): domain Eukaryota; kingdom Metazoa; phylum Chordata; class Aves; order Passeriformes; family Timaliidae; genus Cyanoderma; species Cyanoderma ruficeps. The sequence goes on from VZDJ01004378.1 coordinate 8,366,099, forward strand.
GGAGAGGCTTCGAAGTGACAGACAGGACCCAGGGGTTATGTAACACATTGACTGACACAAAACTGTAACTTAGGGGAAACCATACGGGGAGGAACAAAGGGGTACATGAAACAAACCATTTTAACTGCACAATATCAGAAACCATTAATAACAAGGGACTTAATAAAACTAAAACTACACCACTACAGATGTGCACTTCTTAAAATCCCAAGTATTTCCTGTTTAATTTATTTGCAAAGCAAGATACACAGGGTAAAAAAATCATTTGAACACAACAATTTTATTGGAGTTCACCTGCTACAACAACATGTCTGAAGACAAGTCTTCTAGCAAGTCAAGTAAGCAATCCTGGAGCTGTTTTCAAAGATATCTGCTGTTTGCAGCAATGTAGGATGAACACATAGTCAGTTTAATAGGTTTCCTCCCTGCTCAATTATTTAGGCTTTCCTTTTATTTTCCTGAAAGTTTGGGTTTGTTTGTTTGTTTTATTTAGTACAATCACTGCCTTTAATAAAGGGTATTTCTGCATGTTTGAGTTTGGAACACTAAAAATCCCTGCTTTCATATCTCTGTGTCAGTGGTTCCTCTCTATCCTCAGTAGTTAGGCAGGAGAAGGATGAAAAGTCAATAGAAGTTCCATTAGATCAAAGAATAGGCCATGTCAGGTCTCTACTGCCTCCACATCCAATATTGTGTTGCAGTCCCCAGGGACCAAAGTAGAACCTTTCATAAGAAAACTTGCACCAAAGAAGTTCCAGAATGCCAAAAAATGGATGAAAGCCAAATAAAGTCTGTAGGCTTGGGATTCACAGGAATAAGGGAAGAATTAACACCACTGCACACAACTAGAGTTGCTGTATTAAAAAAAAGGATGTTGAAAATAAGAAATCTGAGTAAAATTAGCTAAAACTGCACTGTAACCTTTAATAAAAAAAATAGATCCTTTTAAAAAATTTCCTTCCAGAAATCTCGTATCTTGTATTTATTTCCATACGCTTTTTTTTATTCAAATACTTTATATACACTTAAGATGCAATTGACATTTAATTTTTTTTTTCAATCCCTGTGAGGTTCAGTGGACAGAAACAATTCAATCAGAAACAGAGAATGATGTGAAAAGTGGTGAGGGAATGTCTATTCATTCAGCACACGGAAAAATCAACATCTACATGACAGCTGTTAAACAGGAAAGTTTTTTTTTTCATTGCTTCAATACTAAAAACCACACTGATTTTGTATGCAGCAAACATAATATGCTCAAGAAAGATGGGTGACAGAGCTGAAATTTGCTGAAAGGTGGCAGGGGAAAAAGTGTTCTACTTATTTGTAATGAAAAATACCACAGTAAACCACTAACAGCTGCTACTTTACTCACATTATTGATTTGGGGGTTTTTAATTTTAAAAAAAAATCACCTGATTTTGTCAATAGAACAATACACAAATCTCTTAGCTGCACACTTGAAAAGTAGAGAATGTTGAGTAAGATATAATAATTAGTCAAACTCACTAGTTTATATCCCCAGTTAGAAGGAAATTATCTTACCATTAATGATCAGCAATTAAGGAAATAGCCCAGAAAGAGCCTTCCTTAAAGACCACAGGGCCAACAGTAGTGGAGGGAAACTGGACAAGCAAAGTAGCAAAAGAGATACAAGCACTGTGCAAAAGCTGCAAACCCACAGGAGCCCTCAAAACCCAAGCCAGGTGCTGGGACAGCAGGGGCAGAGCACACCAGGAGCTGGCCTTGAGTCACGTCCTGGATCTGGACAGTTCCTCTAAGCTCAACACGGTCCAGGCTGGGACTAAAATACCAGAGAGTTACATAGCACCCTGTTTCTTGTCAGAGGAATGAAACAAGGTGTTGTAACAGCTAAAGTTGGAAAGTAGAAGCATGAGAAGCCCCAGGTTGGGGACAACTTCTCCAGTGCGTTGTGCAGGAATACAGGTCTGGTCAAAGCAACTAGCTTCTTTACAAACTCTGTATGGTGAGAAATAGCTGAAATCGAAACTATTCAAATAGCTTCATCTTCTAATGCATTGCCATGATATACCTTATTCTCAACAAGAAGATTCTGCATTACACCATCTTTAGCTCCTTAGTAAAATTTTCTGAAAAGAGAATTTAAAAGTACAGCCTAGGAAAAATCCTCTCCACAGCTCCAGCATAGACTGGGGTAAAACCACCTTTTTCCCATGGGTCCCAAAACATCTTGCAACATCGAGGTCACAAATCGGCCAATGCAACACCAGATCTAAACTGTCCCCATCAACGCGAGGACCACATTTTCAGTATAGTGTAACAAGAAATTTCATACCTAGTTTGAACTTGGTAGAGAAGTACAGCCTCATCATCTAACCAATGCTTCTGCCAGTTGAAGTCATTAAAATGTTATCTGTCTCATACTTGCATCAAAATATAAAGAAAACATCAGGAGAAAAAAAACCCTTATATTCTTCTCCATACTGCACTAGAACAGATTTCCTATATTATGGAAAAAGTACCCATATTGGCATAAAATCCGTAATAATGAAAAAATAAATTAAAAACCTAGATTTTCCTCCCAAGTCAAAAATTAAATATGGAAAAACAGTTGGGGGGAAGTTGGAAGGGAACATTTACATGAAGTACTTTTTCTCAGAAAAGTGACAGAAATTTAAAATAACATTTGAAATTCCACTCTTAGAGTTGCATTTCAGTTTCTCACCCATTTTGGCATACTAATTATAGAAAGACAAGTTATTTTAATTTCAGATTGCATATGAAAATTGCTATAAAATGTACAGATGTAACACTCTGATGTGTTACAATGGTTTGTAGGATGGTTGGCTTTCTGTACAGTGATGACATAATATATGACATTTATATTCTATTAAAAGTGGTAGATAATAATAACAACCCTCAGTTTTTGGGTTGTTTGATAACACAGTGTTGTTTTAAAAGCTTTATAATGAATCTACATAGAGATAGTGTGCTGCCAAAGAAAAATGGATATGCGTTTGTTCTGTAGGAACACTATAAAATTGGGGGTTTTTTTAAATCCTATTTCTGGGCTATACAAGCTTTTTACTTCCTGCTTTTCATTTTGTTATTGTAGGAGCATATAAACAGGAAAAAACCTTTTCTTAAGTACATTGTTTTCATAAATTTAAAGATTCATATATCCTTAGTTATGAATATGCAGAACTGATAATACTGATAAGTAAGTTATATGTATATTTCTTACCCTTCTACTAGAGATTAGTTTTCACGAACAAGTAACTCCTGGAAAAATTTCATTTTTTTCATGTTTCCTAACCAGGTTAGGGAAGAATGCAGCCATGCTGTCACCTATTAATCTTTATACTGTGACAGGAATAGAAAAAAAAGTTACGATTTTTAACGAGTAAAGAAAAAAATCTCCACAATAAAAAACAAATCTATAAAACCTAAAACCCTGAATACAGCTTCAACACTGTGAAACCACTAGCCTTTTCTGACAGTTTAACAGCTGAAACATAAGTGAGAAAAGGGAGCACATCTCCTAGAAGTAAGCAAGGGAAGATAATGTAAGGAAAGATAGCTGATGATTACCATGTAATCATGGCTAGCAAAAAAGAGACAGATTTCACATCCAGATTTCTGCTGTCTGGAAGACTCAGTGAAGGCTCATTTCAGTGCCAGCTAATGTGAACTGTAAGGAGGAAGAAACCACACACAACACTGACTGTGTTCCCTGTTAGAGGGAAAGGACAGAAAATTTCAGTGGGCCCCCCCCCAAACCCTTTTTGCACCCCAAATGCACAGAGTGCAGAGCCAGCTGCTGTTCCGAGCAGCACAGCTGGACGGGGAGGACAGGAGGACACTGCTGCAGGGTGTTCTCCACACACAGAACAGGAGTGGCTCTGGGAAGCAGGTGTTCCTCCTTGCCAGGGAGGTGCCAGCACAGCTTAATCTGCTCCGTGCTGCAGCTGGCTGGTACCAGAGGGCTCTGAAGTCTATCACCCATCTAAACCAGGCCCCTGGCACACTGAGTCCATATCGAGGTAGCCCAGCTGAGCTGGACATAGCCAAACACAATAGCTAAGCCACCTCTCGAGAGCCAGCAACTCACCTCACAATCCATCTGTTCCCATAAATGCATAACTTTTAACTTCATTCATGAGGTAAACTTTTAGATTTACTTCATTTGCAAAAAACCCAAAAACAAAAAAGCCTGACAAACTCCAAACTCTTTCCCAAGGTTTCTGGGATGATAATCTGAAAACAAATAAACTGTAATTTTACTGTTTTATTACCTTGTCTCTTATGTGTCACACATAAATTATCTCTGGATAACTTTTATTTAAGTTAAAAAAAGAACCAGCTATATTGATATACCAAAATGTATCCCTTTGATGTATCCCTTTTGAGTTTCACTGTACTTTTTCTTATGAGCGGGGAGAAGTTTGAAACAAGGATATGTCCTTTTTAGAACAAGGATCAGCAGATTTATTATGACTGCATTGAAGTATTCAAAGTGCCTATTACCCACGATATAACATTTAGTTTCAATAAAATACATGAATTACTTAAGTGCATTAAAAACCAACAACACAGATCCAAGAGTGGGAGAGGCCTGAGCTGAAGAGGTATGGCAACAGTTGTTTATTAATTAGTGAGAAAACAGAGCCATTAAACTCCAGCAACCTCAGATTTCTATGCCAACGAAACCAACCCAGACTGTAAACCAGGAAAGTTCAGGTCACGCTCGAGAAAAGTATTAAAAGTTCCAAAAACTGATTCTAGAAAAGTTTAGTTAGATGGGTGATGGCAAAAAAATTTAAATGTTTGAAGGGAAAGCCTGGCTGAATAGTCTTCTCCCAGTTACTTTTAGCTAGCAAGACATTCTGGAAAACTGATGTCGCTAGAATCAGATGTAAAATATGCTAATTCTTGAATTAATTTTCTACACAAGCTGAGGGTTATCTGAGGTATAAAATAAATGTTATACTACCCTTTATAAACCAGTCATTCTTATTAGAGCACAAAGCAATTTAGGTGGTAGGCTGAAAATTGGTAAGAGCAGAATGCAGATAAGACCCAACTAAAACAAAAAGCAATTTGAGTTTGCGGAATAATCTATAAGAGCAAATGACAAATTAAAAAAGCTAGAAAAAAAATATATGTAGGTTTTGCTATCAGTGCACAACTGGAAGTGCTGAAAGAAAACAAACAAACATTAAATAATTAGAGCAGGGTAACTTCACATTCAGTCTTCAATAGTGAAGATAGAAAAGGTATCAGCAATTTAAACAGGTTTCTGCATTAAACCAGCTATTTTTTGTTAAATAGAGGAAAGCTAGGACAAATCAAAATGCATGGAATGGCCCAAACCCAAGACATCAGCCAAAAGATCTTAAAGAGTTATGCCAAGCAATGCTGCTAATCAAATAGGGCGCACACATGTCCGGCCATGCTTCCTCATGTCCTAACCCCACTCCAGGGCTGAGGATGTTGGTTTTCCTCACCCTCTCCTAATCCTTGGCTCTGGCCATCTCCTTTCACCTTCCCTGTGACAGTGGCCACACGGGACCTTTCCAACAAGGAGCGTTTGCCCAGGCCCTGCTCCTGGGCATGGCCGCGGGCGGTGGGAGGGAGGAGCGGCCATGCTGCAGCCCCAGCAGGGCCCTGGCGGGCGGGACAGGGACACCCACAGCTGGAGCAAGGGCGAATGGAGACAAACAAATCCTCAAAGCTCTGACCGAGGCAGGCCCGTGCCTCAAGCTTCCTTTTCTCCCACCACCTAGCTTGGAGACATGGGAACTCTTGGCATGAGAGAAACAACTGATATGAGTTCCCCCAAATCAAAGATAAAAGTTTTCTTTTTTTTTTTTNTTTTCTTTTTCTTTTTGTTTTTTTAACTGGAAGATTTAGGCAGACCCATACTCGTGTGCCCTGGCTCTTGTGTATCTTTTCTGAGGCAACTCCTGTGTGTTCAAGAAACACAGACACTAAAATGAAGGTGACTTCTGCAAAGACACTGATTCCAAGCCTTATCTGCCACCATCAGAGCACATAAGTGTTTCATTAAGGTATGTCTTTTCTCCATCACTATTAACATTAGCCGTGCCAGTCTGAAATACAGTATCCCGATTCATCAGCTACGTACAAAGCTATGAAAGCATATTACTATTATTTATTTTTCGGCATATACATTTCACAACATTCAAAGTAAACTCTGAGTGGTCAGTGGGCACTTACTGGAATTCCTAAAGGCACTTAGGTGCCTTGGCTGTCAACTGAAAGAATAACTTCACAAGTTCGATTGCAAGTCAAGCCAGGAGTTATTATTTAGACATTTGTAAAGATTGCACCACCATTACACAGGCAAACGTTTTCTCATGCAGCATAAAGTCTGCAGGCATAAATATAACCCAGAGGGTTCTTTTGAACTTGCAAGGCTGACACATGACTAGCGAGAAAAGGCTTTTTTCCCTTCACAGTTCTGAAAACAAATTCTAATAATTTAACTACTAGGTAATAAATTGCTATAAGTGAGTAAGGATCAAACAGAAAAGACACAGAAAATGATAATTTGTAACAAGATTATCAGTGGCAGATTCATCTTTGAATATACATTAAAGTAAAGTTACACCAAAGAACAGAAGTCCTTAATGTTAACATTTTGGTACCTATTTCTCATGGGAAAGAAACCATATTATTATTGCAGTACTTAGTAGAATATTCACAGCAGTTGCTTATTTAATTTCTATTTTAGGTAGGTCTTCCTTTACCAGGAAGAAAAAATAAAAGACCAGTAGGAAATGCATATAAGGGCCAGGGGCTTTTTGGAAAGAAATATAACATGTGAAATTAATTTAATCTCTTTCTGCTTTGAAATATGTTGCAAACAGATTGTGATTTTTCTTCAACACATTATACAAAACTATTCAAGGACTCATTTCAACAATAATTGACATCCTGAACATCATTAGTAAGTAGTTTGTTGCCAGTAGTCAGTAAAAAATGAACTGTTTCAATAGATTAGTCATGTTGCTTTTTTGGGCTTTTTTTTTAAACCTTGATTGCACTGATGTAAATCAGACAATAAATTTACCCATGTGAAGACAGGAATTCAGTACTATGTTTCACCAGTATTTTTGAATATTCAATTATTTTCCATTTTTGCAAGCACTCCTACTAGCTAACTTAGTTGCTATCCCTGCAGAATGAAACCACCAAAACAGTATGAAAATAGGTTACATGAGTTTCTTAACAAATGGAGTAACTAAAGCATCAGCCAATCTTTAGTCACTGTACAGTTAAGTTAATTTTTTGAGGGTTTTTTCACATTTTGTATGCAATTACATGAACATCATGGAGGTATCACTTTCTGTTTGTACAAGCAACTGCAGTGGTAGAGAAGGCAACACCGCGTTTCTCCACTTGCAGACCAGAAAAGTGTTATCAAAAGCAGAGTGGGGCTTTACAGTTAAGGTTTCAGTGACAAATAAGGTAACTCAACAGAAACAGGAGCTCTCTAAGACCAGCCTATTCCATAAAATCATATTTCGTTTCTTTACTTTTATACATGTAACTTGTATAGAGCCATGCTGTGCTGCCTTTTCTTCAGAAGGAGGGAGGGAGGGAGCTGCAGTACTTCACCTTCTCTGCCGCTGTGGCTTCAAAGAGCCCATTAAGGACACAGAGATCTGCTTTGATACCAGTGCTCCATTCTTGAAGACAGGTAGACAATAGTCTGCCCTTCAGGTCATACAACTGGAGTCCCTCCGGATCACAAAGACAGACCTGCCCTGTCAGACTCTGGGAAACTGAACTCTGCAGCTTCTATTATAAATTGCAATTTTGCTCCTTATAAAGTCACCTTACTAAAACAAGCCTCAGCATCCCAAAAATCATTTCAGTACCATAAGACTTACTAGGCTTAGTGAATGCACTGCCTATACAGGAGCTGTTTATAGGGCTGACAAACAAATCCAAAAGGTACCACAGGATTATGTTTTGGCTGCAGTTTATACTGCTTCACAGGTAACAGTCTCCATCCTCTCTCTTATTTAAAAAATTTAGGAGAAAAAAAAAGTAATAGGAATTTGCTTAATATTTAATTGTGCTGTTGTTTTGCTGGTTATTTTTTTTTGCATTACATGGGGAGCAACCATTCAGTCATGAAGACTTCATAATCTTCATCTGCAAAGGGAGGGTTGCCAAATTTTAGTAGTCCTCCTTGTAACTACGTAGTAATCTCTACCTCAGATCAGTTGTGAGCTGAAGTTCACAAAAACTAACTGGATGGGGTCACATAGCAAAAATTTTACATGACATTTCCCTTATGATTTCTAGAAGGGAGTTCATCTCTTCTCAACAAAACGTTGTGAAGCAAAAAGCAATCTATCAGTCCTTACTGCTCCTTTCTGCTACGATGTTTTCTTCTGTTACTCTCTGTACTGGAAGACAGCAGTTAGATTTTGAGACATCTAAACACTGATGTCACATCAAGCTGTTACATGAATTACAGCAGCTCTGCAGAAGAGGGTGTCTCCCCATTCATCGCCCAGCTCCTCATTGTGAAAAGTCAGAGCTGCAGATTGGATTTCAGCTTCTCCTGACATGACTATGCCAGCCTTCCCGCAGGCTGCAAAGACCTGACCTTTCAAAAGTAAAAATAGAAAACTGAATTCCCCGGAGAGAGAATACAGCTAGAATTTGAGGCAGGAGGATATTTATTTTGTTTTCCTTTCAATTAAATAGATTCCTTAGACAACACATGCCCTTCAAACTCTCTTAAATTAATAACATTAAAATCTTAATTGCTAACCAGCTCCTTCTACTTCCCCCAGGCAATTACAACAACAGAATTAGACTCAGGTAACTCAATTAGACATCAGCCTAACCCAGCACTCTCCAAGAGGTCTCTAAGCCAAACTCTCCATGAGCTTGACGAAAACAGCATTGGGATTGCTTTGTTGAGGTCAAATAGCATATGTTTTCAATGATCACTGAAGGCAAAATAATGCCTTGTTGTTTAGTCTATAAACCTCTCCACTTGGCACTTGAATCTCTCATCCATTCTCACACAGAAACTGTGCTGATCTGCTAGGTGGAGTATGAGCCTGACCTTGTGCTTTTTTTCCCTTCAGTCCTGTTTCCTCCCCAGACAACACTGTTTCAGACACATACATGAAGCACAAGGGGCCAGATAGCAGCAATCCTGAGCCTTATTTCAGCAATCTGCCTTGCCTTTCCTCTTCTGCATATCCCCCCTTTGCCACTTGAATGCAGAAGCAGGGCTTTACCCTGCATATGAAACCACAACATGAACAGGAAGGAGGTGTAAATAAAGCTCCAAACATCTGCATAGGCAAGGCCTCAGACCTCAGTCTAAGTAAACTTGTGGTCATTTTAAAATGAATCCTTAGTCACTTGCCTCTAAAACGAGCTCAGGATAAGGCACAGAATCAACAGTGCAGTACTGGGGAGAGGCAGGTTTCTCCACCCAGCCATCCTATTCCCTGAAACCTTGATGTGTTGCATGTTGGCTTACATTCACTAGCTAAAACCCTGGGACTTTATATGGAAAAACAATGTTCTGGGGAAACTCCCCACCTCTATGCTACCACGCTAGACTTGCAGCTATCTGCTCTCCAAACACCTCACGGCTGTGTTCCTTGCTCCCTGGTATCCCACAGCTGCAGAAGGGGTGGAAGGTGCCTCACCTGGTGAAACAGGCAGCAAGCAGTGCAGTTTTCCAGGCTGAGAAAGCTCATGCCTTGGCCTTGCTCCCCTTCTCTGGGCAACTGCTCCATCTGCTCAGCTGTTATGCAGAAAGTGGGAAGCACAACCAGACAGAAGGCAAGGCTTCTAAAATTATGTGTGTTTGCAGACATCAAAAATGGGTTGGAGTTCTTGATACAGGCTCACAACCTCTTTTTTGAGGCTAGATATTAAAATTCCAAAAAAGAGCAGAAGTTCAGACATAACTCTGTACTCAACGCCCCACATCACTAACTGAGAGGAGATTCCTGTTGCACAAGGGCAGGTTCAAACCCCATCTCAGGTACTTAATTCTTCCTGTTGCCTGGATGAGGAGCTTGGATGCTTTAATATATGATTGCAATTTACTCCAAGCACTTGGAATTGGGGCACTGGAGCACCTAACTCGTGGGTATTAAGCCCTTTATTATATCTGCACACTATCAGTAACTTACTGACACAAGCAAAATTGATATACATAAGGGTTAAAAGGATTGATAGAAACCTACATTACAGATTTGCACCAGATGAACCAGATTGATTTTTAAATTCACTTGATTAAATGGGTGTACTTTTTCAAGACTGATTCATTTAGCAATTTCTCCCTTTGAGGCTTCACTGGTATTTCACATACAGTGACTAATTACTTTTCAGAACACTGTGTACTTGTTCTCTGCTTCTGTGGACTTCAGTGACTTCTGCACAGTCACTATGTCTCGGTAAAGTGGATATAAAGTACTATTCTGCTTGACAGTATTCCATAGCACTCTGCAGGGGTGTGTGAGGGATCACAAAAGGGGCAAGAGAGTGTCTGACAACTGCTGTTGGAGGTGGAGCTGCAAACAGTGGGAAAATACATTTCCAAAGCCATTCCAGATGGTGGGGTTATCTGTAGGGTGAAAAAAAGCAAAGTCATGGTAGGAGTGGAGCCTAGAGGTGGTTTAGCCCTTGCTATGGAGAGCACAGAGGAGGAGAAGGAGGAGGAGCTGAAGGAGGAGGAGAAAAGGGAAGAAATGCTGCCTTTTACCACCTGCCCATTCTACCACCACTGGGCCACAGGGCACAAAACTGTCTCCAGGATACCTGTAGGATTTGTAACAGATGACAAGTGACGATTAAATACCTGCTCTTCTTTTCAGCATTCTTTCTATGCTAAACTTGAACTCTCTGCTCTATCACTGTTTACTTCCCCTCCTTTCTTAACTTCATAAGCAGTTTTTGTGCAGCTATGTCTAAGGTTTTCATAGCTTCGTTGTTTTTTTTTTCCATGCTTCTTTCATGTACAAGTAGATTTCAGTGTAAAAGTCTGCCAAGTCTTCAAAAATCTGCTGAACATTTTACTCTACTCAGTCACATGTCACTATAAAAGTCTGCAAAGTCTTCTAAAACCTCCTAAACCTTCTCCCCCACAGCAATGCCCACAGAACCTGGGCAGGCAGCAGGTTTGGCTGGCAGTTACACCATCGTCCATTATGCTCACTGCCAAATTGTGCTCCCTGCTACTATTTTATTCTATTTCTGTGCTGTGCTTTAGCTTACACATGAACTGTTTAGTTCATGGGACAGGGGCTGAATTTATGTTCACAGAATCATATAATTTTAAGGTATCTCCAGATATGAAATACCTGGTTTTTACCATCCACTGTTTCCTTATGCAAAAGGAATGTACTGAGATGTTCAGGTACTCCCCTCCAGAGGAAAACAGGGTTTGTGGACTAGTGTCAAAATGTATTTGTAATGGACAATTAGTCCAACTGAGAACTCACTTAAGCTGTGCCTGCTTTGACAGGCAGGGAGATTTGCATTCACTCCCCTCATGCTTACCCTGGTGGCAGAAGCACACAGGGTACAGTTTGGAAGAGCTGACATAGCTGGACATGAGCACAGCTCTGGCTTTAGCCTACACTTGCTTGCCTACCATGGGCACAGTAACTGCCCCAGACAGGACTCCAACAAAGATGTTCAGATCTCTGAATTCATCCAAGTTATGGTAGTCATATGCTGCCCTAAACTGACCATCTCATTAAAATTAATGCACTGTACTAATGTATTAATCTAATGCCAGTAGTCTCATGCTGCCAATGCTGTCGTGAGCAGGGGGAAGAAAGCCCATCATCAAAAGAAGCCCCGTAGAAGGGGGTACAGAGGGGATCTTATTTCTGAAACTTTGTGACTTTGCTTATTGTAGTGGTAAACTCACATGTCCCATAATGACAAGAGAAGCAAAACTGGGGCAAAACCTCCCCAGAGATATGTCTCCAAAGCACTGAGATATATTCTTTTGCAGTCTGTTGCAATGTAGGAAACCTGGCTCATGTGCCTGACGTTAGCACCAGCTCACCCAAGCTCACACAAGAGGATTCTGGTGTCCCTAAGCCTTCCCAAGCCAGACTGCTCATTTCAGAGCTGACCTTTGAAGTCCAGTTACTCTCCTCCTTTGGTGTTGCTAGAAATGTTAAAATTCACTTCAGGTGTGTTCACAGATCTTCTCATAATGTTCTGTACTTAACAAAGAGTTCTCTGAAAAAATCATTTTAGTTTTCTTCCATATAACCAGGCAGGGCTGGAAGGGCAGTTTATAGCTACAACTCCTCTGTTACTTGAAGGCAGCTTGAAACCATTTTTGAAATTTCCAGGGCTGTTAGTGCCACCACATGCTCCCTGCTAAAGCTGCAGGAGCCACTTGCAAGTATACACAACCTCTGTTCTGACCAGTACATGACTCAGTCTAAATGGATAAACACTAATAGCTCAGTGAAGGAGCGGTGCATGCCAAGACCAGCTCCAGCTGAACTCTGCGGCTGACTGAAGGAATGAAGTTCCTGTTCCAGAGTCCTCAGCTACAGAACAAGATATCTGCCCACTTTGGGATGATGTAATACTTACAGAACAATGTAACAGTGTAAACCCTTGTCATACCCTAATAACAGGTTCTAACATTGATGGATAAGATGTGAATCATAGTGGAAATAAGCATTTCTAAATTGTTACAAACACTGAGCAATAGAAAGAAAGGTAAGAAAGGTCATGCCTGACCTCAAAGAGATGAAGCTACAGAAACCAAGACTTTTCAAGGTAATGTAGCTAGAGAGGATGCGAAAGAGAAGTGGATAAGGAAAAAAAAAGTGTGAAAATTTAACTAAGAGAGGAAAAAAGCCAAGAATATGAAAACCTTTTCAAAGGGGAAAATTACAAATTTAAAAAATCCCAAAATGTTGAGGAAAGTCAACACATGCCAATTAAAAGAAGAAAACCGAACCAACAAAAACCAACCAAAAAACAAAAACAAACAAACAAACAAAAACCAAAAAAAAGATACCAGAACAAACAAAAAAACCCACCCAAAGAAACCACATCAACCCAGCACAAATAAAAAGAACAGAAATAAAAAGCTCCCCAAACATTTGCAAGTGGTTTTCCCAATACTCTTGGTTCTTCCTGTTAACACTTTCTGTTCATTCCTAGTGTACTTTTAAAATCACAAGATCTGGTTAATCAAATGTGGATAACACAGATATAATCCTTGCTAAAAAAAGCCCAGGAAAAATACTATGTAAGTTCTAGAATAGGACTGGTATCTGCTTTTCCCATTAGTCTCACAAATTTGAAGACTAAATGAATATGATGTCAATGCATAATGATTTTATTCTCTTATTCCCAACCAATCATGCATTAGAATTCCTGATCTGTTTTGTCAGACACCACTCCTATGAGTTGAAAACATTTGATAAAAGAAGACACTCATAACATTCAAATAATCACTGTGTGATTAATCTCGATTTTGAGGTTGTTCTCCTTTATGATTGACAATGTTAGCACTTCCAAGGTCCCTCCTCTTTGTTCATATTCTGATTGGACTAATGACTTTGACACACCATAGATTTTGTTGTCCTACTTTCTACTTTAGATAGCAATTCACCTCTTCCTCCGACAATTAAGATTTATCTTGGAAAATTACAAAACTATACACTACATTGAACATAAGTCAAAACAATTTTCCGTTCAGTTTGCAGGCCCCAGAGGAAAGTGCCTGCATGTGCATATTGCACTCTCCATAAATGAGTGCATGAATTATACATCAACGTTATACATCTCAATTCTTTATAGATCATGAGTTGTTTATAGAGTACATTAAGATTATACAAGATTTAGCATGCAAAGTCACACAAAGCCAGTCTTGCTTACTGCATAATAAAGGTACCAGATCATATCTTCAGAGAATATCACCATACCATTTACAGAAATAGAAACAATGGAAAGCTTCAAAAAGCAAAACACAAGGAGTTCACCTGGATATCAGAAAAGCTGCAAGGCCCCACGGACAGACCATCAACAGAAAACAGCAACACTACTGTATCATCATAGGCCTTAGGTGTATGAGTCTAGTCTACTAAAACATCTAAACCTCACATCTTTCCCTGGAAACCTGTGAAAGTTAGCAGTAGATGTGGATTTTCCAAGCACATATTTCTTTCTGATCATGAGTCGAAGCTAGCATAAACATTCAAGGTTACACAGGCTACAATTTTATGATCCTGGAATCAAAGATTTCAAGCAAGGGAGAATCCACCTTTCTGAAGAACTAATCCAAACAATCACCGTTTTCTTGGCATAACATGAAAAGATCTATTTTCAGTATGTAAACAGCTATATTCCAAGAAGAAAGCTTCAAAGACTTCAGAAAGAGCAAGAACATCAAAAAAAGGAATCCATGTTAGTAATCCTGGGCAAATGTGTAAGAGGATTATAAAGAGCTTTACCATATACATATGTGAAAGAGTAATAGGTTGAGGGTTGGGGCAGAAATTAACAATGATTGAGAAATTACTACAGTCATTTGATATTGAACAGAGTCTGAAACCCAAGCATGCGGTAAGAGAAGATTAGCCATTAATATAAGTAGACAAACTCAAGTAAATGAAAGCAAGAGGATCTTTACAGTTAGATGACGTGCTGGGAAAAGAGAATTTGACTGCTTTTTTTGTATTTAGGGAGAGAAAGCACTGAAAGAAGGAATCAGAAAATAAATCCCCCTCAAAAAAATTGATTTGAAAATTAATGTCAAACTTTCAAACTATGGTCTCCAAAAGTCTAATTTTAGCATTCACAAGAAGGACTGCCACTAATTTACCAGTACCTTTAAAGTAAATGGATATACTGAGCACTAGAGATAGAAGACATTTTTAGAGATTGGAAATTACTAGCAGAAAGGCAAATCTTGAAAGAATTACAACTGGTTTGAATTAAGTGAATAGTTTTAATGTTTTTTTAAATTAAAACAATTGTCATTCCAAAATCAGTTTCATTCCCAGCCAGAATGATATATTTAATGTGGAGTAAATCCAAACAATTTTAAATCTGTTTTTTATGCTTGCCCCACAACAATATCCATTCCTCACCCAAGTTTGGTAAGTACCTTTCATTCAGATGAAGGAAGGAGTAATTAAATATCCCCATGTACGATCACACCTGAAACAGAAACTTCTGCCTAAGGTTAAAGTCAGTATTGTAAGCAGTTTAGCCTGTTCAGTCAAAAGGCCTCTCTGATTTCTTAGTTGATTGCCAGGCAATGGGTAGAAGCATAGATGTTTTTAGCTCTGCATTATTAGAGGCTGAGAAAAACCAAAACGCTAAAAGCAACTCAGCAGATAGCACAAATTTTGTTCACTGGGAGAAAATGCAGGGCTCAGTGTTGTACAAAATCAGTTGGAAAGTCATACTTGGCTACCGTAAGTTAAAAAGTTGCTTGTGGAGATCTATTTGTATACTGTGTTAGGGGAATTAAGCTAACAGAGTTGCAAAAACTAATTACCAAGGATTATCAAAATGTGCTAATTATTGAATGATGCCAAAAGAGCTTCCAAATATTGGCAAACCATTTCTGCCAAAGGACAAGGAATTACTATGAAGCCTTTGTTAAAAAAAATCCATATGAAAAGGCAGAAAACCCAAGAAACAGAACCTTGCAGTCCTCATCTGAACTGGCCTCCTAGGTCACAAGGCCCCCATGAAAATGCACAGTGAAGGGGGAGAAAGATGCATCCACATACCTGGCAGATATTTACACGTTTATGTCTGTATAGGACCCTTGCTTCTGCCTTGGACCATGCCCTTGAAAAAAGACAACTGGCACTAACAGTAGGCCTGGCTAGGGAGCACCATTCAGGTTTATATGTCTTTTCTTGTTCCATGCTTTCAAATCATAACACACAAGGGAAAAAACTCAAAACTAAAAACAACAAACCACAGCATCTGTCACGTACAGAGTCCATCCTGTTTTTACAACAAAATTGCATATGTGTTTGTTCATTATCAGGTCCATGAGCTTTTATACATGAAGGCAGACCTTGAGTTCCTCATCTGTCTAGCACAGAGAGTAATGAGATCAGAAGTGATCCAGGATCAGTGTCCAGGAAAGAGCTGCCTCATCCCCTGATTTTCTGTGGTGATAGATTCTTTGTACCTGAGTTGACAGCTGCTGTCTTAACCCAGATGCATAACATAAAATGTCTTTAAGGGCCTTGTAGAAGGGGAAGGTGACCTTGAACCTAATGTATTTATTTAGTAGAGAGAGGTAAAACTCTAAAGGTAAGATAGGTCACATGCTCATGGAAATTTCTGTATTTGATGAGATGTATTTTTGACAGCACTGAAGAAGTCAGGAGAACAACCCCCCTATCTGGGATTCAGGCATCAGCACAGATGCATAGCCATTTCAAGGACACAAAATACCAAACAGCAACAATATTCTTACTTTCTGCAAGCTCCCACTTTTATCTCCAGTAACAGACCTTTCAGAATATTATCCCTGCCTTTGTTGTAGCTTGTGTGTAATAGAGGAAATGCTGGGGAAAGGATGGCTGTATAGTTTGAATGCATCTGATATAAATGTTACTTCTCTTTATAAATAAGATAAAAGAAAGCTTATGATCGATTATATTCATAAATATTTGTTTCCTAAGGAAAAATATCCTCCACAAAAGGAGAAGTTAATAATTGAAACTTTGTTCAGCTTTTCAGTGTTGTTCTTTTCTTAGAGACTTCTCACAATAATAAAATAATAGTTTTTAATTCTCCCACTGGATATTTAATAAGAGATTATTATTTACAAACTACTTAGGCCTAGAAGCAAAGATTTTTACTTCCAGTTATCCATTTTTTTCAGCTCCTTCTTTTGGAGTTTGGAGCAAAACTCTGTTACAAGAGCATGCAATTAAAAGACTGTATATTTTCCTTGGCATTAGCCACATTACTTCTACTTGTACACCAAAGCAGCATCAAAATGTGCCTGGCATCATATTGATATTTTTATCTCCAGAAGATATATTAGAGATGTAAAATCAGACTAGGTAAGGGTCTGCTTTTCCCAAATTACTTGTAAAGCAATTGGACAAATATAGAGCTTAGAATTTTTGTGGGGGTTTTTTGTCTCATATCCAGTATTTTTGTGCATTAAGTACTAAAACCACTGTAAACAATGAAAACTCGTGAAAGCCTGTAAAAACTTTGAAGCTGTTTGGAGTTAGTAGATGCATTCAGTCTGGCAGCCCCTAATTACATCATCAGCTGTTTGCCTGTTTTCAATCCACAATGTTAACATTTTACTACCCTAAGCAAATAGCTAATACCTCAAGCTAGCAAATATATTGGTCTTTAGTATTCTACCCATCTACTAATACTTAGTTCTAGACCTGTGTTTTTAGGTAAAGCACATTTCATGACTGATATACTGCTTTCTCTATGCATGGCTATAGATGGAAAGAAATACACATTTTTCATTTATGTTTCCTCAGAAGTAGTAACTCACATGTTGTGAAATTATGGAAAAGAATAACTTGTATTTTTAAGCTCTGCTGGCAGACAAGCTGATACGGGGGAGTTTAGTGCCTACTACCACCCTGGTTTTGATACATCTGTGACAATTTTCTGTGATGCAAAAAATACTTCATAGGCCTAAAATGGTACATAAAACCACTCTTGAAAGAGGGCGAAATCACCAAAGCTCATTTAGAATTAAATAGTGGTACAGTTATTTTAATTTCAGAACATTCTCTTTGTTTTACATCAGCAACAGTCTCGCATGACTGAAATATCATAGGTTATTCCAGGATAAGGAACCAGAGTGAAACCTCAGCTTTTTCTTTTTAGACTTCAATTCCTTTTTTATTCCATGGAAATGATTCCACAAAACCTTAGGATTACTGTCAACTGTCCAGGATTCCATCAAATTTCCAAAATATTTTTAAGCCTGGAAACAGTATTCCTAAGTATAAGCAAAGCTGCATGAAGCAGAATTATTTTCCTGTCCTTAAAAGTCACATTCTATTTATATATCTGGTACAATACTAATTTTTTGCAACTTCATCACATTGTGAACTCTTGTCTCATTTGCTCTCCATCACCCTCAGGTCTTCCTCTGCCTCTGCAACTTATGATTAGGGAACTGGCCTTAAGTAAAAATAACCAACTCAATCAACCCTTACCCAGAATTTTGAGAATTCAGACAATCCAACAGAATATTCCCTTACTCTCCCAACTCCATCTTCTCTAGTCACACTGCAAATAAGCACATTTACTCCCACCACACAGTAATCCTATTATAATTACTTCTCCGGAAACCTTTGCTGTGGATTGAGAGGAAATAGAGACGAACATTAAAAAAAGCCTGAGCCAGAGGCTCCAGTCCTAGCAGGGAAAGGTTAAGTGTTCCTTCAAGCACCTGTCACCAGCCTGCCATTCTTTACACCTCAGAGCAGAAATAAGAACTACTGCTTTATTATCCTTTGCTCCAGCAACTTTTCATTAGCAACTCCTATCTGAAGCATTGTGTTACCATCTCTGGTTTCCCTCCAAGTCCTACAGAGCTGGAAAATTTCTGCTTGGTAGCAAGTGGACCACTTTCTTCTGCTTGGCGAGGGCACTACACTATTAAATTTGGAGTATGCTGAAGTTATATTTTATATTGTATGTCTGCAATCAATAGCATCACAAACTTACACCTAACGCAGAGTAAGATGACATTCTTAGTTGATATGATTCAAAAAGCTGATGCTTCATGAAAATCAAGAAAATAAAACAAACCGCACTTTACAACATGATTTACTTTTTATCAACAAGGTTAACTGCTCCAAATTTAGCTTCCTGATTTGGAAGGCAGTCTCTCTTCTGCTGATTGCATTCCTACCAAGCAGCAAACTTGAGAAAAAGAAAACTATGGTCAGCTTGTTTCTACTTATGTTATACTGCACATGCTGATGAAGGCAAGGGGATCCTCACCCCTGGAAGTTTTCCAGACTTGGCTAGACAAAGCCATGGCTGATCTGATCTAGTTCCAGGATAAGTTCTGCTTCAAGCAGGAGATGGGGTAGATGGCATCCACAGGTTCTTTCTAAACACTCCCGGGAATCTGGCCTGTCTGTGAAAGTGGTAGGAAAGTCAGTTGCATTCTGCTGCTTTATAGATGTCAAATACTGAATGAGGCAAGAGGAGCAAATGCATCTAAAAATAAAAACAGTCAAAGGATGCTTTGTTTTTCCTGCCTCACAAGAGCAACAAGAGCCAGGAGCAGGCAGAGAATACAAAAGATCTTTTTCGCTCTGGCAGCTTGGGTGGGTGACTCACAGCAAGTAATGAACTCTTTGCATACTCCTCCTGTCAGCATTGAGCAAATTTGCCTTTGAGCCCTGACCTGAGCCACGTAACTGCAGACAGAAAGAGTGAGCTTGGTTTCTTCCTACAAGTTTTGTCAATAAGACATAATGCCAAGGACAGCTGAGGACAGCAATCACTGAAACCTAGACTTTGCAAAGCAGCTAAAAACCAAGTGATGAGAAAGCAGGTTGAGAAAATCCCAGCACTCTCATATCCCACAGCTGCTCTGAATTGCAACGTGCTGAGTCTCTCCCAAGACTTTCCTCCTCAGAACTCAGAGTGCCTTTGGAACCTTTTACACCTACCTACTTCAAGCCAGAAAAATATATGATGTGTGTTCTTGTACTTCTCTATGTAAGAAAAGCAGCTATTCTAGCAGCTAAGTTCCTCACCAAAATTTGCAACTTTCCTTATGACTTCTAACTTAAAAACCAAACCTAAAGATTGAACAAAGGCAGAGTTTGCTTGTGGGGAGCGGGAAACAGGATTTGAGTATGATTTTGTAATTAATTAATTTTTGTCCAGCTACCATATAATGTAATTGCACAGAATCACTGAGGCACTGATGGCACATTTCACTGAGACTGTCATACATTTTCACAATGCTTATATACCTGGAGAAAGCTGCTCACATTCACACTCTTCCAGAGTAAGAGGAAGACAAGATCTTGCTATAAAAATTTGGTTTTAATTTTCCACTTGTATTTTCAAGAACTGATGCACTTGTTTATCAGCTAAACTTACTATTATATTTATTAGACACACACAGTTTAATTGGATTTCATGAGACCTTCATCCATAGGTTCTGGCTTTTAGTCTCCATAGCTCAGACACAACCATACCACTGTCTTGCTTGTCCATGTAAATAGGATTTTTCATATATATGTAAAAGCAATGAGCAGTATGGCTGTGACATCTGCCCCAGTGCAGCTGTGGCTCCAGCTGATTTTCTTCTCTGGGGTAAATGATACTTAGATTCTGGGGAGGAGGTGGTGGGAGGGTGAGTTTACTGTAGACAATATCCTCATAAACGTCAATAATACCCGTTATTTGTTTTCAACCAAGTTGTTTCACAAGAAGTATAATTTAAGATGCATTTCCAAAATTTCTCAAGCTTAAGAATGACAAACCCGGGTTTTCTAGTCTTTACTGCACACAGTGTGTTACTTTTTGCACACCAGGCAGAACAAGAGAATCTTTTGCCTGCTATGCACAGCTCAAGGCTAAACACAACCATCTCTACATTGTGCAGACTTTATAACTGGAAGTTTCCCTGATGAATTCACCAACACAAGGACCAAAGTGACTGTTTATAATCAATGCAGGGCTGGTGGAAGCTTTTAGGTTCATACCCTGAAATGGATCCTTCTTTCCCACATTCTGGAAATGGCTCAGGAAGTGGCAGTGCACTTTCCTCTTTCCTGAGGATTTCCTCCTTTATATTAAAAAATAAAATATTTTGTAAAGAGAGGTGCTTTTATTTGGTGCTGAAATAGTCCCTCCTAAGAAGAGTCCCTTCCTCACTTATGCTTTCTAACCCCCTACTTCAAATCTACTTCAATTCAGTTTTAAGAGCAGGAAACTTAAGAATTGCACATGGAGTAGGATGACCTATGGATGATGAGAAGAACACATACCACAGGCTCTCCTGTGACTGTGGTGGATTAGTCCTACTGAACAGTGTCTCTCTTCACCACTCCTAAAACAGCCTGCAGACACCATTTGTGACCCAGCTGCCACACAGGCATTTGTCCACTTGAAACTGTCCCTGACAGATACAAAGCTACTGAAAACCACTAATAAGAAATTAATTATTTTTTAATTCCACTTAGGTAGATCTGATTCTGTGACTTTAGTATGAAAGAGAATGAGTTCCGTGAGCTTCCTGCAGGAAGTTCTAAGGAAAGCTGCAGGATATCAGCGTTTGCCTCTTTTCTGGCAACAACTCTCTCTTCAAGGTCAGGTGAGGGTAAAATAAGTGAATACAAAGTAATTGTTTAAGGAAAAAAAGAGGCAACATGAACAAGACTTGGAATTTTAACTGACATGAAAGGAGTTTATGCTTATCTTAAAGATACAAATGTTGGTAAATAAACACGTATGTTTTCATTTGAAAATAGAGCCACTGATCTGTTTGCCCTTGTTATGTTGTCTAATTGATCATATCTGGGTGATTGGATTTAATAGTGTTCCTGGCATGTGATCTTTCCTCCTCTTGGTTTCTATTTCTCAGATTTTTAGGGCATATTAGAAATCAGTTTGCAACTTTTTTCTGATTGCAGACCACTCTTACAGTATCTTTTGTTATTTTAAATACATTATGAGCTTTAGAAAAATGTTCTATTCCTCTGTTTTCTGTCTCTTAAGTACTGTATTTATTTGGTCACTTTCCATATACTGGTAAGAAATCTACAGTTTTTACTTACAGCAGATCTGAAAGCACTATAATTCAGCTTCACCAGTATAAATCAAAAAAAAAAATCATTGTGAAACTGCAGTCTCATAGTTATTATATTCACTTGGTCTGTAAACTTAAAATCAATATGCTGAGATCTAGAAAGACAGATATTTTATATAATTTTTCATTTTCACTTTTCTTCTGTGGTTCATTAGGTCACTTCCAATCACGTACATGTCACATTGTAGATTTTGGTTTTCCACAATAATACTTGGCTAAAGTTACCATTTCAAACTATGTACTCTTCAAAAATGAAGTACTATTCGCAATTAAAATACCAAATTGGGAGTCAGGAATTATAAAGTATCAAGACCAAAAACCTGATTTATTGTTCCTGTGGCACTCATGACCACATTAAACACAATTACAGGAAAGGTAAAAAACAGTGTAAAGTGCCAATAATTTCTATATAAGATTGAAAAATTGATTTGGAATTTTTTGTTCATTTTATTCTGTTTACAAATCTCTTCTGATTGCAATCTCTTCTGGTCTTCTTATTTAAGGCCTCAACTCTCCAAATATGTTTATTAATAAATTTACACTTACTTCCACCTATGTGAAATTATAAACCCGCCCAAGAAATAGTGAAGGACTTAACTGAGAACATACTTCCTCTGAACACACTCACTACTATTCCTGCAGTCAGAATCGCAGCCTCTTCCAAAACTGTGAAGCTATTTTGCCTATTTATCAGTCAAGATTTACACATTTACACACCAGATGCCAGCATGTGATCTAATGGCCATTACCGGTTTTGTGTTAGAAAAAAGACTGATTAATTAGTCTGGAGCCAACTGTTTGTAAAACTGTTGTAAAAAGTGTATATGCAGAGGAATAGTGATCACAAGTCACTTACTAAGCATATTGACCCAAGTCCTGCCACTGAGTTTAAGAGATTCAAATTTAGACCTGATAAGCACCTGCTGTCAGAAGTGGTAACTGCTTATGTCAGTCATCTCCAAGATCCAGCAAGCACATGTGAATTCAGCAATCTCCAGCAGCAAAAGAAGACCTCAGACTATAGTCATTTGCCTGTCACCTTCATTTAGGTGCCAGGTTCTTCAGGAAGAGGAGTCTCAGAAACATTCACAGGTGACCTGGTAACTTGATATATCAGAACAGCAAGTATTATAGTCACTGAGCATATAGCTCAGAGTGGAGAGAATGTAGAAGATAATTTGTTTAAAATGAAATTCCATTAGAAATGTGACTCACTAAGGATTAGCTAAGTCTTTTGGAAAGATACCAGTAACACAGGCATTTTAGAAAGTCTCTCTCTCCACAGATTCAAAAATCTCATAAAGTAGATCAAATTGCACAAAGGAAATCCTAGCAATGAAGTCTCAGCAATGGGAAGCTTTAAAATCTCACCCTTGTGTTGGTATTTCTCTTATTCAGGATAAAAGAGGAAATTATACTGGAGTACAATTCAAATTAGTAACAGGATCAACCTCTGTATTCCTTCTCAAGAGTCCAAAGATTACATGTTTCCATTACCTTTAGGGTGTGTTAGAAAAATCTCTAGTGTGAAATTTCCAGCTAAGCTTCTTCAGAAAGAAGTCTAGTTCCTGTCCTTCAAAGGCCTTAAGTAATGTAACTTAAAGAACATGCAATGTAGAAGATTCACAGGCAAGGACAATTCACATCATAGAAACATTTATGTAGTGCCCTTAACTGCTGATGAAGGCAGACCCATTTGATCCCCAGAAGCAAATGTTTCTTCCAGCAAAAGAAAATTGGCTAAGGTCCCATTCATGACCATCTGCATGAAACAGCTATTCCAAAACTAAGAAGACAGGTATGAATTTGAAGTACAATAGCCATTTGTCTTGTTTCTCTCACCTGTCTGTCTCCTGCAGGTTACACTGGGTTGGCTACAGAAGCTGCTGTTCACAGCTGGACACATTGTCTCTCATTCAGAGGTTTCCCTCCATTATTCATGAAGCAACAAACAGCTGGGCCACCACAAATTGCGTACTAAAGTTAAGGACAAACTTCAGGCATAAATCATAACTAAGAATGCAGATTTGTCCTAGGTAATCCTGGGCATCCTAAGCAACGTCAAGACCATAGAATAAATGAGATCTGTAGATAGCCTGAAAAAATACCTGTCAACAAGGATTCATAGGATGCCTCATGCTGGATCTGAGAACAAGGTGAAAATACGAGTGGCCCCAGGAGTACTCGCCAAACATGATTTAAGTATAACCGGTGTCCACACCAAATACAATGTCTTTCACATTCTATGTCATTTGTGATGATTCTTTCATAAATGAGCCCTCACAGCCCAACAGAATTCTATTTTTCCCACACAGGAAACGTCTTTTGAAATGGCTAATTGTGTAAAAATAATTACTCTCATGGACAACCCTCCAACAACCATAAGGTCAGATGGATTTTCTGATATATCTATTATTCTTTAGACTTCAGTCTGAATGGAAAAAAAATAATTAAAAAAAAAAAAAGGATGTAGCCTTTTACCAAAGGAATGTACAATCTGCAATATTTTTAAACCAAAAATTTCTTCCCACCTGTTCACACAGGAGAAAAAAGGAAAAGGAAAAGGAAAAGGGAAAGGGAAAAAAAACCAAGTTAATAAAAAGACTGGCTTCAATATTATTTTTAAAATAGATTTTTGGTTATGCTTCTAGCTCTGGTTCAGGGACCTTTTAGGTAATGATGGGTAAAATTCACCTTCATGAGTACAAACAGCTTGGAAGGTCACAAGTTATTTTGGAAAATTGGCCACAATTACTTTTTTTGATGCTTCAGAATTATTCCTATGTCTCCTAAGAAAACGCTGTTTCTATTTATGTAGAAAAGCCTCCAGGAGACCATTCTACCTTCTAAAAAGCAAGGACAGCAATACTTCAAGTACCTGTCAGGCTGTGTGATAAGCCACGGGCTGCATTTTGCTGATCATATTAGGCTCCAGAAGAGGCAAATACTTTAACTTTATAATATGAAATTATGTTCCTGCTGAGAATATGTCCTGGTAGCTGACAGCCATTTCTCCTGGATTTAAAGGAGTCGTTCATCAAAAATCCATCTGTCATGTTTCAGCAAGCAGGAGTGCTGTCTCTGGTTCTTACAACCTTCTTACATTACCTCCCATGTTATAATTTTATCTGTTTTGTACTATGTTGTCGTTATGGCTTCCAAAATGAAGTCTTTTCCTTGGTGACCAGCACAGAGAAGTGAGTAGCCAAAATAGACATTTTTATTATTCAAGCATTCTTTATATCATCTCACTGTAATGAAGTCATCAGCATTTATAAGGAGAATTTGCATTGGTTTGAAAACTTTTCTGACAAAGAGTATCACACACAATGGGTTTCAAGGAACATGTGAAATGTGAGGACTTCAACACTGGATCCCCAGCAAAATTTAGCCGCTTTTGAAAAACAATACATTTTCTGTAAAGACAAGGGGTTTGCTAGATAACCACAAGTCTGAAGAAATTAAGAGGTACTGCACGTGAAAGAGCTGAAAAAGTATGTAGATGTGGTGCATTGTTAGGTGGTGGACTTGGCATTGCTGGGTTAATAGCTGGATTTGATGAAATAAGAGATATTTTCCAGTCTAAAGTTTTCTAGATGTTAAAAAGATGAGTAATGTCCAGGAACACCTCTGCACATACAGAGAGGATACAGATAATTTTATTAGTCAGAAATCTGAAAGACTTAGTGTTAACTAAAATCGGAACATCAGTATGAAATGTATGTCTCCATTACTGCTACAGTACCTTTCTGTTCTATTTCCTATCTTTTTAAATATAACAGTCTATCAGTGTATCCTAAAGACACTGAAATGGTTATTTAATTTTATCACAACTCTACCCAACTTCAAATAAGCATTTCAGAACTGCCACCTTCTTCTGCAGTCTGCAGTATAATTCATACCTCAGGGAAGCTGCTATCAGATTATTCTTAAGCCATAGTAATGAAGATAAAATTTTGACAAAATCTAGTGTAGAGGATGCTCACTTTATTTGTGTCATAGGGGTTTTTTTAAATGTTCTGGAGAAGTAAAAAGAAACCATTCTTTGAACAGATAATATTTATCTGTGGCACTCATATGGGAAAATTACAACAAATCTATGTGTACTTCCAGTCAAAATTTCTGAAGCAGTATTAATATTAATGACTTCATTTTTCCCACCACCATTCTTTAGACTCTTTCAAATCGATGAAGAGAATACTAGCCCTTTGAATTTTATTGATAACAGATACTACTGTCACTGAGGGCAGACTTACCCAAACCTAACGTGATCTGTACACAAGCCGAATACCATATGTACAGGACAAGCTTGAGCTTTGGCATTCCTCGCCCTTCCTGAAATACATCATACCGCTTGCAATATGTTGTCCTGAAGATAAAGCTCCGTTTGATGTTGTATGAGTAGACTTTGTTGTTGTTCTCTCATCTGCTTAGCTGAAAATTTACTTGAACTTCAGCAGTACCCCAAATAAGCCACACGACAGCATTCAAGAGGCAGGAGAGATTAAAAGGAATTCGGCAATCATTGGAACAGACAAGAACACTTTATTCATTCTAGAGATGTATTTCTTTTATAGGTCATATCTAAAGATACCTAAAATATCTTCTCCCATGCCCTTCCAGGACTTAGGAGGGGAAAGAAGGAGAAAAGTGAAATGACACAGCATATCCTAATCTATACACAGCCTCATAGAGATAGATTATTCCTCAAAAATTTCTTTCTTTTCCTGACTCAAAAATTCACACGGACCTTAGCCTTTCTGTGGGTAATTCTCAGCATACACTACTCCAATCAGACTTTGAGGTCATCTTAGCTTATGAGTCAGGCTATCATACCTGCAGCACAAGATTACAGGAAACTGAAGTATTTCCCAAGTTGAAAATGACCTACTGTAGAGTCATAATGTTGTTGAGAGGGACTAGAATTATACACATTTGACCCCAACAGGAAGGCTGGAATTTTAATCCCAAAAATTGAGAACATCTTTAAGACTATCAGGTTTCACAGATGCACAAATAATCAAACATAAAAGTTTTTCTACTAGTACCAAACTTTCTTAAACTTACTGTGTCTGAATTGATTACACAGCAAGTTTATTCATAGCAGCTGACAGAAACATGAACCAGTGCTAAAACCACACACTATTTTGACTGACATTGTAAGAAAACCAGTCAGACCTGCTGGATGTTTTGACATCTCTTGCTAAATCAAAGTGATTTTATGAGTTAATCTTTCATGGCAGCAAGAAATCAGCTAAGAAGAAACTCGATCTAGAAAGAGTGGCTAGTAGTCTTTGTAAAAGCTATCATGATATTGACTCTGGTCATTGAATAATTCATACATTCCAAATAACAGGGGAATGTTCTCAGACTAAAATCTATTTTAAAAGACCCCCAGATTTTTAAGGCAATTTAGGATTGATTTTCAAAAAATTCTGTCTATATTTAATGATCTTTGTTACTAGAGTATTTGTTTGTGACGCTCATGTTGCAAAGAAGTTGCAATGACTACAGCAATTATTAGAAAGTGCACTGTCTGTTTTCAGCATTCAAGGCTTGCTTTACTTTCTACCCATGCACATAATGTCCAGAATAATTTAGGTATAAAGTGCTTTGCTGCTTTTCAGTAAATATTTCAGTAGTTTCATGAAATTTAATTCCCACTTTACTATTACACAAGTCTGAAGGGATTTACAAATTCTTAACTTTTCCCTCCTGTGTCAAAAGAAACAGCTCCTTTCCATGGACAGATACAGATGGTACCTGTTGGCCGGAATGGAGGTAAAGAATGTACTGTTTATCAGAAATGCTGGCTGCTGTTAAAACTATTCCTGCCATTTTGCAACACAAGCAAGCAAGTTAAAGGCACAATTTCAATAAATAAAATCTTTTATCAGCATCTAATTCTCATGATCTTACAGATACTTAATTAGATTCCATAATAAGTCCCTATGTGGAAAGTATTTTAAGCCTTCTACAAGCTGGGTGTCTCTACCTACTTGAGGAGCAACTTTGTCCTGCAGTAGAAAAATCCCCTGTTTTCCAAAAGGAAAATGTTATTTATGTAAATATTGGGACTTAGATGCAAACCAAAGTCAATATCAAGCCTATTTTTTCCATTAAAATACACAGGGTACTAAGTAAAGGGACTACTGGTATGTACTTACTTTTAAAGGTGTTAGTCTCCAGAAATGTAATCCAAGATCTGTAATTATAAAATTATTGTTATGGGGTAGCAGTTTTAATTACTATGTAACTTTAATTACTAAATTACTGGAGTGTGTAGTCTGGAGAATCTAATAATGGACCAACTCTAAATAACCGCATCAGTGCAAATTCAGGGATGTGACTCCCACTTTTTAAACCAAATTATCTTATTTTCATGGCTTATAAGACTCCACAGCTAAAGAAGAAAAAAATCTTAATTTCAACCCAAATATTCCACCGCTGCCTGTTTGTCTGCCATTCAGATACATAGAGCAAAACCATTTCCACATCTAACAAAGAATATTTTATTCCTTTTAAATCACCACTGTGTTTCACTATTCCATTAAAACAATTACATGCTTTTGGTAATATTTTTGCAGATTACATTGCATTAGAGACTCTTATGATGGTGTCATCACACTGGACAGATTCTTCTTTTTGATGTCCTTTTTTTGGTTCTTTCCCAAACAATTAGCATCTTTAAGACAGAAGAGATGAAGAGGCAGAGAAGACTTGATTGTCAAAACTGCCACTGAAAAAGACGGAAGCAAAGCATTGCTCATTCGCAGCTCACAAAGTTTTTATGTTACTTTTCCTCCACAGTTTCACTGGGAGAAAGACTGAAAATATAGGCTGCCGTCACCTTTCCCTCAGGAAGGAAGAGAACTTCCACTTCATATAATCTCATAGTGAAGATGTGGGTTCAGATCCCTGTGGGCAAAGTAGAGATGTGAACTGGTTTTCCCACATCCTCAGTGAATGTTCCAGCCGCATGAGTACTGGAAAGTGCTGTCATTGTTCATCCTCCCAGTCTGTGAACCAAGACTTTTGATTCCAATGCTATTTATGAAACGAGAAGGGCATTAAAATATTTCAGAAATGTCAAAAGAAACTATTCTAGTCTTCCCTAAACTGGCTTTTAAAATTAATTTATTTATTTAGAAACCAATACATAGAGGATCATTCATCCATTATCTACATTCAAGGTAGTAAGTCCAGCTGCTCAAAGCTATTCTTTCCCAGAGAGTGAAACTCCATCACCCCTATCAGGACACAAGGACTTCATTGCTTTTATCCCCTTGGAGAAAGTGCATGCATCCTTATTGCTCATTTTATTTTTATGCCTCGGGGACAAATACATTTATGTCTTCCTGCAACATGTTCAAGAAATGTACAGATCGTACTTGTTTTTTTCTCCATCCTGACAGAGCTCTGGGACATCAGTTCCATCAGGCCTCAGAGAACCAGTCCTGCTTTAATTGCCCACTCCATTGCCCACCAATATCTCCATGCAGCACTCTGGGGAAGCACCTCCTTCAGTTATTTTGCATTTGAAGCCTGTCACTGGGACCCAACTTCCATCACATATTCCAGGGAAAATATCTGTGTGTCCTGTGAGTATAATGTCTCTTTGTCAAATATTCTTTAATTTTCATGGCTGGAAAGACTTGACATGTGATAAATGCTCCCTACTTGCTTATTGAAACTAAACTTCTGTGTTACTTCATTGTGATAAATTAAAACTACTTTGTATTTAAAACCACTTTGGTAGTTTTAGAAAGAAATCCTGAGAACTGAAAAACAACGATAACATAATTCAAATAATTCAAGTAACTTAATATTCTGAGAGAGTATATTTTGCGTAAGTGTAATTTCACCCCAGTTTTCCAATTCTACAATTAGATTTCTGATTTTCCAAATCACAGACACACTCATATTTTGACTGTGTAACCTACACACTTCCAAGTCTGGAGGCTCATGACTGGGAGTGTTGATGCCACAGCAATATTTGTCAGGCATCCTCCAAATGCCTCCATCTCTCTTCTGTCACCCTGATACTCCTACTCTTCCAAGATACCTCCCCCAGTGCTCTCCTAGTACAATGCCACACACAGAACACTGGCTCATCCTTTTCCTCCTCAGCCTGTGCTTTCCCAAATCCTACACAATGTCATAATGTAAAGAACATTACCCACCATGTAGGCTTCCTGTTAACTGAAATGTTCCTAGTAATTATCACTGTAATCTCTTTTTGCACCACCTTAATTCTCCTTTGGTGGACTTGCATATAAAACTAGAAATAAAAATATTTCAGAAAGATATAATTAACCCCAGCATAAAGTTTTATTTCTGATTCAGATTTAACTTCTTGAACTAGTTTGGTGAGTATGGAATACAATAATTCACACTAGAAGATGATTCTTGGATGTTTTCCAAGTCAAAGTAAAATTAATATACACTGGTATGTTTTTTTCATTAACACATGATCAGTTATTTCAGTTTCAGAACTTAAAGGAAAATGTAACTAAGGAAAAACTCAGTCACTACATTGAATTTTTCTTTCTTAATGCTGATGTTAGTAGCAAAAATTTAGTTTCTCCATCCATTAGTCTCCTGCATTTTGAGGAAAAAAACGCCACCCAACAAAACAAAATGGACATACTCTGAAAATAAAATACATAATAACACATATACATAGTGATGAAAGATCCAAAATACAATTAAGTTGTTTAATTAAGCACACTCTAAAAAATATCGGCACAGAAAAAGCTCGACCTTTGAGCGTTATGTGGGACCTCAAAGTGATGGGTGAGATCAGTATTAGCCTGCCTTAGTGAGTGAAAAAAGGATGACTTTACAGTCAGTAGCAACAACCACCTTTTCTTTGGACATTCAGAGTTTTGATAATTGAACTTTCAAAAGAATTCTATCAGAAAAGCAGAAAACCACCGTGTTCTGTGATTAGCTGTTATTTTTTTTTTTTTGGGCAGGACCGTCATGGTGCTGGTTAGAACCTGTTACACATCCCATTGCACCAAGTCATGTGTCACGGACTTCTCATCAGGATGAAATCTCAACCCTACTGTCAGATTTGCCACAGATTTAATTGCAGCTGCAACCACCCCCTTAATGTTTTTTAACATCTTCAAAGAAGACAATTAGTGGCTTCTGGCCACGTCAAACAAGCAGTTTCATGGCATATTTCCCTGGCATGATCTCGTAAGGATTGGTTTTGTCTATCCCTTTTGAACAATTCTAACAGAGAGAACTGAAATACTTTGGATTCGGGGAAAGGCTGAGGCCGGGCACAGAAGGCCCGCTGTAAGGGACAGTTTTGCTGGCTGCAGGCGCTGCTCCTGCTCCCGCAGTGCGTTTCCACCCAAATAAATGCCAGGAGCTGGGCTGTGCACGGACACGGGCCCAGCAGCTCCATGAAGACATAAAAAAAGTAGAACAAAACTCGTGCTCTTCCAGTGCCCGCGCCCACACCACGGACACGAAGCCGCCCATGTTTGTTTGCTCGAGTGTGTTCTGATTCAGTTTGTTTGTTTTTTTTTCCGCAAGGTCCTTTGTAGGTGGGGAATGGGTTTTGCCACCGGGGTCAGCCGGACTCCCGCCCGGCTCTCCTGCGGGGGTCTCTTGCGAAGGCCGTGCCCTGGCACACAAGGTACCGGGGAAATCTCACTGCCCCGGACACTTGGTGCGTTTTCCGCCTCACTGTTTCGCTAAGCACCGCGGGGTGAGCAGCTCCCGACGTCCGGAGGGGGAAGTTTAGCCGGCAATAACCCTTCTCACAACCCGGGCCGCTGCGGGCGGAGCTCCGGGACGGGGCGCGGCCCCGCGGCGGCGGCGCGCGGACTCCATGTCCCGGCAGCCCGCGCGGCGGGGGCGGCGCGCGCAGGCCCGCCCCGCGCATCCCCGGCACGGCGCGCGCCTCCCCCTGGGCCGGGCGGTGCGCGGCGAGCAGCGGGAACACCATGGAGGCCGCTCCGCAGCCCCGGCCCCGGCCCGGCGGGGCCGCCACCGCCCCGCCGCCACCCCCGGAGCAGGAGCGGAAGCTGGAGCAGGAGAAGCTGTCGGGGGTGGTGAAGAGCGTCCACCGGCGGCTGCGCAAGAAATACCGGGAAGGTAACGCGGGGGAGGGGGCCGCCCCGGCCGGGCCGCCCCGCTGTCCTCGCCGGCAGCGGATGGGGATGTCCCCGCGGGCGGGGGGCGGCCGGCCCGGTGCCCCCGGCCGCTGCCGAGGGGGTGTGTCGGGAGAGGGCGGCCGGGAGCAGCTCCGCGCTCGCTTCCTGCTCCTCCCCGGGAGACCGGGGTCGCCGCTGCCGTCGCTGCCCGCAGCCCCGCCGAAGGCACCCGGTCGGGTCTGCCGGGGTTGTGCCGATTTCCTGGAGCTGTTGGCAGCGGAGCCCCGTTCCTGGCCGAGGAGGGAGCTTCCCGGCCGTATAGCAGTGTTTTCTGTTCTGAGGATCTGCAGGCGTGAGGACAGTAGATGATGAATACCAAAGGAGATTGAATGGTGATCTGGAAAGGCACAGGTCTTTGTGAATTATTTGTGCCTCCTGTCTTTCATTCGTAGTGCAGTAGTTCAGGCTGGAGCACTGACTGAAGGGACTGGGGTAAAGCTGTTGTGATTACTCGTAGTCTTTGAAAAATCTACTTTGTCATCAGTATTAATGCCCTTATGCAAGGTTTTTATGGGTGGTATTGGAATGCTTTAAAGCCTCCGTGAAATGCTAGCACAGGTCGCAGAAAATTCATCCATCCATTCTTTTAGTGAGCCCACAGCTCACCTCCAGAAGAACACACATGAAATGGGAGCTCTTCCTCTTGTAGGCATAAGTTCTTGCCTCTCCTCTGTGTTTGCATATGACACTTCTGTTAAAGAAACAAGGTCGTCATACTGCTTTCTGGACTCCCAAAATCTCCCCTGGAGCCAGTTCATGGGATTTGGGCACAAATACTGACCTCTCTAGATACTGATCAAAAGTTGCTGTTTATTTTGGCCTTGGTGAGGCAAAACTTAAGGGAGGATCTCCCTTCTTCACTCCAGTGTTGGCGGAATGAAAATAGTATATTTAAGCATTCAAATCCTGGCAAAGGAGTCCCACTTTTAGCAGTACGGGTTTCTGTGTTACTTCAGAGCACCTGCGGATTAAGACAGACAAAGATTGTCTTTGTTAACTTTGTTTTTTATAGTGAGCAATCTCTGTAGCAACTGATTTTTTTTAGATGAGAGCCTGAATAAGGAGGAAGTTTTTGTAAGCCTGCTTCTTAGGAAAAAGCAAGTTCGTGCTCAGGGGTAAGCTGTGTGTGCTGGTTGAGTGAAAAAGCCAACAGCATTTTCATTTACTTCCTGTGACTTGTAAATCATGCGTTAGTGAAAACTTTGCAATGATTTTTCTAGTCACTGCAAAGTAGCAACATGATACATCATTTTATTGAGAGAGTTAAAACCAAATAATTAATCACATCTATGCAACAAGAACAGCTCTACCCGTTACCTACTCATCCAATAGTAGGTGGTCCTTACAAATTACTAGTGCTTAGTAGGCAGTAGTACTTCCTAGGTTAGGTTCTTTCACCTTAAGAATTTTAGTTTTGGAGTCTTTTCTACCTACATCTGCCTTTGCTTCTAAAGGCAAACTTGACAATCTCCTTCTTAAATGCCTTTAATGTCATTCTGAAATTGTAATACCAGGACATGCTTGATCTCTGAAAGGTCCTTCCTTGGAATTTTTTTTTTCTAGTACTGGTGAGGCTCACTGGCAGGTATGTTACCCTGACAAAATTAACGTTGACAGTTTGTTAAATAGAAGTAAAAAAATCAATAAATTATCTGTAATTTCACTGTACAATTTGAATTATGACTTGACTATGAAAAAACAAAGAGCAAAATCCCTTCATCCTTGCTTATGTGTTTACAGCTTTTTACACAGGGAAAGCCTCTTGAGTTCACAATTCAGTGCTCTCCCCTCCATATGAATCAGAAACATTATTCTGTATTATTCCACAATCTTGTATTGTCCTTTTTTCTTTCTTTTTCTACTCTGCCTCCTCTCATGTTTTACTAGAGTTCTATGACGCTAGTTTCCATTTTGTCTAAATAAGCAAACACTACTAAAATTGCTGTTGCATGGACTTCAGTGCTTTGTCTGTAGAAGCCAAAGTAGAATCCCATATTAATTTTGTTGTTAGATGAAAAATCATGTTCAGTATCCTGAAAGCTATATGGTTATTTTGTGCAGGGTAGCTAAGTCTAAGAAGGCCCTTGGTATTGTAATATGATCCTAAGTTACTGTCTTCTGTTAGAAGTGTTGAAAGGAAATAGATGGATCCTTGAGACACTGAGATGTGTGTTGATAGATTTCATTTGGACTTGATTTTAATAAGCTGATTTCTTTGCTAATTCATTTTCCTTGCTGGCATTATCAGGGTCTGTGTTTTAATGGGTAATTGAAATAGGCAAGCCAGTATATTATCTGAGTTGCTTATAACTGCACCATTGTTATAATTTCGTTTCATTTTCTACAATGGTTCCCTTCTTTTTTGAAGATGAGCCAGTAAAAAAGTGACAATATGCTCCAAAATTGCAAGCCAACATGTTTTTGAAGAAGTTGCATACTTGTCAGAAGTGCAAGAGCAATATTTCTTAACTAGGGAAGCATTGCAGCAAAATTTTTGCAGTTACTAGGGAATTACTAGAATGAAGTTTAGTCATCATGTCATGTAAAGGGTTTGATTTTGATTTTTTTTTTCCCCTGGTGTAAAACTGTAATTCTGGAGATTAATTAAAGCTGAACCTTGGCTTATTTTTTAATTTCTGCACTTACTGAATCGCTTATACTTGTAAATATGACGCATGGATTTTATATGTAGTTCTGTACTGTGCCTCATGTCATATCATAGCCCTATGCCATTCATGACAAGCATTTACCATCTTTTAAATGATGGAGCTGAAATGCTTTTAAGTTTGCACTGAAGTGCGTTTTTTTATTTTCTTTAACAATTTTAGTTTTTTCTGTGTGAGTAGAACTTACATTTTCTATTGTTTGGATATTACCAGTATGACTTATAGTGGGAATATTTTAATTTTTTTCTCCTTTTTAATCTCCTTTTTATCCTCTTTATTTCCTTCCCTTCCCCTTCCCTTCTCTTACTCTTATTTTCTTGCTGTTAATAAGAAAATAAAGGGAAGCACGTCATCATAAATGCCATGGCAGATTTGGTATTTTGAAGTTGTAGGCTGCTGGTTTTTTTTACTGTGAGTCCTGTAGTAGTATTCTATGTGATATTCTGAAATTATTTATCGAAGTTTAGCAAATGAGTGTAGGTTTTAAATTGAAGTGATTGGTTCTTCTCCACACTGAGTGAATGTGTCAGCTAAATCAGCTAACCATTTAGAACTTGTTTTACTTTTAGGTAGTGATAGAGAGAGAGTACCTCTATATTGGTTCCTAAAAATACACATAATTCCTGAGGTTAGCCTATAAACTTTCTCATCATAAAGAAAACTTTAAGTGAGAATAACTCTGAGATGTAACATATTCACTTAGGAGTCTCTCTCATTAGTATAAAGCTTGTGGAGTTTTTTAGTTGTATTCCTGCTTCCTGTTATAATGGAGTCATTTTAATCTTAATTATTTTACACACCACAGTAAAATCCAACAGCTGAAACTGCTCTCAAGTAGTGAGTTATTATTCACTTATCAGAAATTGCAGGGTGGTTCTGGATGCTTGACACAAGCACTTAAAAAGTACAGAAATTAGGGGTTTTCATGATGTTTGAATTTCTGTTACTACACGGAGATGGGGAGAACAACAATGTTTTAGTTGCTTCCTGCTGGTTCTATTCCTGGGTGCCCCACAGGTCACCCCAAGTTGTACAGAGCTTTCCTCTGCATCTTTGGGGCACCCACAGCCATGGGCTGGAGCGTGTTCTATGGGTTGCATATATTTGTATGAATGTTTCATATGCTGCATGTAGGCTGATGCATATGTGTTGAGCCTGACAGACAGACCTGTAAAAGCAGATTTAGTGGTTCCTAAGGAACTATGCAAGATCTGCTGAACCTTTGCTATGTGATGTATGTTTGTTTGCTTCCAATTGCTTGTAGTAACCAAATAGGTTTAATTTTTACTGGGATAAAAATCCCTTCCCCTGATACAGAGGCATCCTGGTTTTTTTCTCAGTAGTTTATTACTTTTGTAGTCATGCCAGAGCTGTATTTATCAAGTAACATTTTCTTTGTAGCATGACCTTCAGTTGTAGATGGTTTTGTGTATGCTCTGAAAGATGATTTACAAGACTACTTTTCCCTTAAAATCCTGTTGTAAGTACAAGGGGAAAAAATCTCTGAGGTATCTGTAAAGATATTTTATGAAATGTTTTCCTGTGTGTTCACAAAAACAGTTCATTTCTCCTAACATATGCCTTCTAGAGCTCTTGAGACTTGAGGAGTCACACAGAATTGTTGTTTGTCCTGTTACTAGTTACCACATCACAGAAGCTGACAAAAACGTTTCTAGGTGGCAGTTTGATTCCTTAAAAGAAATATTTGTTGAAACTTCAAAGAAAAGGAACTGTTTAAAAGGTTTTTTTCAGAAAAATAAGGAAAATTTACAGGACCCTGCCTAATGATAATAAGCAACCCAAGTAGGTCAATAATTTAGACACAAGGGTTGTTCTGACCTCTGTTGTTTCATGGTCTGTTTGTCTCATGTTTTTCATGAAAAACCGTGAGAGAGCTTAAATTCTTCCTAATGTGAAACAGGAAACATTTTGAAATGGTGTCATTTTTCACAGGACAGGAAAAACTTTGTCACTGAGCTCTACACGATAAGTTAACAGTTGTTACTCCTTTTTGTTAAATACAGCTGGTTTACAGTAGAAATAGACCTAAGTTTTTAATCTATTAATTTGCGCTTTACCACTTGCATTAATTTCTTGGAAGAGGAAGACATTTTGTAACACTATCTCTTGAATTTTCCAGCAATACTAACTAAATTTTATTTAATTAAAATGAAAATTGATGCTAGTTTATGACATGAGGTTTAAGGTATGATTGCCCTTACAGTTTGCCCACCAGAGTTTTGCAACAACACTTTCATTAGAAATCATTAGAAATATGATTTAAATTTTGGGGAATTTAATTACTGCTATCATTTAGTTAGCCTGTAAATTTGAAAACATACTGACTACAGCATGGGCTTGCATTCACTGAACAAACAGGTCCATGTCACCCTCCCTGCTCCTTTGTTGCCCTGGCAGGGAAGATGGTGTTCCTGTTACAGGGTCAGCATAATAAAATCTGTACCTATGCATGTACTTCTAAGATTTACTCCTGCATTTACAAAAAAATACCAAAATCAGTAGTTTCTGTTGACATATTCGTATCTGTGTTGGTTGTGTTAAGGTACAGCGCATAGTCCATTCCAGAAAGTCAGGTTTGGGAAAGAGGAGAGGAAGGAAGTTTCCAGTAGAGTAGATCCAACACTTGGGGGGCAGTAATTGCTTAAACTGTCACATGCTGTTTGTGTGACAGCCATCGGAGAGTTATAGCAGGTCAGCGACAGAGATTATTCTTCAGAGTGATCTAAGCTGACCCCCATCAGTCAGTTGGTCCCTCAGAGTCTGGTTCGTGTAAACAGAGGGATGAGAACTTTACCTGAGAGGTCAGATGCAGAAATCCACATTTGGTCAAATGAATCCTTTCCATGTAAGTTGAAGGACGGAACATTGATACTGAGATAGAGAAAATTAGATTCTTGCACTTGATTTTTCTAAAAAATATATTATTCTGGAATAGTTGAGGTAACTCCTAGGAAATGTGAAGCAAATACTAGTCAGACATGAGAAGGAAAGTATTAACTCTGATTGCTTGAACTTTGTCCAAGCTGAAGTTCATGTTCTGTATATAGACATGTAAAATTGGAAAACAGAGAAGCCAAAAATACTTAATGTCGTTTGCAAGGAATGCTGAATATGCTTTTAGTGAGACAGATGTTCAGTAAGTTTATCTTGTATACAATGAAAATTATGAATGTCATAATATTTGCTGATATTCCTCATGTCATTAATTTTTCTTATCATTGCCACAGCATCCATACATTAGTAGTACAGCTAAATTTCAACTGACAATGTTAATGAGGAAATTTTGTCAGATATTCATAGGAATTTGATTTCAGCTTTAGCCTAATGAACAGTGTGGGACTGCTTTCCTAATTTACTGTTTAGCATGTATGGAAGTTAGTTTACTGTTTCCAGCAAGTGAGAGATGATCTTAAGAGATTGAAAATGAGATGGGTTCTTTTCATTCTGCAATGCATTGCCATCAACAAACAAAAAAACCACTCAAAAATCTTGCTAGGCATTGCTATGGTCAGCAGCTGGTCATCTGAAGTTATCCAGCATTGTCATTGACACTTGTTAATTGTGGGGATAGGTTTCCTTTTTACAATAAACAATATTTATTAATTTTTTTAAGGTCATGTCAATATTGTGCAAATATTAATATGTTTGTTTTGGTTTTGCCTTTTGTTTTTAGTCAATATATTGAGGTTATTTTCTCTTCTACCAGAGCCATCAAAATTGTGGTAGAGGAGAAAATAGGAAGGCAATGTGTAGTTAAGTGAAGGTATTGAAAAGGGAGTGGATTGAATCTGGTTTTCTACATTACAAAGTTATACCATTATGCAGAAAACTTCAAACCCTTAAACACTTGGGGATGGGTTTTAGTGGGTTGGAGCATTTTGGTTTTTGTTGTTGTTTTTGTTTGGTTTTTGTTGTTGTGGTGGGTTTTCCAATTATAGCTACCTTGAATTGAGAAAATTTTAGTTTCCCAGAAGGAAATAATGGCAGTTCTAATTACCCTTTTTCTCCAGTGTTTTTTTGTTTGGTTTTTTGGGTTGTTTTTGTGGGGAATTTTTTTGTTTGTTTGTTTTGGTTTTTTGGGCGTTCTTTTAATTATTATTATTACTTTTTAATTTCTTTTTTTGGAGGAAGTTGTTGCTTAAGATCTAAAGCTGCATTACATATACCTGAACACTTAAAAGTACAGTGTCAGTGCCAGTTAGCCTTTGATATGCAAGGCCTTGTTTCATGATGGATGGAGTATTCTGTAGTTAGTTTTGAGATTGTCAGTGATGACTGCACTGTTTTTCCAAAGAGCACCAGTGGACTTAGAGAAAATAGTAATTACCAATCTCTTCTTGTGGGTGCAGATAGTAGTTTTATAACTCTATGTGACAACTATTGTGTTGCTTGATAAAACAGAATTATTCAAATCAGTTGTTTTGGGTTCCATCCCATTAAAAAAAAAAATACTGCCTTTGTCAGAACTGAGCTGTATTTCTTTTATATTACAGAAGGTTGTGTTTTCTTGAAATACCCGTTGTCATTATTTGTTCTGTCATAAGCTGAAGAAAACCAGTGTAATTTTTTTGTTTATTTTATAAGCATACCTTAAGTGACAGTTAAATTTAACACTCCACAAACAAATGCCTTTTTAAAATAAAATATGTTTTTAAAAAAATGATATGGAAGAAAGCTGGATTTTTCTTTTAAATAACAGACTACCTGGAGAGAAGAATTATGGTGTGGGTTTGTCTCACCAAGAATGGCAAACCTGACCTTCTCATGCTGTTCTGGGAACCTCTGATAAGGACTTGCAAATAAATGTGGAACAAGGGGACTTCTTACTAATTTTTATGATTATTCTCTATTAAAAATGTTTTCAGTTGTTGAAAGTTACAACTAACATTTTGTCTCTATTGCTGTTACCCACAATTAAAATTATCTTGTAATTAGGATCATTTAAAAATAACTTCTACGTGCTTGACCTGTTCTCTCTGTGTGACAGTATTCAGCAACTGCTGATTAAGTCTGTGGTTGAGTTCAGGGTTATGACTTGGCTATTCTCTGGGTAATATTAATGTGGGTGGAAATTGCTTAGAAGGATTCATCTGTTCTAGGTAAGTAGTATTGGATTTTTGTTACTGTAAAGTCTGTTATGAAGAACCTGTTGATCAGTTATTTGTTCAGTGACAGAATTCTAGGAAGCACCGGGTTTTGACCTTTTTTGTTTTTAAAGGAATAGTTAATCTTCAAGGTGAAGAGTAGGTTACTTATTTATTTTCTATGTAATTCTG
Organism: Cyanoderma ruficeps; assembly: GCA_008694505.1. Taxonomy (NCBI): domain Eukaryota; kingdom Metazoa; phylum Chordata; class Aves; order Passeriformes; family Timaliidae; genus Cyanoderma; species Cyanoderma ruficeps. The sequence continues at coordinate 8,406,078 of VZDJ01004378.1, forward strand.
AGTAAACTAGAACAAGCATTAATTAATTTTAGAATAGCATGAGTATAGTGGTTCGAGAGATGTGGGAAACTCCTATTATGAGCTAGATATGCCGGTCACACTTTTCAGCTGAACAGTGGCATATCTGGCTCCGTGATGGAGATCTCAGGCCTATGAAGATCTCTGAACGTTCAGCACTCAAAAGAGGTTTTAAACTGCATTAAAAGTGATCTGTAAGTGTAGATTAGAAGTGTTAAGTGCCTTAAACTTTATGTATGATATATGAGTAAGAAAAGCTTAATACACAAAATCAAATATTAACTTTAAGATGCGATCAAAGATTTGAGACTTTTTTCTATTAGATTAGCCTACCACAAACTGCTATTTAATTTACAGTGTTACTGATTACTTAATAGAAGACTTTATGTATCTTATTTCTCTAGTAACTGCTAGTTTTGTTGTGAAACCTTCCTGCATATTTTACTGCCTATTTGGTTACATAAGCAAAAATTTATTGATTCATAAATAAATGTTTAACTCTAGAGTAGAGAGTTAATGCCATTTTTGCACCTGGATTATAATGTATTGCTTGAAAAATTAGTACACAGTAGATTATAATATATTGATTGAAAAAATTAGCACATAACTTTTGTGTGTTCTGGATGTCAGTATGAAATTGAATGTTACAAGACTTATTGTAATCACTATGTCAAAGTCTCAACAGATAGGAAGGACTATTTGCATTTTCAACCCAGTATTGGAGCATGGTTCTGGTTTGAAAGTTCCCTGTATCTAGTGTGCCTGTTTGTGTCTTCTCAAAGCTCACTAATCTAAAGTATGGAGGAATTAACCACAGCAAAACAATGCACTGCCATGCTGCTTCCTCAAGCAAAATTAGATGCCAGACCCTTTGAAAGGCCCTTCACAGTGGTGCCAGTGCCTTAAGATGACCCATTGTCTGCGGTGGGTTGGAGCTTGTAGTCATGAAAGGGCAGAGAAATGAGCATCGTATCAAAATCAGTACTGACAGGGGAGCAACAGCAGATGCTGAGACGAGAATAAGTGAAAAATGCTGCTGGAGTATCACTGTGTGCTTGCTTACCATTCTGTCTTTCAGTGATATTGTGGTCTAGGAGCTCCTGAGTTAGAAATCTCATCTTTAAATAGGGGGTTTGTTGTGGATTTTCTTCCCATAGTTTGCTGAGCTGCATGAACTTCATGAACTTTAAGCTTAGATATATATTTTATGATGAAATAACTTTCTTTTTTTTCTTTTAAGCTGCTCTTTCTGAATGTCTCATATTCTTGGAACAGCCAGAAGTTGTTCAATATTTAGCTTCCCTCTGTCGGTTGTGATCATGTGGAAGTTTGTCCTCTGCTGGTTTCATCTGCCTTCTTCCTTCCTCTGTTTCAGCGTTCCTCACAAAAGCAGGGCTGTACCTGTCTCGTGTAGACAATTTCTGTATCTTTATTGGTAAATGAAAATAAATCAAAAGTGCTCACAGAATTGATTTAATATAGCATGTATGATGAAATTACTTTATGATGATTTTTTCACTTTTGTTCTGCATCTCTCTCCTCATGGTCTGTATAATTCAATTTTATTTCCTTGTCAGCTCAGAGCCAAGAAGCTGTTACTGTTGTAGGCAACTCTGTTGTAGCCAAAGTTTATATCCCAGTGTGCTGGTAGTGAGCTCTGGGTCTGTTGCTATATATCTCAATTTAAGATCCCTTATCTGTGGATGCTTTTAACCCTCACCTGACTTCCATGCAGAGGTGCAAATCTATGCCTTGTTCAGAAGGAAATCAGAGCCGCTGCTATGAGCGCAGGATTCGGTGTTCAAAGGCATCACCACTTCGCTGTTACTAAGAGTAGGCTAGTTAAGAACATCTGGTCTTTGCGTATTTCTTCTTTCCCATTTGTCTTATTTCTTATATTTTAAGGAAAAGGGATATTTGGAAATACAATAATTGCTTCAGGATAGACCAGATGAAGTAAACAAATAAAAGAACAGTAATAAACTTCAGATTTTGTATCTGTGATATTTTCCTTCAGTAAGTGTTCATTCATTTACTTTTTATCTTGCTAATCGGCCATGCATTCAAACAAATCTTTAGCAACTGCAAGTCATTGAAGCATTTCACAGTTGTCTGGAGCATGCAGTAAGATACAGAGTATTGTGTCAGAGACACCGTGACACTTTATGTAAGTTGCACCAGCATTAATTTGCTATTGACAATCACTTTGAACTTAGCTAGTGCTTTCTGCCGTGGTGCTATATAGGTTCTGCGCTCTGACACAAAAAGTGCAGATTGCTAGGAGTTGTGTGTATTTTGCCTCCTGTGCTAGTAGGCCACTGTTGATGCCATCTTTTCCTCTCTTTTGTCCATAGAGTATGTTCTGTTCTGCATGTTTGTTTCTGCAGGAAGCTCTCCTGAAAGCTCTGGAAAGGTGCCCAACAGGTTTTAGCAGAAACCCCTGAGGAGACTTGCTGCAACTTGGTTGTTTTCTCTGCTCTGGTGGTCAGCTGGTGACCTTGCTGGTACCATTTCTTACAAAGCATAGCTCTCTGAACTTGGATCATTTGGAAAATAATGAGGGATGCCATTCAATATTATATCCCTGTCGCCCTGATCTTTTTCAGCCTTCTGATGTTTGCATTTTTGTAGTGGAGTTTCTCAGGGATTGTCATGTAAACAAAGTGATTGTTTTTCATACCTCTCTTGAGGAGGAACGATGGATGGACTTCTAGTTTGACCAGTGTGGTTGAAGAGGTGGCAACCTTCATCCTCCAATCCCTGGCCATTGTCCAAAATCTCTATAAATCGAGGTTGAAAAATAAACGCCCCTCTTTTTGCCCTGGCGACTGACTGCGTGCGTGCCCTTCATTTCGTGTCCTCTACTAACAGATCCCCCCCTTTTTTTCTTTTTGGCCAGTGTAATAACTTTCTCATATGTGCTTGTTGAATATCAAGTAGAAAATAAATTTCTTGCACAGCTTCCCCATTTTGATAACATAAATTTTGGCCACTCCCTTCCCTTCCATCTGAACTGCCATGTCAGACAAGGGAGTACAAACACCTAATTTTAAACATGACTCACTTTGATGATTGTACAAGTGTGCTAGATGCTTATTTCTGAAAATTGCTATGACATCCCTAAACCAAACCTTAGTAGGGAGTAACCTGGATGGTTGATTGAAATCTTTTAAGTATGCATCTATACTTGTCCATCAGGGCCAGTCTTTCTCTAAGTGGAGGACAAATGAGGTGAGGATTGTTGCTGCTTTGCACAGGACGGAAAAAATAAAAAGGTTGTCACTGGAAAAAAATCCTTGATTTACTGCTAGTTGAAACAAAGTACATAAAAGAAACCGCCATAAGTGTGTTAAAACCAGAAATCTCTTATTGATGTGAGGACAGGTCATACTGTAAGCTACTTTCAGGCTTTAACAGACATTAATTGTTAGCTTATGGCTGATATACTTTTGAAGTATTTCCTTCTCATATAAAGATGCTACAAGATGGAACCATGTTGTGAAAAGTCTGTTGTTTGTCCGAGTTAAAGCTTAAAATATAGCTGTGTTCTTGAAAAGTTATTTTTAGCTGTATTAGCTTGTAAGTTCAAAATCACTACATATTTTTTTATTCTGCAGATTGACTTGTGCACGTTTGTGATTAAGAAACACAAAAGAAATTAGTGAACACCATACGAGGAAAGCGTCTTTTTTAGGGCTGAAATATCCTTTCAGTAAGGTATACCAAGGGTTTGCATCCTGTATAGGAATTAGGTTTATTAGGTAAATTAGCTATAGGAATAGCTAATTTACTGGGCCTGGCTAGACTAGACAGCAATCAATGAGGGTTTGAATTCCTTTTTCTTTTTCAGTATACCCCAAGAAATCTTTATTGCAGGTTTAACTTTCATGGCTTTTTCATGTGATGTCAACTACGGTATTCGTCATGGATCTGAATGCTAGTAGAAACCTTTAAATCTTTAATTTCTAAAATGTTTGTCATGTTAGTTCTCATGCACAGAAACCTGAAAGCAAAACTTCCCAGGGACTTTAATTTCACAGAACAAACTGAACAAAATCTATGTACTGATATTTCTAGCTTCTCAAGTACCTGACAGCCCCTGCCTACCCTAAAAACTTGGAATTTTGTCTTTATGACTAGAGAAAGGAGAACTTGTTTTTGTTACTCTTGGTGCATTATGCAACTTTTTAACTGGATGGAGATTTTGCTGTGGAGATAATGAGACACTTTGTATCTGATGTGCAATTTTTTTGTTTTGTTTTGTTTAGTGGGAGACTTTGATAAGATCTGGCGTGAGCACTGTGAGGATGAGGAAACTCTGTGTGAATATGCTGTGGCAATGAAAAACCTTGCAGATAATCACTGGGCAAAAACTTGTGAAGGGGAAGGCCGAATTGAATGGTGTTGCAGGTAAATAATGAATTTGAAACATGCAATTGCATGCTTTTAATTGCAATTATTTATAATACAAAGCTTAATTGTTTCTTACTTTTTGCCAATAGTTAACATTTGTCATATAGCATATTAATAATTTATTGCTTTCTTAAAGAAATAATTTCTTAGTGTTCCAGCTTACTAAGGAAATAGCTTATGAAGTGTTTTGTTATTAGGTGATCCTTTTTTGAAGTATTTTCAACAAACGATTTCTTTTTCTCAAATACTGGAGCTCTTTGCAAATAAACCTGTGAAGTAATTTTCCATGCTTTTGAACCTAAGCTGAATAAATGCAGTGAGTGTAACTCAAGTTTAATTTTCAGGGGTTTGATTTGTACATACTATAGTGTTTGATCCCTAAATGCAGATCTCTGGTGCTTAATTTTCAATTCTTAATCTCCTGTGACAGACTTTACCCCTGTGAAACTTGTTTTAAATGTATTTAAAACTCTATAATTCCTATTAGTCATAAACATCTAGTTTTTGTTGGGCTATCTGAACTGTAAAGTCATGAAATGCAGAACTAAACTATTTCGGTCCCTGAGGAAAATAAATAGTAAAAAGAGGAGAATTGTTGGTCATTCAGAATTTCTGGATACCGTTGGCATCCCAAACATACTGTGGAATCTGTAGAGAAGAATAAAACAAAATTCTGTTGAGATTTAAATGGGAAGCGAGTGTATCAGTGGTCTAGCCATTAGGAAGGGAATGACTTCAGAAAACCACAAAGTAATCCTGTGTGCCAGTCTGTAGGTCCTGCAGGTGAGTGTTGCAAAGTGCTGAGCAAAGAACAGTAGATGTGGTATTGTTAAATTTAAATTCTCTTGAGCCCATAAAAGAAAAATGAGAAGAGGGAATTTACTGTGAAACAGTTGATCTTGGTGGCAGCTTGAGCTGTTCTGTGACTTCTGGAAATGGAGCAAGTAATAATAAGCTGAGGTTTTTTTCCCTAGCATAAACTCTTAAGTATTTGAAAACCATTCCTTTACTTACCAATGTTTTATCCTTTAGCTTAGAAAAAAGCCATCATAGTCAAGCATTTCTTTATAGACACTTTTCTGGACATGCTTTATGTATCTGTATCCCAGTTACATGAGAGGTGTCTCAGTTAAAAAGACCTAAGCCCAAAGTGGATGGAGTGTTGCAATGACTTTGTCGGGGATAAATAAAATAGATTTTATTGAGGTTGTAGTAGACTCTCGTTTATGTTATTGACCTTGTTTGGTGGAGGTTTGATATTTTGTTGATTTTGTCTTGTTTGGCTTTTTTTGTTGGTTTTGTTCTTTTGTTTGTGTGCTTGTTTTGGTTGTTGGTAATCCGCACGGCACTAACTTTCGCTCCTTTGTGATCCCCAGCTGCCTATTTCTCTGTTACAGGCTTCCTGAGTTGCTAGTTGTTTACTTGTATTTGTGCTATTCATTATTTCTGTGGAAATGCTTAAACTTATATTTCTTTTTACTACATTACACTACCTTGAATCATACTGAATTCTAATACTGTGATTTCTTGCAGCATCTTCCTCCCACCCTGCCCTGGTTTGGCATCATTCTCAGATCACTTATAAGGAACTGAAACTGATTGTTCCACAGTTCAGGTTATCTATGAAAAAAGGTAGTTGCACTGCACTCAGGGCAGATTCCATGGAACATTACTTGATATTTTCCTGCAGTTTGATTGTCAACTAATATATGAAACATTTTCAATAGAGAGCTGTGTGTTGTTACTTTAATTTCAGCTAAGCAGTAATCCCTTAGCTTGTGGCAAGTTTGTCTGTTACCCTGTAGGACAGGATAATGTTTCTTGTGGACAGTGATGACTTGTATATAGAAGGTTTTGGGCTCCCACGTGGTTTTTGTTATAGAATATTTATGAAGTAAACATTGAAGTAAATGTCCAGTTTGGGCTTTGCAGCCTGAGCTCATATTAGGAAGACAGTCCATCTACTAAGAGACACTAAAATCCTCTGTCTTGGTATAAAGCTTCAGATAAAGCACATAGCTTTTCAGTTTGCAAAGTCACAGGATCAGGAGTTTTTTTACATTAGTAGAAAAAGAAAGGGTACTTTTCACTTCTCAGATTATACCGAGGCCTGGATTGCTAAATACCAGAACAAATCAGATTGACTTTGTGTTCTGCAGTTTTTTGTTTCTTCTCACGGGGCCAAGAGGTGTGCCAGGCTGGTGGCAGGTCCCATTGTTGTTACTCCTCCTCATGCCTGGGTGTAGAACTGCCTGCAAGAGAACTTGGATGAGACTTAAGTGAAAGTTTTTGCTCAGTGCTAATTGCTATGTTACCATGACAGCAGGAAGGTAGCTGTTTCATTGAAGATGAATTTTAATTTATGAGTGGAGTGCTGAAAATAGTTTGAAACCACCAGTGTGGTTCCAAACACCACCAGTGGAACCACCTTTCCTGAAGAAAGGAGAGACTGAGTTTTGTTTTAATTTGAAGGAAGATCTTTTCAATGATCTGAAACTGAGAAGTGTTTTTTCCATTAGTTAAAAGGGGAAAAAAAGTATAAAAGACTTTGTGGGATTTTGTTCTTTCCTTCATTTTCCTTGTATTCTTCTAGGATCTGATAAAATAAATCAGATAGCATAGAATAACCACTAGAGAAGCTATGTGTACTTCTCAGGATCAAGAATAACAGTTTTGCTTTTGTTTCAAAAGTCTTTCTGGCTATTTAGTTGAGGACACTGGAAAAATTCTGACATAAATCCTTAAACTAAATTACATAAAACTTCCTTCTTCATTAGCATTGATTTAAAGAACATGTATCCAGACTCTAGAAACTGTAAAAGATGGAAAGCAGTACATGATAGACTGTGCTGGTGGCCATATGCTGAGTTGTATTGGGCCAGTTTTGTTTATCGTTTCAGGGAAACGTGACACAACTGTGGTGAGAGGGACGGGGAAAGAGAGATTAAAACTTTATCTGCTTTCAGATCCAGGTTTATGATCCCCTGAGTGGTAAAAAGTCTGAGCAGCACTCAACTGTTTCTTCTTCCTTCCTTCCTTCCTTTACATATATTTAGAAAATTGAATGTGAGTAGCAAGTGGTATTTGCAAATGAACACTTCTGTTTCTCTTTCATTTATATTACAATACAAAACTTAAAACAGGTTAAGATGGTGTTTACTCTGAATAATTGTTGTAACTCTTTAATTTTTGCTGACGTAGATAGGCTGGTGAAGCTTTATATGGACAATGAATGCCAGCCTGTTCTGGTTCTAGTTAGAACAGAATAAGCCAGACCAGCAGGTTTGCTTCTTTCTGTTGCTTTTGCCTCAGTGTTAAGACTTGTGTTGACTTGACTGTTTTTTTTAAAAAGAGCAAAAAATAAAATCTGCTCTTCTAATTATCATGACAAAACACTATCTAGACTTGCATTTTTTTAAAAAAGTCTTTTGGCTGTTTAATGAGCAAAGAAAGTTCTGATTAAATTAATGACAGGTGAGTATAGAACTGTTTGTAAATATTTGCTGAGAATAGATGTGAGAAGCTTGTCTTTAAAATGTGATTTCCTGAGAAGGATTTTGTTAAAGGTTTGTCCCTGTATCCATGACTAATCAATACTTTTATTAGCAGTCTGCTAGAGTAGAGTATATTTATTAAATTTGGAAATGAGACCAAAGAGATAGGAACTGTCACTCTTGAGAGTGGAATTAAAATTAATACAGTTATAAACTATACTAAACATTATCTATTATATTAAATAACAGCTGTACAAATTGTTTCAGTCTTTCAAAAAACTGTTTGGATTCTGAAGCAGGCCATAAACTGAATATGAAGTGGTCATGGGATGCTTTTGCAGTGGAGCCAAATACCGTACTTGAGTGTGTTAATGAGATTGTCCACAAGATATGTAAAGTACTACTCTGACTTTATTTAGCATTGCTCTTAGCCAAAATATCACCTTGGCCACTGCATTTAAAAAACAGTGAACGGCAGCTCAACTCCAAGAAAGATAAAGAAATTATCAAAAACCTTCTATTTTTTCCACAAAAGCCTTGGTGTTTTGTTCTAGAAACTGGAGCTGTCTAGTCAAAAGAAGAGAAAGCTAAGCAATCTATTAGAGGATCTTTGAGACTAACAGATCTCTGCTAGAACTGGAAAGCTGATCCTGTTTATTCGGAAGATTGAATGAATGCAAGTCCCTTCAACACTGTTTTGCAGGTGTTTTTGATGAATGCAATTAATTGAGCCATTCACTGCAAGGAGAATGGAACTGAGGAAGTTCTGCAGGTTCCCCTCCCGCAGAAACAGCAGGAAGGGAACCATTTAAAGTGGGAAAGGACAATGTTCAATATTCATATTTATATGACAGTCTTAATTTTTTGCTGTTAAACACATTGTTTGCTGGTGATACTAAACTGTGAGGAGCTGTTAACTCCCTTGATGGCAGACAGGCTCTCCAGGGAAGCCTCAACAAATTAAGAGGGCTGGGCAATCACCAACTGCATGAATTTTAACAAAGACAAGTGCCCAATTCTGCGCCTGAGATGCAGCAACCCTGGATGTATGGATGGACCGGGGAATGAACTGCTAGAAAACAGCACCAAGGAAAGGGACCTGGGGGTCCTGGTTGATGGAAATCTGAATTTGAGTCAGCAGTGCCCTGGCAGCCAGGAGGGCCAACCCTGTCCTGGGGTACATCAGGCACGGCATTTCCAGCTGGGCAAGGGAGGGGATTGTTCTGCTCTGCTCTGCACTGGGGCAGTTTTGGGTGCCACAATATAAGAAAAGCTACAATATAAAGCTATGGGAGAGTGTTCAAATGAGGGCAACCAAGATGGTGAAGGGCCTTGAGGGGAAGCCTTTTGAGGAGTGCCTGAGGTCACTTTGGTCTGTTCAGCCTGGAGAAGAGGAGACTGAGGGGAGACCTCACTGCAGTTACAACTTCCTTGTGTGGGGAAGAGGAAGGCCAGACACTGATCTCTGTGGTGACCAGTGACAGGACTCAAGAGAATGGTCTCAAGTTGTGGCAGGGAAGGTTTAGGTTGGATATTAAAAAAAAGGTTCTCCACCCAGAGGATGGTTGGGCACTGAAACAGACTCCTCAGGGAAGTGGTCACGGCACCAAGCCTGACAGGGTTCAAGAAGTGTTTGAACAATACTTTTGTGCACATTGGGGCTGTTCTCTGTAGGTTCAGGAGTTGGACTTCGATGACCTTGATGGATCCCTTTCAACTCAGGATATTCTATGATTCTGTAACTACTTTGTTCTGACAAGAGCATCATTTGTTTGTTGAACACTAGAGCTAATTAAAGCAGTGCTCATATGATAACTGCTGACTGTTTTCAAGTTCTTTGAATCCTCTGGCAATAAAAGATATTACCTCTAGAAACTGGCTTGGCGTAGCCACAGCCCAAGAGAAACATATGATTACAGATCTATTTGCGTTTCTCAAAAGGGAAATGTCTCAAACCCCTAGAATCAAGACCAAATATCGAAAACAAATTGGAAAAATGCATTACATACAACTTTCTCAACTTGAAGTTTAAAAAAATACAATTATGCTGATAAAAAATTACGATACTTTACATTGAAAAACCTGGTGTTTTCACCTATGCTGAACATTCTGTTTCCTTAACTTGAAGCTGGGTGCACATGACAATCAGGAAATATTTTTCGTCCAAGGGAAACCTGACTGCTCTTCTAGGTATGATCAATGTGTGCAAGGCCAATTGAGATTTCCTGCTCCCTTCACTTTGGAGGTTGGGAGGTAGATGGGTTAAACCTGTAGAAGCATTTGCAATTTTTTTTTTTTTTCAGGCTAGCAGCTGTGAGAGTGGGCATTTATAAACTTGTTTTTTAGTGTGTGGAAGGAGGGGAGATATGTTTTGCAGCAGAAACCATGATGAGAGATCCAGAAATTCCTTCAGCTCTGAAGGGAGGTTTGATATTTCTCTGTACCCTCACTGAAAGCTGTCTTCAGTATTAGGTTTTGGTTTGTAAATATTCTAAGGAACATGAGTTAAGCTCACCTTTTCCTCATTATAAAGCAGAAGGAAAGAGTCAGTCAATAAAACTGGGTGCTTGAAATCCTCAAATATTGATTACAGCCCTGATTGATTATCAGAAACTGCTTTTTGCTATGATTAAAGTTGACCACACCACCTTTAATTTAGTTGTTAATTATTACTTGAGCAGAAGAATTAATTAACAATTCTTTTACAGTTTTTAAATTTCATATAGTGTTTCTTGACATTGTCCCGCTCATTTTTTTTCATTTTATATTCTATTGAAACTCGTGGATTTAGTCTTTCTTTCTGAAAACAAAGCTTCTCTTTTATTGCTGGAGAGTATTAACAAAATCGTATGTATTCATATTGGCTTTTTCTGAGACTTCCTTTATGTGTCCAACCCAAACGGCAGACTGAGCAGGGGAGTCAACTGGAACAGGTTATTTAGCATTTGAGATTTGAAATATGGAAAATAAGTTTCACTGAGGAAATACAATGGTTTGATTTTTTGATTTCTTTTTTAAAGCAAAGACATGAACTGCACACTTCACCCAGAAATCTAACCTGTCTCCTCATCTGGGAAACTGAAACAGTCTAGACCTGAAATATTTATTTCAGTTCATGTGAACTGTAGCAAGTGTCAGCTCAGATAGCATTTACATTGCACAGTTCTTCACAAGCTAGTATGTTAATTGTAGAGCTAATATTGTGTCATCAGAGACTGAATGTTTAATAGTCAGTTAAAAATGGAGCTGTGTCAGTTTTTAGGATTATAAAAGAGATTCCTTAATTTTGGATTTGTAGGTAATTGAGATGCTGTTTCTTACTTGAGACAGTTGTTAAATGTAGAATCTTCTATTACTGCATACTCAAAACCAGAGTGATCAATGATGGCTTTTACTGGCTGTGCAGTTAAACATCTGGCTACGTCCACAGGTTACCATGTGGTGAGCTAGAGTGCATTATCTCTGCTAACTACCAGTGCAGTGAGAGCCCATGTGCTCACTGTTACCGCACAGGAGGTGTGAGGGTCACTTGTGCGGGGGTAGTACATAGACAACTCCTCTGAGAGCTCAGGAGCCAAAAGGGCAATGTGTAGTAATCGTGCCAGAATGACTGTGATGTCAGAAAAGCATAGAGGGAAGATATCCCTCAGTGGCTATGAAGTGCTGTGTTATCTGAGGTGTTTTTCTTCGTTTGGATTGGGTGGGTTTGGCTGGGGTTTTTTGGTACCCTGTGGTAGTGTATCAGTATGTAGAGCCTGGGATCTGAATGTGAAGAATTTTATCCATTCTTAGGCCTTCCTGTGGCACTGGCGGGTTGTCCACCAGGGAAAATGCAGAAGTAGGAGATGCTTCTCTTTGTGGTTGATTTCAATAGTGTCTTATGTGAAAACGAGGAAGATCTGTTATCAAGAATATAGAATTATGAGAACTTGGTTGACATGATAGGGGTAGAAGGATGGAAAAACACTCATTTGCATCAGTACCAGGAATGAGGAAGAAATGCCTTCTCAGTGACAAGAGGAATTTGCACTTTACAAGTAGGTGGTTCTCCTGTGCTCATTAAGCATTGAGCTGGGTAGCATACCAGCTTCTAGGGAATTAAAGGTTGATAACATGAATAGTTAGTTGAGAAGGAAAAAAACACATTCTTCAAGGTTGAGAATTCTCTCATGTCTTACATGTCAGTGCAACACTACTTAAACTGCCATTGATTCTGGATCTTTTAAGAGCTGTAATGAGAAAAAAATACTTACAATAAAAATAAAGAGGCTGTAGTTTGCTAACCAAGTGGTGCAGTAGCTGATAAATGGACAAAAAAGACTTCTTTCCAAGTTTTATTTCTTTGACTAATTGATACACAGAAGTAAATAGTTCTAAATTGATTGCATGCTTATAAATAAATAATACAATGTGTAAAATACACTTTAATTGGCATACCAACAGTAATGCAAGTGTTTTTTTCTGGAGTTCTTATTTCTTTATTGATCTTTTTAAAGTCTCTTTCCTGCTAAGTTAAGTGACTGGCTTCTTATACTTAGTTTATTTTAGAGTTATTGTCTTTCCATATGTGCAGTCTCGAGTGGATGGAGTTGGTACAGTTTTGCCGTCTGTATGTCTGGCAGTATTGCAGCCTGGACTGGGACATCTGTCCTGTGAGGAAAGGCTGAGGGAGTTGGGCCTGCTCAATCTCAAGAAGAGACAACTGAGAGGGGACCTCATTAAAGTCTGACAGTGTCTGATGGGAGGGTGTCAAGAGGATGGAGCCAGGCTCTGCTTGGTCATGCCACCCAATAGGACAAAGGGCAGCAGGCAGAAACTGATGCGCAGGAAGTTCCACCTGAAAATGAGGAAGAATTTCTTTACTGTGCAGGTGACTGAACACTGGAACAGGTTGTCCAGAGAGGTGGAGTCTTCCTCTCTGAAAATATTCCAGAACCTTCTGGACGCAATCCTGTGCCTTGTGCTCTGGGATGACCCTGCTTGAGCAGGGAGGATTGGACCAGATGACCCGCTGGGGTCCCTTCTAACCTGACCCATTCTGTGATTACACATTTCTGACTCAAGGTGCTTTTTTCCTACATATCTTGGGGTAAAGTTACTTCTATCTGTGCCTGTTTGTGTATGTTTCCATCAAAGAAACTCAGTGCCACTCCAATGATATTTTTTTCATTGTCCTTCACATCTTATATGATGAAGAGACTGGGTATATTTGATGCCTAAAATATCACCAAACCTTAGATAAGCCCTGTGTATACCAAGTCCTTGTCATTATTTATGATTTAAATACATCATTATACCAGCGTGTCCATCCTTAAATCTGTGAAGTGTCATAATTTTGTTCCTGCTTTGTATAAGAGATTATTAAAGTACACTTGAATTTATGTTTTGTGGAATGTTTCCTTCAAACCTCTGCAGTTTTGTTAGAGGAAAATGGAGTGATTTTCAAGAAAGCATCATAAAGATGAGTTGTTCAGAAAACATTATTCAAACAAGTATTATTTCTGTTAAAATTTCTGTGCAAATATTTGGGTGACAACATTTAATTTAAAAAACTGAATCGTGCAGGGTGAGTCTGGCTGTTTAATTTCACAGCAACAATTTTTTTCCAGTTCTAGTTATATTTTGTGGATGAAATTCAGTTATTCAGTTTCTCAGAATTCAGTTATTCACTAAACATAGTGCTTGCTTCTTTTACTCTAATGCTGACTACAGATTGAGGAATGCAAGTGCTATTTAGCTTTTTTTGTAAGATTAATTTCTTTAAACTAGCTAATATTTCTGTTCAAGTATGATTAGATTATTTTGTTCTGGTTCCTATAAGAAAAATACGTAAATATGGGGAAAAACCTGAAAGCTAAAATAAGTCTTCCACAATAATACAGCTACTGTCTGTTACTTAAAACAAAAAATGCCCAGGCACTCAATTAAAATTGAAAACTGCTGGATGTAAGTTTGCACATAAATCTGGATTAGGTTTCTTTTCCCCCAGTTTATGTGCCAGCAAGATGCACATTTCAAAACCTTGTGTTGACAGCTAGTTAATAACTCTGCCCTGTAGTGGAGAACTGAGCTGAAGTTTACCTTCTGGTGATGTTCTGACAAGACTTCTGCTGTCTTGCTTTAAAAGTCTATCCAGATAAAAATATTTGGAATCTGTTTACTCAGCTGTGACTTACGGCATAATTTGGGGGGAAAAAGACCCCAATAACCCACCACTCAATTTTGTTTTCTTGGGTGTATCACATCTTTTTTAAAGCTGATTTACCAAAGTTGAAATAAAAGCCAGATTTGTTTAAAAGCTGACAGCACTTTTATCTCTTAACCCCCTGGTATGTATCTTAGCCATAGTAGTGACTAACAAGAGCATTCAGTTTTCCTGGGGCATTTTTTTTTGTCTTTTCAGTGTATGCCGAGAATATTTTCAGAATGGTGGAAAAAGAAAAGCACTTGAGAAAGATGAAAAAAGAGCACTTCTTGCCTCTAAGACCACTCCAGCTTTAAATGTTCCTCCGACTCCCAAGATTGAAGATCCTTTGCCAAACTTTGGCTTGACAAATCATGAAGCTATGACAGAAGAGTAAGTTATGCTTGCTTTGACTTCTTTTCCTCTTTTTTGAGTGTTAAAACTTGCCCTGACATTTTTTTCTCCCTCCATAGCGTGTTAGATCGGTCTGATATATTTTTAATAGTTAAGAAAGGGAATTTTCATGTGAATATATGCATTTCAAGAGCTGTTTATGTTGTAGTGTATTTTGGTAAATGCCATAAAAAAATTGCTTGAGAATGACAACTTAGTCATCTTCATTTTAGTGCTAGAGCAATTTCACTTAAGTCTGTCATTGGTGTGCAGTGCAATTTATATTAAACCTTGCGGTGAAATAAGGGAGATGTTAATTAACTTAGAATCTAATGGCTGTTCAGCACTGTTGAAAAGTCAATTGCTTATGTAAGTACTAAGTGCCAAATGTAAATATCAGAGTACTTAAAACTTTCTCTTCATAAATAATTGCAGAGAAACTCTTGATTTCAATTACACACTTCAAAAGCAATTTGGAATTACAACCCTTAACTTTTAATGTGCTAGCTTTCTGATGACTGGCTCTGCAGAACTTGTAGTATCCTTGAGGTACTTTCCAAACAAGAGTTTTAATTTTGTTTGTGACCTTCACTCAAGTAAGAATTTTATTTTTGGCATCCAAGACTAGCTTCGTTATTTCTGAAGTCCCACCCTCCATTTTTTTTTCCTAAATAACATGTGTCATGTTTGTGACTATGCCATGTGTGATGGAAAAAACCTCATATTTTGAAAGTAAAATGAAATAATGAATGCATAAGCATAGAACCTGTAAAAGTTATGACTTGTTTTATATTCTTTATGGATTAGTTCCTAGAACTTCCTGCAATAGTGTTTTTTCTGTTGTGTAAAGAGATTTTTTTCCTTGATTGTAGCATGTCAGCAATTCAGCACTTACTTGAAGCCAGGTGTAGGATCAGTTAGGGCCAGAATGACATTTTACTGACGTTATAGAAGGTGTGTCTTTCCTTAGGAGCTGGTGTCTTTTGTGTCTCTCCTGTTTGTTTAAATCAATAGGTTTGATGATCATATACTGTCTACCATAAAGCTGTCTACCAGTGGGAGGCATTGTCAGGATAAAGCATTGGTTTTCTCCTTGCATCTCTTTGATGTCTCTTTGATCTCTGTCTTTATATTTTTTGCAGTTAATAGTGGCTGTTGCAGAGCCAACTTCACCTGCCTTCTTGCTACCGGTTGTTTGTAGCCTTCTCTTTTGTTCTAATGTGTACAGAAAGGAGTTGAGAATTTTTATAAATTATTTTAAAAGTATCTGTTAGTACAGTGAGTGCTGATGATTTTTATTTTCATTCTCAAAATTTGAAAAATATACATACTCCTTAAGACATACCTGGCAAAGGCACGTTTCACAATATTTACCTGAGTAAGCTACAAACAACAGTAGGTTCTTAGTAGCTGTACAGACCTTGGACAACAAGGCATAACTGGTCTAAGTTGCTGCCCAGAGAAATCAAAATTCATTTTTTTCCTTGATGCCTTACAGAAGAAATTACAGAGTTTATCAGAAAGAAAATGGATTGTGTATTACACAAAGCAGAGACCTCTCCTGAAATGCTTTATCGTGTCTACACTGATCTAGTAATGAAGTCTCAAACTTGATACAAGGGATATGGGGGAGCCTATGCACAGTGTTTAAAGACTGACACTCCAATGTGGTCATGTAACACTACAAGTAAGAGTTGTGGGTTTGTCTGAGCCTGTGACTCTTTGTTTTACTCTGGTAGGTGTAAAGACAGTAATTCTGTTCACCCCATATATAATCCTCTCTCAAGTAATATATAAATATATATAAACAAGGCAGCTTTTGTAAGTAGGAAGACAGAATGTATCATAGTGATTTTTTTTTCACTGTACCGTAGGTGAAGTGGCTGTCCTGGAAATTAGAAACTTGTGGGATTTGCTGCTTAATTTAATCTGTACAAGTATTTCATTGAACACTTCAAAGGGAACATGTTTAGATCTCTAGAGGCGCTTTCTTTTTTATGGGAAGTTTTCTCTGCACTGTAGCATCCTGTTTCCTCTTGTTATGTTTCCTTCCTTCTGTGTGTCCATTGATTTGTTGTTACCATATTGGACTCTCATATAGAATGCAGGCATACATACAGGCATACATTTTTGTGTTTGAATTAGGAAGGATCTGCCATTAGTGAATCCATTTGCTAGACAAGGAGATAGTTCTGAGAAACCTCAGACTACCCTTGTGTGGGAAAAGACACTACTTGACTTCAGTCCATGTTTGTGATTTATGGCTACTAGGATCTGCCTACACAGTATCCAAATTTCTGTTCCAAGTCTGGAAAAATTGTTGCTTTCATCTTCATTCTGAAATCTCAGTACTGATGATTTACAGGGTAGCTTGGTTATACTTGCAGCTTTAACTTAAAGATAAGTTGCACTATTTGCCTTGGTCATGGAGGTATTTTGAGAGAAGTATGCCCTGGATATCTTTTGTTCCACGTAGAAGCAAAATGCTTAAACTTGCCATTGTTATTTTGCCACATGCAACAAGACATTTTCTCTTGCTTTTCCAACATTCTCTCTCTGGTCGGTTACTCTGAGTCTCGAAGGAGCCCAGAGAGCCCAGGTCTCTTACTGCTGCTTAGAGGCTTTTTTTCCTTTCTGCTTTGTTGTTGCTGTAAGTACAGCTATGGCTTGGTTTTACTCCATTGGCCGTGTACCTCTGTTTCTGAAAGATTTTGCCGTTAACTGTCTCTCTAGGGCTGAGCCTTTCCCAGAAATATGACAAGTTAGATTTTGGAGATGCCAATTGGTTTTGGCTACAGCAACTTGAAGCAATAACCCATGTTCTTTCTGGAAGGTTATTAGCATTCTCATCTCTCTGAAGTCCCTGTGAAAGCTGTGACTTTGCCTCTGTTAATGGATTTTGGATATCCTAAAATGTTACAAATCATCATGGTGTTTTTTTTAGATTGTAGCCCTGTAAATGACGCAATTTATGTAGCTGTTCTCTGTTTTCATTTTTCAATTCATGAAATTTTAACTCTGGTGTCTAGTATGACTTCAAAATCAGTAAATACTACAAAAAGTTAAGTGAGAAACACAAAACAGTGTGAGAAAGCCTGTCTAGTGGACACAAAATTTGCCATTTTATTTGCTTACTACAAGTGCACAAGTTAATAGTATTACAGCTGCTCTGAACAAAACTCTTCTCCTTGAGGACCATCTGCTTTTATTGATGGAACTTGGTTCTTTAGGTGTCTCAGCAATTGAAGTAAGTCATTCACTTCTGTTAGTCACTACTGTGGTCTTCTGTGAGAATCCTTAGCATTAATTACCTGAAATTGTAACGCAGAATACAGCTTTAAAAGTTACATTTGATAAAACTTAAAAACTTAATTCTTGCTGCTTCTTAGGTTCCTTCACTCCTTGGGAAAAATCAGATTACTTGATGTTGGTAGCTGCTTTAATCCATTTCTGAAGTTTGAAGAATTTCTGACAGTTGGCATAGACATTGTTCCAGCTGTTGAGGTATGTAACGTTTGCTGTATTTAAACTTGATCCTCAGATTTGTGGAATGCCTCAAAATGACTGTAAAAAAAAGTACATTTAATACTTGTATGCTTTCTAAATATGTTTTAGTAGGAACTAAACACTACATCCTTTCCCATGAACAGGCTCTAAAGTTTTTTCTTCTTTTAAAAATAAAATTTTTATCCCAGAGCCATGTCTTTATAATGGCATTATAAATCTTATAGTTAGAAAATTTTAGTAGCCATCTTTTAATGATATTTCACATGAGTCCTTGCATCTTAAAAGGTCTAAATAACGATTAAGTAGGCTTATTCTTAGGCAAGAACCTCTCAGAAGCTGCATTCACTGATAGAAGGAAATGATCAGGGACTGTATTTATTGAGTTTTTAAGGCGAGATTTAGTAATCAGAAGTGCACTATAAGGGATAATTTCTATTTATTGCTAGAAATACTTTTAAGCTTCCAAAATCCAGAGGACAAATTTAACAATACGTTTGGGGTAAATTGCTTCATTTTCCGTAAGCAGTAAGGTTCTCAAATGCTTTAATTCTGCTGTAATCATATCTCCTTTCTGTCTTTTGCTCTTGACCCAACTTCTGTCAGCACTAATTCCATTTATCAACCATGCAAAAGGATAAAGTGGAATAAATTTTTTTAGAAAGACACAGAAATACATTTTTGATAGAAAACAGAAAAGCCTTTGACTATACACACCTTGACTACTTACAGTTAAAAAATCAGGCTCTGTTAAAATCTGTGGCCTAAGGTAACCCTCTTTAGAAGCAGAGAGGTGAAAAGAAGTGTACAGGTGAAATAATACACTTAACTGGAAAGTGATGTTCTCTTATTTGTTGCAGTGTGATTTACATACTAAAAGCCTGGTAGTGTGTTTTTGCTACCATGTTTAGTCCATTAACACCTCATTTGTATTTTTGCATATATGCTGAGAGATATTGAAAGATATTCTTTAAAAATTTTAGTCTGATAAATTGCTTTCAAAAGCAATTCAATGTTAGTTCCAGCTAAAACACAAACTTTGAGTAGATTTTGTCTTGCCTAATTTGAAACACAGGCATCATGATTGCTTTCCACCACTTTGGAGGCTGTAGGACTGTGCTTAGGGCTTTTGGGCATGACACAGGAGGTAAAAAAAACACATGCCACTGAAATGGCAGCCTGTGGCATTTAAAATGGTAATACATGGCAAGTGAATTTCTGGCTATGATATATAGATCCTCAGTGTCTACATCTCTGGTTCTAAGTTCTAATTATAGTCAGTGAATACCATTTAACTATTAAAAATAGTTAAACCTTAATAGCTGCTGCATGATGGTGAGGTAAATTGGGTTCTGTATTGACTAATTCTCCAGTGACTATAATGGCAGCCTAGGATTACATGAGTTGAGGCTAAACATTAATTTTTGAGTAGGCCTAGTTAATATTCTTCTATCTTCTAATCTGTTGTTCTGCTTTCATAAGAAAGCTACATTTCTTCTCATGAAGATCAATTTAAATGTACAGTGACCAAAACCTTTATTGGGAAAAGTCCTGAAAAAATAACTTCTGTGGATTTAAAGGAGGAACATACTCAATTTCTATGTACCAACCAGTTCTTTAGATTCTCTCCCAGTAGAAGGGAACAATAAAATAATTGATTTCTGGTTGTCTGACATGCTTAGTACCACAGCTTCGTGGTAGGAGCTTCCCAGAGTGCTGATGTCCATGTGGTTACACACATGCTTATTTTAAGGCCTGTCTCAGGCTCGCCAATGTCTTTGACTCTGTTGGATGCTTTGGGTTGTTCAGGGCACCTTGAGCCTGGCTAGCAAGTGTTCTTGAGGGGACAGGGAGTACAGTTTGAGCAGTCAAATGCATCTGCTAGAATAAGCTTAGTCCTACTTCCAAAACAGAATTAATGAGCCCTGATGTACTGAAGATGACTCTACTTTGAGCTGCATCAGCACCATAACCTTCTGAATAAATTTATCTTTAGGCCAGCAGTTGCCTGGGCTGATTAAGTTTTTTGGAATAACAGCCAGAGGTTAATTATGGTAGTTAATGTCATCTCCTGGCTTGGAAAATTTATCTTTAAGTTGTGGTAAAAGCTGAAAATAAAATAAACTGGTAAAATTTTCTGATTAAGCAGATTTCTTAGGTAAGATACTAAAGTACCTTTTAAAACAAAATGAAGCACAGAGACTTCCCTACAAAGCCAGTTTCTTAAATAATGTTAATTAGAGGCTTTAATAGTTCTTTCTTTATTAAAAAAACACTGTCCACCATCATACAGAAATGCTTTGGATATATACTAAGTAGTTAAGCAATACTTCAATTTATTTGGAGGAATATGAAGGACATAATTGTGGAAATACAAGGAAAGGAACCGACATGTTAGTTATGTAACTAAAGGCTAAATGTCTTCATTTCAAAATTTTTAGAATCTCTGTTTCACATACAGAGAATGCAAACTGTAGAATATGGAAATATATTTCCATTGAAAGGTTTTGAGGGAGAGGGAAGCTGCTTACCAAGATCAGTATTTTCTTTAGTTAGGCAGCATGCACTCACTCCCAGTGTCGGAGTGTAAAGTACACTGAGGGAAACGTGCATTATTAGAAGCTAGGAGGGTGGAAACTGAGACTGGAGTGTGCAGCAGATGTTGTATTGGAGTAATATAGTCTGAGACCAAAAAAAA